>CM046343.1:25400821-25965336 GCA_025403435.1 Artocarpus heterophyllus
TCGATTTATATTCAGAATCCCTAGATCTGGTAACGCGAAACGTTCACCGTCCGATCCTTTCCCCGCTGGATCCGTGATGCCGGTGGCCGCTTCCGCCATTTACTTCTTGAACCTCCGAGGCGATGTTCTCATCAATCGTCTCTACCGCGACGATGTCGGGTGCGTAATCCCCCCCTCTCTCTCTCTCCTCTCTAGCTCCTCGGTGCTATATTAATGGCGGCGAATGTAATAACACATTGATAAACTTCTTTTGTTTTCCTTTTAATCTCTGTGTTCGGTGCTTATTGTCGGGTAATTAGGCTTGGATTGGTCTTACCGTGCTTAAATTTGAGGATTGTCTCAATTTGACTATTTATAGGTAAAAAAAGGTTCTTGAAATGGAAATCCATGGTTGTATTGTTAGTGATGTGGTTTTTGTATTTAGTTGATGTTTGTAGGTGCTGTGTCTTTGGTTGAACCATGACTTTTTTTTTTTGGTTATCATAGATTGAAGGGCATATAGACCACCTATTCCTTAAAAATTTAGGATGCGGATTTGAAGATTAAAATGTAAATTCATTTATATGTTCTTTTTTCCCCCTATCAATCGATAACTAGCCTAATACGTGATAATTTCCTTTATGTTCTATATAGAATTAACTGTGTTGGTCAGTATGAGCTGAATCTAATATCGGCCTTTGTCCTGTGATTCCCTTTGATCATCCTATACTAATTGAATTAAGGCCCAACTCTGCCGAAGTGCATAACTAAATGGTTTCGTGGTGCTGTGTACACTATTTGTGAATTTAGTTTACGATGCGGAACTTTCAATTCTCTCTCTTGCAAAGTTTCTATTAGGGGAATGGTTGATGACATTGGCAATGCTCGAATAATAGCTTGTCTGCTAGTATGAAATAGAAAATGGCAGTTTCCACTTACCACAGTTGGTGCAGAAGTTCAATACTATTGTTGCAATAATATATGTACATGAGCTGGAAGAAGAGTATTATTCTGTCACTTGTCATGTCCTAGTCTCCTCTTCTAGTAACTATACTTCACATGTTAGCTTCGTTTTTCCCCCTGTACTTGTGTAGCACTTTGCATAATTGATCTTGGAACTCTTTTCAGGGGAAACATGGTGGATGCTTTTCGGACACATATAATGCAAACAAAAGAACTTGGTACTTGCCCTGTGCGACAAATAGGCGGATGCTCTTTCTTTTACATGAGAATAAGCAATGTCTACATCGTGATTGTTGTCAGCAGCAATGCAAATGTAGCTTGTGCATTCAAGTTTGTTGTTGAGGTTGGAAAAGTGTTATGTTTTGTGCTTTGTGGGACACCTTTTTAAATCATGTTCTCAATAACTCACATTGGTATTTTCTGTTGCAGGCAGTTGCATTATTCAAATCTTATTTCGGTGGTGCTTTTGATGAAGATGCAATTCGCAATAATTTTGTTCTAATTTATGAGCTGTTAGATGGTATGTACCTTAGGAAGAAAAAAAAAGCATGTGGATGGCCTATGAAATTATAAGCTGATAATTCAAAAACCTTGGAAGAATGCCTTTAAATGATAATAATATATTCCTTTTTTATTGCAGAAATTATGGATTTTGGTTACCCTCAAAATCTTTCTCCGGAAATTTTGAAGCTGTACATCACACAAGAAGGAGTGCGATCTCCGTTCTCTTCTAAGGTTAGATCATTATTCATATCGCTATTTATGTTTATGTTTATGTTGTTGTTGTTTTGTGTTAGTCATCTTTTTGAAAAAAAAGAAATTCTGTATTGGATAGTGTAATATTATTGTGAAAGATGGTGCTTGATGTTTTTTCTGTACGGTTTGTATCATTAATGTCTGATCTTTTTTTTTTTTTTTTTTTTTCAATCATGACAAAAAATCTATATATACATAGCCTACAGATAAGCCTGTCCCTAATGCAACTCTACAAGTTACTGGTGCTGTTGGTTGGCGGAGAGAGGGCCTTGTTTATAAAAAGAATGAGGTGAATTTGAAAGTTTCTTGCCTGTCTCTTATATTGACTCTGCTTATTTGTCCAGAATTTAACATTTACTTCTTACAGGTCTTTTTGGATATTGTGGAAAGTGTAAATCTTCTTATGTCTTCAAAAGGTGGGTAATAAATTTTCAAGGTCTTTAGCATGAAGGACGTCTATTTTGCAATGTCTAATTAGCTATATGGTGATTACAGGTAGTGTTCTGCGCTGCGATGTAACTGGGAAGATCCTAATGAAGTGCTTTCTCTCTGGAATGCCTGATCTGAAGTTGGGTTTAAATGATAAGATTGGTCTTGAGAAGGAGTCGCAAATTAAATCACGTCCTACCAAAAGGTAGCTATGCTGGAGACTTATCTTGCGCGTTACAGCTTTGCTATTCATGTGTGTAATTTTTTCTTCCCCAGCTTTCTTGCATTTGTATTAAGTTACGTTGTCGTTTTCACTGTAAAGTCAGAACTTGAACTATTTGTTGTTCTAGCATTATGCCATAACATGCTGATATAGGATTTAGGTTGTTTTTTCTTTTTTCTTCTTTTTCTTACATAACTGTCAATATCGTAACATAACCACCTGAAGAGACATGAGGTTGTCTGATTACATATTTAGAAAGTCCCCACTGAACATTCTTTCTTAATTGACAAGGGCGCTGTGGAGCTCTTTGTAGAACTGCTATTTTATATGCTAAAGCTTGTCCAATATTATTAATTTGTTATATAGGTGACTTTCCAAGATATACCGCACAAGCCAATCGGACTTAAGATATTATTCTTCCTTCTGTTTGTCCATTTTGTCCCTTCTTTCCCCCCATCTCTTATTACCAACTTCATTTTTTATGCATCTCCTAAATTTGTTCAAGCCTTTTGATATTACTTTTGTGTGCGTGTGTGTGTGTTTGTTTTCTTACTCAGATCAGTAGCTAAAAGGAACACAAAACATATGTGGCTTTTCCCTTAAACCAGTTTCTAGATTTTTATTTCCATCTGAAAATGAATTTTGTTGGTGTTATTATATAGTTGGAGTTGTCTAGTTTTTTCAGTTTCTGTTCGATTTTCTTTCATCACTTTACTGACAATGATGTATTTTGCAGTGGTAAAACTATTGAGCTTGACGATGTTACCTTCCATCAATGTGTAAACTTGACGAGGTTTAATTCCGAGAAGACCGTTAGTTTTGTACCACCTGATGGGGAATTTGAATTGATGAAGTAAGATCATTGCTATTCTTTATTGTAATAGTATTTGATAACTTATATTTGATTTCACATCTGCATGGAAATATATGTCCTTTGAAACTGGTCTTTACCGTATATGTTCTCCACTGATTCTACACAATTTTTGGAGTGTATTCTCTTTTTCTGTTAAAATGTATGCCCATGGATAATACATCTAACAATGAGATGTCCTCGTTTAGAGAGCTTGTATGCACGGGAAGTCACTATTGCATTACTCCACATAAGTATAATATAGCTTTGATATTTTATAATGTGGAAGGAAAAAATAAATCCGTGAATAATTGAGCCATAACTCTTTAGGTTCCTGTCTCCAAGGGAGTGGGTGGGTTTAAGGAGGAAGAAAAAAAATTGAGATCTGGAACATTTTACTAGTTGTAGGGGTATATAAGACCATTACTTAACTTCTTAAAGATATTATTTCTGCTTTTATTCATCAGTACATGTCCCAATTAGCTCCAGGAACTCATCATTTTGTACTATGGGCCTTGTCTAGATTGCATTCTTTTCGTTCTTCCTGATGTAATTTTAAAATCTTGTAGATAAGATTTATAATGATTGTTTCTACTTTTTCTTTCTCACAGCCTGATATTGTTTTCTTGCAACGGGACTTCATAAATTCTTCTAATGTGCACTTGTATATCACCTGATGCTGCTTATTTTTTGTATATTTTGTTTAATCTGATGCATTTTTGTTTGCCCATAGGTACCGTATCACTGAGGGCGTAAATCTTCCTTTCCGCGTGCTGCCTACTATTAAGGAACTTGGTAGAACTCGCATGGAAGTAAATGTGAAGGTTTGTGACTCTGCAATTATTATGTTTGTATTTTTTTTCCTCATTCTTATATTAACTCATATATAGTAATCTTCAGGTGAAGAGTGTCTTTGGTGCCAAAATGTTTGCACTTGGGGTCGTCATTAAAATCCCTGTGCCGAAACAAACGGCTAAAACGAGCTTTCAAGTTACATCTGGTCGAGCAAAATATAATGCTGCTATTGATTGCTTAGTTTGGAAGTGAGTGTTTTATTTTACCTGTGGTTTACGTTTTTTCGCCGAAGAAGTTTTGGAAGTTAGAACTTAAAGCATCCATGTAGCGTTTGCTTCTATATTCCATAATTATACAGCTGTGCAATCATTAAATAGATGAAAAATGCATAATGTTTGCACACATATTCTCACCCACCCACCCATTTAGTTGTGGCTTTCATTTCATTTATTGTGCTGCTCTTCTTCATCTACGATTTGCTATTCTTAGCTATCACTTCACTTATATTGTTGGAACTTTCTAGGATAAGGAAATTTCCCGGACAAACTGAGCCAACAATGAGTGCAGAGGTTGAGCTAATTTCCACGATGGCAGAAAAGAAGTCATGGACCAGGCCACCAATTCAGATGGAGTTTCAGGTACCTGATTGTTATTAACTCATATGCCTTTATGCTAATGGATGGAAAATACTCTCTCTCTCTCTCCCTCACACACACACACACACACACACAATATCAGCAAAGCTATCATGATTTTGCATGATGGAAGATTTTTCAGATATTGAATAAGAATGGTATGTTTGATGTTCGTGCCAACGGGGGAAAGCCATTAGCGGATAGGTTTATATATTACTAAACGACTCCCCAACTTTTATCGAATATCCATAATTGATTGTCCCTATGTCCTATTTGTGATACATGGCTTCCCCAGTTGCTCATTACTTGTTTATTGAACCATGTCCTACGAAGATAATATTTCTTGAAAGAGTGTGGGGGCTCATATGCTAAATAGTTTCTGTTAGGAGAGAAGCCTAATCTCTAAAAGGTATTGAAGGAAGTGCCAAAGAAGTTTTAAATGGCTCATCTAGTGAGTTATTAATTTATTATTTTGGGGATAAATCTACGAATAGTTCCTGAATTCCTCTCTCAAGAATTAGTCCTTGTAGTCAGTTTAGTACCATGGTGGGAATTAGAGTCAAGTGATATAAAGTTGTGAACTAACTGGGAATATTTTCATAGATGTCTAGATAATCTTATTTATTTCCTTGTTTGAGGAAGATGATTGACTAGTTTAAAATATCGTTTATACAGGTTCCAATGTTTACAGCATCTGGTCTACGCGTCCGTTTCCTCAAGGTAAGTGGTGAACAGTATTAATAAATTGTAGTCATTGTTTGGAAAGAAAGTGTGGCATTCAACTTATCACTTGCTGTAGGTGTGGGAGAAGAGTGGATACAACACGGTTGAGTGGGTTCGCTACATCACCAAAGCTGGTTCCTACGAAATTAGGTGCTAAAAAACTTTGGATTGCGGTTGCGGGGCTTGAGATACCCGAGGTTGGAGAGATATGTTTGATTGATACTCAATCGGAAATTTGTGGCAAGACTGCATTGTTGGCAATAGAAAACGATTAGGCATTTTTTTCTGGTTAATTAATTGTTATAGTGTCATGTTGATATGATTGTTTGTGCAATTTTTGCAAATTACTTCTGTTTGATATGTTGTTGTAAATGCTAGCTTCTTTTTTCTCTTAGAATTGGTGATATGACATTTATTCTTCCTTTTTTGAGATTGGCATCATGCTTTGCATTTGGCCAAAACCCTGTTCTTGCAGTCCCAAATTGTGAAGGCAGAATGCCTTGGAAAGTTTTCAATTCTAAGTCAATTTTCTGCTGGCATGCACTTCTTGCGAAAACGAGCTTTCACACGTGTATTCGAATATCTTCTCATTTCCATCACGGGAAGTTAGAAACCTTGAAAAAAAAAAAGTTTTTAGATGATAAAAATGTCTCATAGTTTTTGGTTTCCGAACGCTAGAATCCCAAAAATCGCTCTTTACTACACCATCTCATGTCTACCTTGTTTAGTATTGTTTTTGAGTGTTGTTTAAAATAGGAAAAATTTCATTTTAATACCATTTGTTGTATTAAAATTTAAGTTTGATACTTTTTGTTTTGACAAATCTCATACTGGTATTTTGACTTTTTAGAAAATCTTTTTTTAGCATCTCGGGTCTTATTTTGGGACACGAAAAGATAAAATTATTCTTTTTATAAAATGTAATTAGTTGACCAAAATTTTAAGTAAAAGAAATTTGTTATGCTTGCAACTAAACACAAAAAAAAAAACAAAATAACAAAAATGTTTTCTTACTCAAAAGGGTAATTTTGTTTTTTTATGTCTCAAAAAAGAGCTCTGAAAAACTAAAAATGATATTTTAAAAAGTCGTACAGACATGAAATTTTTCAAAATAGATGGGACTAAACTCATGTTTTGACATAACATACGGTACTAAAAATGAAATTTTCCTTTTAAAATATTTCTGCACGTGTTTTCAGGTTCAAAAATAAAAACGTTTCCTAAATAACATTTGGTTAGTAAATGTTTGAAAATAGAAAATGGTTGAAAGTTGTAGTCATCTCTACTCTCATTTATAAAATTATATTTAATACACGTTTTTATAAGCATACCAAATCGAAAATGAAAACAGCTTCCAACGATTTTTCTACAATAAATTACAATAATGTTGGTTCCATATTATAACATGCAACTAGATAAAAATAATGCGACTTTTAATTATCCAATTACAAACTTTCCTTTTCTAAAGTATACTTTACGTAATTAGGCTAAATGCGACTTTTAATTATCCAATTACAAATTGACCTTTTCAGAAGTATACTTTATGTAATAAGTCATAAATTAGCCTATCTAATAAGTTATAATGTATATAGATTTCAAATTTTCTTAATGCACGTGGTCGAGGAAAAAAAAAAAGAAAAAAGAGAATATAAGGAGCAAAAAATAGATGTAAAGTGTATTATTTTTAAATTATTTTGCTGACGTTTTGAGGTCCATTTGATAAATTCACTTTTGTAACATTGTTTTTCAATTTTATCCTTTTATAAAAAAATTTTGAAACATATTATTTCTAAAGAATATGAAAACATAATTTATCTTAAGTGTTTTAGATTAAAGTTAAGGAAACATGCGTTATCTAAGGGTATTTTGGTCTTTTTAGTAATAAGAAATTGTATGAATCAAATAAAAAAAAAAGTGGTACAACACAATAATGATAGTAAAAAAGTAGAGGTTTTGTAATTCGATACCTTGTATTTTAAGGAAACCCCTTTAGTATCTACTATTTATACAATATCAAAATAATACCCTGTAAGTTTTGAAAATATCTTTTTGATACTTGAGTTCGTATTTTTTAACATAAAACTCCCAATATAATTTTGTAAAATTATAATAGAAAATCAAAACAAATATTAAACAAAACTCATAAAAAAGCATACATATGAATTTATTTTTTTTGGTATTATTTGTATTTATTTTCATTTATAGTTTTAACAAAATAATTTAGGATTCATTGATAAAAGGGTAAATTGAAAATTTCACATCAAAAAACATAATCTTAGTGTATCAAAATGATGTTTTTGAAAACTACAAGATATCGTTTTGATGTTTTTTAAACAATTGAATATTAATGTGAGAGCTTTACATTGCAGTAACTTTTTGCTTTTTTACTGTAGCATGTAAGAGTTTTACACTGTTCACTGACCAAAAAGTTGATTTCAACCATGTTTGCCAAACACCCTTAAGTACTGGATAATCACGCATATTGAGTGATAAGTTATGCACTATGATGTATGTATATATGTATATTTATATACTGCGTTGGATAATCATAATTTTAGACGTCATAGTTACTAACATATGCATGTCCAAACGAGTGAGGACAATCTAGTTGGTTGTAAATCCTTCCACCCTAACCATATGTTGTAGGTTTGAGTCACGTTAAACCCCACTCAATAGTGATGGTATTACCCTATATATAAATACCAACATTAAATATTCAACTTTATCTTTTTTTTAAAAAAAAAAGGTTAATTGTTTGAGAGGTTTTAATAAATGAGACTTTTTTAAATATTAAGGACTAAAATAAAAACTAGAGGTAAACTTAAGGGAGCATATGTGAAATTGGAACCCCTCCCACCTTTTTTTATTTTTTTTATTTTTTTGAAGGGATCATCCTTATTTTTTAAAAAAATATGTTTTTATTCATATGAAGGTAAAAAAAAAAAAAAAAAAGGTTCCAAAGTAATAAAATACATCTTACCACACGATAACAATTTAACTCTTAATATTCGGGCCTGTTTGGTTTGAGTATTTGAATAAAATATTTAAATAAAAATTTAAATTTTTATAAAAAAAATACTATAATAAAATAATTTAAACTGTGATTAAAGTATCGAAAGCTTCCCTAAACCTCTTTAACATTAAAAATATCCCCTTTAACACAAGTACACAAACAGAAAGATGAACAGAAGTTGCAGAACCAAAGTATAAAACCCTACCCTCCCCCATTTTCCGGTTCCCTAATTTCATCTGCAGCGCCGCCGCTTCCCTGCTGTGCCCACCTCGCCGTGCCGCCGTGCCTACCTCGCCGTGAGTCGTTGCTGCTTCCGAGATTTTCATCTATCGACAACAGGTAAGACATAAAGTAAAGAAATTCAACATTTTTTTCCAAGCGTCAAACCTTTTTGAGATGAAGATTTTTCCACATTTTCATTTCTTAGGATTTCAAAAGCTTAATATATATATATATATATATATAGATTTCCCTGGTTTTGAAAAATCTCTGTGGCATTGTCTAACAGGAAAAAAAATGAGTTCTTCGGCCTTCAGTTCGTTTGGCTTTGACAGTGGTTGCCTATGGAAGGTCTGTTTCTCTGAAAGAAAATTCAATTTTGTTTCTTCTTCTGGGTTTGGTTTCACCATTAGTATTTTGCATGCAACTACCAAAAAAAAAAAAAAAAACTTGAATTTCGATTCTTTCATTGACTTTGAATTCAAATGCTTAGGACCAAATGAAGGATGCCAAGGCTAAGAATCGAAATACAAGGAAGGTGTTTGTTAAATGTTTGGTGAATGCCAAAGCCCAGAAAGCGGAAAAGTCTGTTCGCATTGGTGTTCTTGGAGCTAGTGGCTACACTGGTTCTGAGGTATATTCTTCTAGAAACTCCCAGAAAAATCTCTTTTAGGTTTTATTTATTACTTTTATCTCTAAATTTCTTTGTATCTCTTTATTGCCTAAAGATATTATTATATGATCATTGTCTTTCAGATTGTTCGGCTTCTAGCAAACCATCCGCACTTTGGCATTACCTTGATGACTGCTGATAGAAAAGCTGGCCAATCGATTGGATCAGTGTTTCCTCATCTAATCACACAAGTGAGACTTTAGAGATTAAAAATGATCTTTTCATCGAAACATAGATTTAGGCATGATTAGATAAATTTAAACTGCATCAAAGACTGGTGTACTTCTTGATTTGTTATCTTATATTTTTCATGTCAGTGCCTCAAATTGATATTTTTGGTCTTCAATGATTGTAGGATCTACCTAACTTGGTTGCTATAAAGGACGCCGATTTTTCTAGTGTCGATGCTGTTTTCTGTTGTCTTCCACATGGGACAACACAGGTTCTTACATATTTCCTTGATTTCTATGAATTTGCTATATCAGCAATTTAAGGACTCCTGGTCAGTTACTCACAACCATGAAAAATTTTACTGAATATTTTTTGGATTTTGAACTTGCAGGAAATCATAAAAGCTCTGCCAAAGAGTTTAAAGATTGTTGATCTTTCTGCTGTATGTCTTATCATCACACTAAATTTTGGTGTTTTTCTTTTTCTTTCTTTCTTTTCTATTCTCTTTTTCTTTCTTTTCTTTTGCACCACTAATTTCTTTTTATGGATCGTGTGACAAATATGAGAACTCAGATTTTACTCATACAAAAGTTGTATTTGATGATTCTACAGGACTTCCGGCTGCGGAATACATCAGAATATGAAGAGTGGTATGGTCAGGAACACAGAGCACCAGATTTGCAGGTGAGGTAATTATTTTCTTCTGCTTGTATGTCTCTCAAACATGGCTGATTTTTTTTACCTTCCTCCCAACCCATCCCTGCAGTGTTTGCAAAGTATTTGAACCCTGGAGTTGTTTAGGGCACAACTTAATTTGAAGGCACTTTGAGCACTAAAGGATTTTTTTTTTCCCATGGGAAAAGGTTTCTCAAAGAACTTATTATCGATTGCCCATTTTGTCTGAATTTCCTGTTGAACCTATATGATATTTGTTACGTATGTGATCATTTTTTGACACTATTTTTTACAAATACCTTTAAAATTTTGTTTTCCAAAGTGAACATGGACTTCCTTACCCTGAGCAGTAATATTAAGTCCTTATTAGTCATTATTCTTAGAAGAATTGCAGGCTAGTTTTGGATTTTGATCAACTATGGCATGGTCAATTTTGTTTCATGGGTATATATTCTTCCATTTTGCTGTAGGAAATATGTCATAGAATCTAGCACCTAACTCAGTAAAAGTTCATGGTTTAATTACTTGCTCGAATCATGCTAACACAAGTTTTTTTTTTTTTTCCTACGAAAATCAGAAAGAAGTCGTATATGGTTTGACAGAGATTTTCCGAGAGGAAATAAAGAACGCACAGCTAGTTGCCAATCCTGGATGCTACCCAACATCAATTCAACTTCCCCTTGTTCCATTGATAAAGGTGCGTATCTGGTATTTTTGACTTCATTGCAAGTTTCAATTTATTATGAGAGTTGTGCTTTATATTGGTCAACCAACTATCGAGATGTTATAATGTAGTCTAATATAATGTGACTTGTATGGTTCTTTGTTCTAAGCTTTTTCTTGATGGTCTTTTCATGTGCAGGCAAATCTCATAGAATATAGAAATATCATCATCGACTCAAAGTCAGGTGTTAGTGGGGCAGGTTAGCATATAACCCATCCTAATTTCCAGGTGCCAAGTCCATGTTCTGCGTTCTAATGATAGTTCACTCTCAAATCAATATTCTTTTAAATTGGTTCATTGTGCAGGGCGTGGTGCCAAGGAAGCAAATTTGTACACTGAAATAGCTGAAGGCATCTATTCTTATGGTGTTACTCGACATCGTCATGGTAAGTCTGTGTACAAAGTGGATTGTGCTACTATGCTTCCTTTGTCCATATGTAAGTCTTAAGACTCAAGAGGCAAGGTGAGAGATGACTGTTACTTGTTAATAGAAATTGTCTTTTTTTACCCATGTTTTATCGTCTAGTTAGACCTAAAAATCTCCTACAAATGGTGGAGATGACATGGCATATGACTAGTTTTGATTAACTCACTGCACTAAATGGGATCAAATTCATCCAAAATTGATCTTTTAATGATGTACATATCTCCAAGTCAAAATGACGTAAAACTGCAGAAGTCGCTTCTTAGATGAAATGTTTTCTTGTGATTTTGCAATGAATTATAGCTAAGAATTGCTGGTTTCTTTACTCATTGCAAAAGCCGATAACTTTTGGTCTATCTTTTTAAATTCAGTTCCAGAAATCGAACAGGGGTTAACAGATGCGGCACATTCGAAGATAACAGTCAGTTTTACCCCTCATCTGATGGCGATGGTAAATGTTGCACCTTAGATGTGTCTAGTGATTCTACATTCTCCAATTTTCTGTTTGCTGACATTTAGTTTCATTTTCCTGTTATAATCTCTTAGAGCCGTGGTATGCAATCAACTATATATGTGGAAATGGCTTCAGGGGTAACTGCCGAGGACTTGTACCAACAGTTGAAGAGAGCTTACGAGGTATACCAATTTCAGACTCGTTCTCTTAGTTGGGTACTTCTGAATTCATTAATAAGTTGAAATGGATATTGTTGCTTTAAACTTCACCGATCAGCAGCCTCTCATCCAAGTAAGGTGGATTTTGGGGTTAGGTCTTAAAAAACTAATTATTATCTATCTTCTACCCCTATCAATATTTTATCTTGTTAGACCTATAAAATAATCTACAGTCTGAATCACTTATCGATGATCTGCCACTGCCACATTGTTATTTAACTTTGTGTGTTTTCTCTGATTATCAACAACATTTTTTTTTTTGAAAGAATTTATCAAGAACATTTTGATGGTCAAGTTATGTCATATTTTGGTGCAAACGAGTCCAGATAAATTGCAATTAGTAGATTCTTTCTTGTGCTTTGTTATTGAGTGAAATAGAAAGAATTCTGGTACCAAATGGAATTCAGCATACAAATGGATTCACGTGCATATAGTACTCGAGGACTACATCTCCTTGCTGGCTTTCTTTATTTTATTTTATTTTTATTAAAATAAAGTTTATGTTCAAATTTTGTTGCAGGATGAAGAATTTGTTATTTTACTGGAGAAAGGAGCCGTTCCTCACACTCATAATGTTCGAGGATCTAATTACTGTGTCATGAATGTCTTTCCTGATCGGATCCCCGGTCGAGCAATAATTGTTTCTGTTGTATGCTCAAGTTCCCAGTACTTGTTTTTGTATTATATGCGTGTATAACAGATTCTGATATATTGCTTCACAGTGACTAATTTCTTATTTGTTGGTGCAGATTGACAATCTGGTCAAGGGAGCTTCAGGCCAAGCTTTGCAGAATCTTAATCTGATGTTGGGATTTCCAGAAAGCACAGGGCTTCTTTATCAGCCCTTGTTTCCTTGAAAATTTTCTTTCATCTGCCTCAACAAAAGTAAGCTTGCCATCTGCGCTAAAACCTCCTTGTTTGCTATGGGAATCACACTAATCAGTATTCCATCTAGTTGTTAATATTCTCAAAGGAAAAATGTCTTTGGCATTTCCTAGCCATTATTATGAGCCTCTCTTTTTCTTCTTTGGGTGCCACTTGTTTTTAAAATAATTTTATGCTGCATGTGAATTGTGATGTATATATGGCAATTTTCTCCATTAACGTGTTTATGGCTGATATTTCATTGATTTTTGCAGGTAACAATAATAAGGCGTGGAAACTGTGCAAAACTTCATGGGCTCTTTTCTTTTCATCTCTCAGATAGACAGCTGGTGTATGAGAAAAACAAAGTATCTTGTTTGGTAACCGGCCATCCCATTTGGGAATTTTGTATGTTTCTAAACTTTAGGCAATAAACTTTTTTTTTAATCTTTGACTATTTTGCTAATTGACATTCAAAACCCAGTTCAGTCACCTTTTTTTTTCTTCTAATTATTATTGATAGAGCGATTACCCATTCATATTTTTTGGACAAATTTCACATTTTTCTCATGAACTATGGGCTTTGTCATAAAATGCCCCTCGAACTTTAATTTTATAGCTTTTTTCCCCCAGCTTAAGAAATTCGCAAATTTTTCCATTTATTAAATTCTTGACAGAAAATATAATGCAAAAATCCCCCTTGACCATAGGCCTTGTAACAACGTGTCGGGCTTTCAAAATGTAACATTCTTTACGTTTGGACTACAAAAGATTAGCAAAAGAACTTACTATGATGAGTTTTTTTGAAACAAAATGACGTGTAATTCAAATTATTAGTGCTGTTGATTAATTTGCGAAAACAATTACTCTGTTAGTTCCTGCTTGTGCAGTCACCCAGAGGCAATAACTCAGCAGAAGTTATCATTTTTCTTCCATGCCTCTCAACTTTTATCGTTTGCTTGGCCAACGGAACGTTGAGTAAATTAGGTGATACGTTGTGATCTACTATTTACTTTTTTTTTTCTTTGGTTTATATTATTTTTTTAATTAAAAAGGCCAAAATACCTTTAGATAAGATTTATTTGCCTAATTTAAACTCAAGATAATAAATCATGTTTTTATAATTTTTTAAAGTAGTGTGTTTTAAACTTTCTTTTAGAAGTAGTAAGATTCAAAAGCAATGCTATAGAAGCTGTATTTTTCAAATTGACCTTGGAACTTGGTGGTTCATCAATGATGGATAGCAAAGTAGAAGTAGGAGCTTCCAATGTCTAGGGTTTGTTTGGTACGTGAGTTTAAAATGGTGTGGTTTAGAACTTTATGGTTTAAAATGTGAGTTTTAAATTGTATTATTTAAATGGTGGTTTTGAATAGGCGCTTGAGACGTAAAGCTTTAAAACAAGAATAAAACATCACATCACGTTTAAAACGAAAACTGATGTATAGAAAAATATGGTTTATGAAGGAAAAAGGAGAATGAAAATGGTTTTTACTGTAAAAAAATAGTTCAAATTATGTAAACTTAAAGAGGGACAAAATTTAGATTTTGAGAGCTTTGGCTGGTTTAAAATTACATTTTGAACGACTTTTGTGATTTAAACTGCCTTAAATGATTTTACACCTATTTATCAAATGACCTATAATTAGAACGTACCAATAACCATTTACATCTATTCACCCATACATTACGATTAGTGATTACAGATTTTGATTCCCTTGAAAGATCCTTTATTCATGCCAAAATTTCCACTTTTCTACACTGTAGTCGTCGTAGATAATTTTTTTCCTTTTTTCAATCAAGATGTAACCTCAATTTATGGCTTTTGCTTTAAAAATTAAAAAAAAAAGAGGAATAAAATGGATGCTCAAACCCCTAAGGAACATAATACCTCATTTTCCGTCAACATTTTTTTTAAAGTAAGATTTCATTCCAACAAAGTGAAATATAACAATAACTGACGCATAAATATAAGGCATGACCTGCAATAGAATTTAAGACCATCTATACAAACTAATCATGCGCAAACCAAAGGGTGAAAGTGCATGTGATGCCTGCATATAGAGGAAGCGCCTTGACACCCAAACAATAAGTATATATTACACTCTTTAACTAGGCCGTCAATAGTCGATGAAAAAAATATGAGTAAATATAGGTCACGACAATGTAACACAAAGGCCACAACCATAATGCAAACATACCCAACACCAAGAGCTCTTGTGGGAGAGACACACAAGAAACGACTAGAAGATGGGAAGACCAGCTCTGTTATTACATAAAAAAAAAAAACACAAAACAAGAACAAAAAAATAACACCATAGAGGTGGATAACACCACGCTTTTATTGGAAAAAAAAAAAACTAAACAAAACCGAGACAAACCACAAACTAATAAAGCAATAACGCTGATAGCCCATACCAAAAGAGTGATGAGGTTGAACCCCACCAACTAGAACCTTAGTTGAAGACTGCCACGAGAACACCGCTGCAAATAGCCAAACTACCCCAACCACAGCCGCTCTAACGAAGAAGCCCAACCACAGCTAAGAGTCACCAGAACCAGACACCAAAGCCCGCAAGAACCGCTACTACCACCGACGAAGGAAATGACCAACCAACTCCCAAAAAACCAAGATCAACCATCACCCTATAACCACATAGCATTAAATTCGACCACGCAACTTAGAAATGGAGCCACTCATGGACAAAGGTGGACGGCCGCCTGAACTTTGGTTTTCTTTCAATTTTATATACGAAATTTTATAAACTTGTGTTTTGTCTCCCTAAAATTATATTTCTCCTCCTTGAAATTATATTTCACCCTTCTTAAGAATATATTTCACCTCCCCTTTTAAACCTTACATCTTTTTATTTCCCCTACCTTATTAGTTTAGTGGAGTCCTCACCGCCTTTGACTAATTTTTTTTTTGCTTCACCCTAGCTAGACATTGCGACCACAACCCAATGGCGAGCCTCTGAGGCGACCACTCCCCTAACTACGCACACTCTCATGAGCTGGAGACCAGACAGCTAGCCCAAGGTTGGCATCGGCATCCAACCCCAAGGAGAAGGGGCGACGCAGAAAAAAGGGAAAGAAAACCATATTAGAAAGTCAACAATTTAACAAAAGAAAAAAAATTACAAGAGCTTTAAAGTTTTGAGACACATTGTTGGAAGGCCTATATCTGATATTTTCCATCAATAATTTAACGTAAGAAAGAAATTTGTAAGAGTTTTGAAAGTTATGGTGGCAAACAAGCTAAAATTTAAGTTGGAGGGTCTCTTATGAAAACGTGAAATTTATCCCTTTTAGAAGGAAATGCCAAGTTGATAAACAAACAGATACAGCATACGATATAAATGGGATGAAAGTAAATATCCTAGTGCTTACCCTCCAAAAAAAAAAAAAAGAAAGAAAAGAAAAAGAGGCGCAGCATCAAACTTTGTGCGCTTTTCCTTGTGCAGCTGGGCAGTTTTTTAATACTTTCTAGACCCAGAAACTCAAAAATATATAACCTAAAAGAAAGCCATATTAAAAATCAAATTAAAAGGCGAAAACAAAAACAAAAGCACATAACTTTGTTGCGTCTTCAACTCTGTTTCGTCGGCGATTGTAGTTCTTCTGCGGCGGCAGAGGCGGCGGAGGAGGAGGAGGAGGAGATAAATGGGGTTGTTGAGGAGAATAGCGGGATTTCTAGGGTTTTCGAAGGACGACGGTCACGAGGTTAAGGACGAAGCCGACGACGATCATCACGAAGACGCTAATACTGCTGCTTCGCAAGCTCGGAATCGCGCCCATCTCAAGGAAACCGGGCTTCCCCGTAAAGGCTTCAGCGTTCCCGTTCAGGTCGCTGTCGACCGATCCCCTCCCGGCCCTGTTCTCGCTCCTTGTAATTCCGGCGATGGCGGTCTTCAGGTTCGTCTCTATTTCTCTTTCAATCTCTTATCTTCCGTTAATCGTGCAATCTTTTTACAATGCTTGAATTAACCCAAATTGTTGAATCCTGTGATTTCAATTTCTATGCGATGAGATCCGATCATTGATGTAACTACATAGCTATTTCGTATAATGTTTCTAGGGTTTCAGTTATTGATATTTATCTTCGAAATTGATTAGTTTACGGTTTGGAGATTATCAGATTTTTTTTTTCCTCAGTTGAAATTCAAGAGTCAAACTTATTAAGCTTTGGTTGGAAACTTTGAACTCCCACTACTTTGCCAACAATTATAGGTTTTGAGTTCTGAATGAAATCTATGATTGGTTTCAATTGTATCTGGAATTGTGTTGAAGTTGATATCTAGGTCTTTGGTCTGTCATTCATCGGTTGTCCTTAGAAATAGAAAAAGGAAATAAACAGCAGAACCACTCTCTTTTCATTTTTGCTTTATGTTCTTCAATTTTATTGCCCGTCCCTTTTTTTCTTTCTCCAATCCTTTTTAGATCGTTCTAGTGACTTTCGGAGTTAGAAATGTTGGCTCTTTGATACAAAACGTAACGTGGAATAAATTAGTATAATTAAATCTAATCCATACATTAAATAATTGACACTACCTTGATGCCACGCATGGAATTTTAAGAGATTTATTCCATTAAAGATTATCCAGATTCGTTAAGGTGGAGAATTTTATACATGTTTTTTTCTTCCTTTTTTTTGGGAAGATATGGATTCTTCTTCTTTTGATCTTTAATTTTTCAGTTTGTCCTTCCTTTTTCTTTCCTTTTTTTTTTTTTTTTTCCCTTCTATCCATTTGTTTTTTAATCTTTTCACCCGACAAGTCACCTTCAAAATTGTGCCCGAGTCATGTTTTACTGGGATGTTTGTGCTTTCATTTAGTTGTCCTAAGTTGAACTCTCCTGTAGGTTACTGCTTCTCTCTCTTTCCTAGATGAACCGAAGAGAGAATGAGATGGCTAAATGAAGATTCCTTCATGGTTAAAGATGAAAAAGTGCTTATTTCAAACAAAGAATTTCATTTATTATCAACATGACACCCAAAGACAAGGACATAAGATTAGAACTCCCATCTTTGTGGTGTCTTCTTCTTGCATTTCCTGTACTCGCTGGGGCATTTGTTTATCTTTTTCTTTTATCATTAGGGCAGTGCTTATTAAGCATCATTCTATCGTATTCTTGTGTGCATTAAGGCATAAAAAATGCTGGTTAATTGCAGTTATCCTTAATTCTTTCACGAGAATGTTAAATTCAGGGTAAAGATTATTCCTTAATTCTTTCACGAGAATATTTTGTTCAGGATAAAAATTACTTAGCTGGTATTGGATATCAATGACAATGTTAATTCTATTCTGTTTGCCAAAAGTTTTTTTTCTTTTTTTTCTTTCCTTTTCCCCTTTTATCTTTTCATTTTATTTGTCATAATTTGTTCTTTGGCTATGAGCCAGGAGAACTTTTTTTTAATATATCTTTCTCATATTTTTTTAAGACTATCCTCTTCTTTTTAGTCTGATTGAGGACTTTTTTAATTGGCTAAATTCACCATTTGATAACTGCTGACGTTAAAAGCTGACTTTTCTTCTATGGTTTCAGTACGAAAATATCATTGAACTATTCTGTAGTCAAGTGCGCAATGCACATTCTAGAAATTCACAATATGCATAAAAATATTACAGATAAAATGCTTTTTGTTTTCTCTACAAGCCAACAAAATGAACAAAGTTTGGAACTTGGAAGGTCGTAAAAACTGTAAAACTGTATTGATTGATTTGCTATTACTTACAAGCTTTTACGTCATTGTCTTGTGGAGGAAAAAGTTGAACTGCTGTCTTGTTGGTGAGAACTTTGTGGCATGTTGAGACAAGATTGGAAGAGAAATGCCTTGTGAATACGGAGTACCTTCCATGTTTCATTTGTGAACTTTCAGCATTTAAAACCCAATTTTAGTGATCCTTGTGGGCAGTAATTGTAGTTGCTGCAAGTATTGTTTTTGTTATTGTTGTGATGCACAATTTAAATGCGACATGTAATGTTGATACTGGTCATCTTTTAAGAATTGATTGTGTACTTTCTAGACCTGCTCTCTCTTCCCATTTTTCTCTAGAAAAGCACTCGTCTTTGGACCACATGTTGCTTGAGCTGAAGTGGGCATTTTCTTTTCCTTTCTGCATCCAGGGTTTGAGATGGTATGCAAAGCGACTAAGGGTGGACGAAGACGGAGATGTTGCTGATGAGTTCTTTGACGAAGTCGCTCTTGAAACACCAACTACCGCAGAAACTGATAGGAAGCCATTTCCAAGGTTCCAAGTGAAATACAGCACCAGACCGGCCAAAGTTAAGAAACAGGTCATTTTGCATGATGGTAGGATCCAACAGTGCGTGGAACACCAAGGCAGGCTTCAATGGGTATAACAACTATTTGACAACACATTTATCAGATCTTGGATTTCGGGTTTTGGGATACAAAACTAAAGCACGAGCATGATGCCCGTTTACCAATCTGTTCTTCACGATGGAACATGGTCGTCTGTATTATGTCTGTGCTTGCTGGTACAAGTTCTGAGGCAGAACTTCATGACCCACTTGTTTTATCAATATCATATTGTTAAGGTTGATAAGGTTGGCTTTTTCTGGAAGTGGTTGATTCCTTTTCGAGGATCTTTGGTTGTACCTTTAGCTGCTCCACGTGAATCCTATGATTGTACCTAATCCATTTCATTTAGTACGTTGATATAATTGTGTTATATAGACTCTTATTCCTGCTGATGTTAAAAACTGTTTTTTATGCTACTTGTTTTCCACTTTTTTGATGCTTTCAGAAGTTACACGTGGAAACAACCGATTACTTTCACTGGTTTCTTGAGTAGTTTCTTTTTTCTTTTTTTTCTTTTTTTTGAAAGTATTCTTGACAAGTATTGGATACCATGAAGAGGCTCCAAAACCAGTCTTTATGTCAAATTCACCCTTCAATTCTCTCACCGCACCTCCTTTTCCAATAAAGTCCAAACTCTTTATCACATCATAGTGGGAAACCACCCGTCATGGTGAACTTTAGTTTTGGTTAAAAAACCAGTGTGCGAAACTGAGAGGGAATCCGATAACGATCAGAAACCTACAAGTAGGTATTCTACTACAAAAATCTCAAAATGAGAAAGACATTGATGACTTGAGCTGGTCCAAAAACACAAACTGAAACTATCTTTCACTGAGAACGGAAAAGAGTCCATTTAAGATTACATTATTAAGACGGCATTCAACTTTAACCAAAGGCCCCGATAAAATATAAACGCTTGTTGTGATGAAGTTGGGTACCCAAGGGGTAAGTCGGCGCGGTGGCCCCAGCCATTGGATTGGCTGTTCCAACAAGCTGCTGGTGGTGGGGGAGGCTGTGTGTCCCAACCACGGGCTCATTCTGCCCATAAACCGGGCCACAGAGGGGTCCGCGGGGCTTGTGCCGCCATAAAGAGGCGGGTCGTGGTGGCCGGGGGCACGGTGATGACGAAGATGGGCTTGCTTGTGTCTTAACTTCTCAGCTGCATGCCTTGCCTTTGCCTCAGGCGGCTCCTTCTTGGCTTCAGCTTCCTTGGCCTTTCTTCGCTCATCTGCAATCTTTTTCTCTTCCTCTGTCCTCGCCACTGCTTTCTCCAACAGAAAAACATGGTCACGAGACAACACAAATACAATCAGCACACACACATACACACACACACACACATATATATCCTATATGCATATACCACAACCATATGTCATAATAATCATAATATAGTACAAGCAGTTGATGATTATAAACCTTTTCTTCGACTTTGGAATTTCGACGTGCTCCTTGGCAGCACTAGCCATGTTGCTGATCTTCTCCTTTGCAGACTGCATTTTTGCGCGCGTATGTGTGTGTGTGTGTGTGTTTTTTTTTTTTTTTTGGGTGATACGATGTTTGGTAATACAAGGATCAATTAATGCGTTCGTTTCTATTCCATCTTATATGGAGAAAACTGAGACAGAGATGATCATGTTTGATCACGACACGTAGGCTGACACGTAGAGAACATGCAGGATCGTTGAGTTTCACACATTGGAGTTAGACAGAGACCTACTAAGTTTTTGAGACTTGTCGTTACAGAAAGTGACAGCCCTTTATTGGAAACCGTACAGTTATCTTATAATGTGAAACCTATCAGGAAACGGAAAGGGATAAATTACTCTTGTTTGGACGTATTATTGGCGGGAGAAAATCCAGGCGTTTCTTGAAAATCCTCACGAGTGTGCGAATCCTCAATGTGAGACTAGCCGACGAGAGTTATCAAGTTCTGATCTCTACAGGTGAGACGCCCTGCAAAACAGAACCTGTGATCGTTGTACTTGTACCAAAAAAGAAACTCTAATTGGAAATTACTTATTATTATGATTATTATTTGAAATTGTGAATACTGTTATCGGGGTGGAGCTTGTTTGCAAACTATTTTTGCACATTAAGTCGCTTCTTTTTTTTTTTTGTGAAGTGACATTAATACGCCTTTGATAATACTTAAGATCTTAGTTTTCGCACTAATCATTTCTTTTTTTTAGAAAGGAGAGGAGATTTTATTCGAGCAAAAAAATAATACAGACCCTGTAATATATGGTATAACCCTTAACAGGAACCGGTATTACCAAGATAAATATATCAACACATATAGGAGATAGTGTCAAAAGCCTTAAAAAATGAGAGTACTTTGACACAAAAGAAACGAAACCGCATTATGCTTTTTTTAATTAAACCCTCAAAATTGGAATCTAATCAATTAGGAGTCACAAAATAGTAACACAAAGGTCGGCATCAACAAACAACATGCAAAAGGCGAACTCTCATAGATTTCACGAAAGACAAAACAAAAATCGAAAGATGGAGAAACTTTCTGTTATTACTAAGAGCTCGCTTGAAATTGCTTACTTTAAGCTACTTTTGGCTTATTGTATTTAAAATCTGCTTATAAACTCATTTGAGTGATCGATGAAAAAGTGCCTATGACTTTTATAAACACTTATTGGATAAGTACGGTCAAAGATGTTTATAAAAAAAGCACTTATAATTTTTTTTATTTACACTTTTGACCTTATATTTAAAAATATCAAATTAAGAATTTCATCTTTATCCTTGAATTTCACTACTTTTTATATCAATAAGAGCTTCTGATTTATTTAACCAAACATGTTTAAAAACTCTTCTAACATTAAATAACACTTTTCTATACATTATCCAAATACTAATAAACAAACCATAGCTTATGCTTCTCTTATTCTATTGTTCGAAAATACTTATCCCAATCAGCCTTAAAAACAGATGCACAAAACAAAACAAACATCTTTATTTAAAACACAGCTTCAAATCAAAACAACGGGAGGACTCAAGCTTGCGCATGATCCGATAGACGACCCACCAAAAGACTGAAACATTAGATGAGAAATAAAGACGAGCAAAGAGCAGAACCACTGTGAAGGTAAATGAGTGGTTGGCAAGAGGGCCACAACTAAAACCGCAGCCGCCACCTCCACCTAAACAAGGTGCACCTCAAGATTCAGTATTGCACCACCAAAGCAAAAACACCTCCACAAGTACACCACATCATAAAAATAATGCAATGTTGGAGGTGAGAATATATTGTCGGCAAAACGCTCATTAACCCTCAAAAGCCACTACCATTGCAAGCTTGTAACTGTTAAACGACAACAGGGCGAAGCCCCTAAAGCCGCCGCACCACCAGACGCCGCACACATAGAAGGAGACGCTAATGCCTAAGGACGCTGACCCTTCTTCTTGTCAAAAGTCACTGCATAAATTCGCAATCTAGTAGTTGAGGTGCCACCGGAAGGCCTCTATGAGACCCCAAGCACTATCTTTGGGGCCGAAGAACCAAAGCCAGCCGAACAACAGCGATGGTCTTCGGCCCAAGCTTGTTGTCACTCACCGCCCCATTTTTGCCAAATTTTTCTTGAGAGGTTGTCACCAAAGAAGAGTAGTCTAGATCACCCGAGAGAAACCTTGTCTTGAACACGAAGCCCACGTGGTTCTAGAAGGTTTCATAACTGTCTGAAAAGTTCTATCATATTCTAGATTTATCCACATGGGTTTAGAAGCATCTGGAACTTTATGAAAGACCTTGGCAGACTTAAGAAGCTTCAAGACTACTCTAGAACTTTCTAGAATATTAAAGACACACATACATACTAATATATTGTAGAATTCTCTGGAAACCTTTTACACTTTGTACATAATCTAGTAGCATGTTAGAATGTTTTAGGCTAGCCCTCTTTCCACATGATTCTAAAATGTTCTTAGAATGGCTATTGGCCTATAAATAAGGGAATGCCCCTCATTTGCTATCCATCCACCACACTTGTAAAGACTACTTTTGTAATGACCGAGAAAAATTTCATTAATAAAACCTAATATTTAATTGGGTTTAATTAATGAATTTACTTTTAAAAATATAATTTTTTTGTAAAAATTGTAATTTTTGTAAAAATTACGATAAAGTATGAATAAACGGCATTGATTGCAAATTTCATGGCAAATGTGATGCAATGTTGGATATTACCGAATACAGATTTTATGAGTTTAATTACTCAAAAATTTGTAAATAATATCCATAAAATAAATTTTATATCACAATTAATTGTAAAATTATGATATAAACACATGGGTACAAAGAATATAAATATGATATAAAGTCCTTTGAGACCTAACCCAATGAAAGAAAGAGGCCGATGTAGTATAAGAATACTGCTAAGTGAAAATACAGATACTAAAAATGTTATGATTGGCCTCCAAAAGTGAACGAAAAGTAAGTCAAATAGTTTACACAGTCTAAGGATATGAGATGGCACTGATTTGACTACGGCAATATAGGAAAAATACTGTGTGGTAAAAAATTATACAGTATAAATTTTTAACTCCACAAAGTGGACACTTACTTGAATTCTATTGGGCCAACAAGCCATGCAATGTGGCCCAATAACATGATGACACCTAGGGTAACCTTGTGGATGACCATGAGTCATCAAGTGGATAAGGAAGCATTTATTACATAGTTATCACAATTTTTTTCATTTCTTCCTTTCCTCTAGCTTCGGCAACCATTGAAGAAAGCTCTCAAAAAAATTTCTCAGCCCCAAACTTTGCAAAAATAGCCCCAAACAAATCTTAGAAGCAAAGCCCAAGGATTTTTCACAAGTTTTAAGGTAAAATCCCAAACTTTTTAGCAAGTTTTCAAGGGATTTTTCATGCGTTAAGGGGAAAATTAATTCATGGTATTTTTGCATGAAAAGGAAGCCTAAGAAGGAGTTCAAGGAGCCTTGGAAGGCTAGAAATCAAAAGAGTGCTATTTTGGTAAGTTTAAGATTTCAAAGTTTTGAAATTTTATGAATTTTATTTTGACTTCTATTCTTTCAAACCCATGTGGGTTCTTGAGCATGTATTTGATGAAATTTCATGCATATGTGAAGTATGGCATGTGTAAGTTGTGAAATTTTGATTTATGGTGTAAAATGATAATTTTTACAAAAAGTATTATTTTTGTAATTTTGATGTTAGACTTTGTAAAAATGATATTTTAGTATGAGAATGATTTGAATAAGGCATGGAATGGTTTCTGTAGGGATAGATTTGCAATTTTGAAACAGATTTTTGTAAAAATACCATAGAGACTAAATTGAAAGAAAAAGATTTCTCTCGGTAGAATTAAAAAATAGCCAAAAACACCCCTGTACAATAAGATTTGAGAAAACTTAAAACACACAAGTTGTAGATCTCGATGAAACTATTAGGCATCATAAACGGTTTGTCAAAAAACTCAATCGTTTGTGAGATTTTAATTTTTCAAAGAATTTACGAAATTGTAAAAAATTTTAAAAAGGGACAAAAATGTCATTTCTCAAAATATTTTGAATATGGTACTTTGAGCAAAAATGATCCTTGAGAAAAATAGAAAATTTTGGGATAAAAATGACAATTTTAGCCTCAGGGATAAAATTGTAAAAAATTATCAGTTTAGGGGTTGAATTGTAAAGTTTTATAGAAAAGGGGTATAAGTGTGAAATAAAGAGATACGAGCCACTAGAGCATTACTTTAAAGTTAATATTAGGCTATTTTTATTAAAATAATGAAATCGAGCTCGGGTAAGTCAGTAGGTTCACGGAGGGCAAAATCGTCATTTTTGTCCTAATAACCCGAACAGCTCAGAAATGTTTTCAATGAGATAAAAAGATGATTTGAAAGATATCCGTCCTTCGTAAGTAACGATAGGGTAGAGTAAGGTGGAAATAAGGAAACCAGTGGTTTCAGAGTTGTATACGGTTATGCAACTTGACTAGTTAAGTAACGAACGTTTTGTAACGAAACGTAGTGGAATTGGCTAATAGTTTTGTAATTGGCCAACAGGATCCTAGGAGCCTAGGAGAAAGGAGACCGAAGTCGATTTTTCGGTACACAAGCACAAGTAAGTACCCTTCCCACCTACAGTATAAAAATGTAGGTATATGATGTATGTATATGTACACTTGAGTGTATATTATGGTGTAAACTTGTATGTTTGTCATGATATGAATACCTAGGGGTATAGTCATGTATGGATACCTGTGAGTATACGATTAAAATACCTGAGTGTATAACATGTTATGTATCGATATGTATAGTATATTACGTACTTGTGTGTACAATAATGAATGTCTATGTGTATATAAAGTAAGTACTTATGTGTACTATGCTATGCAAGCGAATTTATGTGTTATGGATAACATGTGAATATCACATCATACATGGTGTGTCAACCATAATAAGTGGACTGATAAATATGTCACCAGAAATTAAAAAAAGTGTCGTATCGACTCTTGACTTAAGGGGAGTTTAAAGGATATAGTATGGTCAAGGTGTTACGTAGACCTAAATGAAATTGCGCAATGGTACGAACATTTAGGCCCTAGTAAAGATAAGAAATGATGAAGATAAGGAAAGTTTATAAGAAAGCATAATTGATTCATGCATTTATTTGAATGTCCATGTGGGATTTATGGGACTTACTGGGCATTAGCTCATTAAGTTTTTCATGCTGAAGGTATTCCGACGAGAAGAACAAAATAAATCGTAATGATGAGCTGGCGGACGGATGATGTGTGCAGACTGGGTATGGATTCCGCCGCATTATGTTTTCGCTGTATTGTATTTTAAGATATTTTGAAGGTAATGTTTGATAAACTACATTGCAAAGGAAATGTGGTTATGTAAATACAAGTATATGTTTGTATTTTAAAAGTTGTTAAACCAGTATATGTGAAGTATTTATTAAAAAGAAAAAAAAATTCCCTAAATTTTTGCCCTAAAGTAAGTGAGAAAAAGTTTTATCACAGCCCGAAAAGACGGGTTGTGACAACTTTCATAATAGAATCTTCTTGTTTTCACACTTATCACTCTCTTGGAGTTCTTTCTTTGGCCTTGCCAACATTTTTGCTTTGCCTTCTCACTTTGTCCTTGAGAGTTTGGGTGAAGTTAGGCTTACTTAGCATCGGGATTGTGCTATGGTTGCTTAGTTGAAAGATTAAGGCCGTGTCATTGTGGCGTGCTTAACAAAAAAAGAAAATCCTAGGTTATACGAGAGAGAGAGAGGCAGAAACCACATGGATGTTAGTCCATTAACACAATAAATAAGCCATCATCTTTTTTTTGTCGGTAGATGCAATTTGGGAACTTTTTCTGTGGGAATCCCACTGGTAATATTCATTTTGAAATCTTGAAATCTGATAAAAAATTTTTTTTTTTTTGTACAGATGTGATAGTTAAAAAACAAATACTAATTAGTAGATACAATTCTTATTAGAGAAATTACCATATAGCTATTTGGTTTTATAAACTTTTCCTTACTAAAAAGGAAAAAAAAAATCAAACGATAAATATTATAATATACCAAGTGTAGAGGTTGAAATCTACAATTGAATTTGTTTATAGGATAAATGACCACTTTCGGATATCGATCCTAACAATAGTTCACTTGGTCTTGAGTTGACCAAAAATAAGAATGAGAAATTAAAGAGCAGAAAAATAATACACACTGACTTATAGTTGCTCACCTCCAAAGTGAGGGCTATATCCATCGTAGAATTCTCAGCTTTTTACTATGTGACATTAAAAGTATAATTACAATGAAGATTGAGAGGAGAATAAGAAGAATAAGACAGAATGATGTGATTCAAAGAGAGAATCAAGAGAGAATAAATGAGCAGAATGTAAGATCTACAACTCGTAATATCAATCCTAAATTTATAGGGGATGGTTTGAACTTCCTAATTTCTTGATCATTGAGTTGATCTGGTGCTGACTGGCAAAAATTATATGGCTCCAATTGATTATCCTTTTTGCTCATTTTCTTGATTGAATTGAGGTAGCTTCTTCCATGAGTTTATTCCAATTCTTGCTTTTGTTTTCAGACATCACGAATTCCAAAGATGCTTTTTTCCTAATTTATCTCATGTGGACCTTGTTGGTCTTCAGTCAAACAGTGCCTCCAATTGACTTGACTTCTGCAAGAACTCTTTGGCCAGTCGTCATTCTTCAGTCCACATTTATGGTGAGAGATGGGTTATGATTCTTACCCCTTAACACCAAACATAAGTGTAACTGATGGCTTTGAGTGGAGTGCATAATCTAGGGCTACATTATCCAGTAAAAAAAAGGTAGCAATATCTTTATATTTTCAAAGCCTAACATAACAAGTTACTCTTGGTAGATGCAAAAGAAGATGCACAGTACACGAATCAAGTACCAAAAAAAATGGAAGAAGAAAAGAAAAGTTTTACCATCGATGAGTTCATACCGTGAGGTTAAGTGTAAGTTGGATATTTTAAACAAAAGTGGTGTTTTTAAATGAAACGGTATAATCATAGACGTAAAATATCGGCGAAATTTTGGTGGAAATTTTGAAAATTTTGAGGTACCAAAATATATTTTCATTGTAATATCGATTTTAGCAAAATATCAAAGAAATATCGATAAAAATATCTATATCGGAAAATTCGTAATGTATTTTGTACAAAATTTTAGTAGACATTGTGAAAATTTTGACCAAATTTAGTAATGTTAGAAATTACAAAATTTAATGGATTTTTTCCTTTTAAATAATCTATTAATATTTTATGCTTTAAATAAATGAATATTCATTTTATATATATTAAAAATACTAACATCAAATGAATATAATGTTTCCGTAAGTTTACAACCAATGAATTTGGGATCCAGTTATAACAGCTCCTCCAATGAGGCTCTACATGTTTATTATCTATACAATCAGGACTTTGAAAACTAAAATATTTATGAAATTTTTAATTATCCTCATCGAAGCATACCACCCATATTTCAGGCAAACAATTGGGAGAATTCATAGTTTTTCAATCATGGAAATATAATAGGAAGAAGTCAATAAGCCTGCATGTGACATAATTATAACTATATTTAGAGCTACTTAAATAACATGTCATGACATCAATATTGTTTGAATTAAGATAGAATCCCAGCCATATTTGAGCCTCATAGAACTTCTTTTTGGTATTGACAAATCTAATATGTATAGAGTTTATTATACAAATCATGTTTATTTATGTGTTTTTTTTTAATGTTTATTGTATCTTTGAGATGTATTTTATATAAAATTTTCATAATTTTTGTCAAAATTTCTACCAATATCGATATTTTTCCTGACACTTTTGTGAAATTGAAGTATCAATATTTTCACCGATGTTGATATTTTTATCGTTGGATATAACATTATTAGAAAGATATGAAGGGATAAAAAAGGATACACAACATGTATCCTTTATAAATATCTAAACTTTTTTAAAAGGGTCATTACACCTAGTGATGAAGTTTACTAAAGTCAAGTTGCTCTTTTTTTTTCTTTTTTTCTTTTTTTAAATTTCCCACTATTATACATAACCCTTTTTGAAAAAAAAGCACACAATAATTTTTAGGTAGAATGTATAAATTATGCATAATAGTGTTTTGGATAGAAAAATTAGAGCATTTTAACAAAGTTATCAATTAGATATAATTGTAATATGCTTATAAAATTTTATTGCTTTTGTTTTCGTTTGACAATCTATTAGCTTTGCTTGACTTATTATACAAAATAGAATTTTTTGTCTAATATTTATATAAAAATTCAGTGAATGTAGGATAGATTTTGAAAAAGAATTAGAAACTAATCTTTTGTAAAATAGTAAAGATTGTCCTCAATAGGTGATTAATAAATGAATGATAATCTACTAATCCCGTATACTAAGAATTAATGGTCCCAACAAAAAAAAAATTATTATGCAATATTTTAAGGAATTAAAACCTATCAAAGACATTCGTAGTTTTAACAATTATTTATTTTGATTAAGTATTTATTGTATTTATCAACCCTTTGATTGAAATTTCTGACTTTGTCATTGATTGTAGCCTTTCAATTACATGAATCGTCTAAAATGACTTCTTTTACCTATTTCAGTATGTAACGCTAAAAGAAGGTTGACAATGCACTAACCATAATTTCATCTCTAACAGTTAAGGCTTTGTTTGCTGATGTTGTTTCAACTCTATAGTTTCAATTATTATTATATAAAGCTCTCATATGTTGCAACATATAGCAAAAATATGATATAATGGATAAAGCTCTTATATATTACAATATTCATATTGACCTTTGGCTCTAATTGTATTGCCAAAAGCACTTTGTAAGTAGTCATTACATTCACTCAACTACATAGAAGTGTTCGAAATGCCCATGTCTTTTTTTTTTTTTTTTTGATAGGTTAGGCCTCTAACTAGAGGAAAGGAATTTATTAGAACGAGCCAAAAAGGCCAAGATATAGCCAAAGGTTCAAAGACTTAGAACCAGGTATATAAGCAGACTTAAAGAACCTACCCGGGGTAGGTTCTTTGCCTCAATCGAAGAAGCTAGATGAGAACCTAACCCTAGATGGAGCCAAACTCCTACTCACAGTGGTCCCAACGACTATAGGAATGATCCACACCTTGACCCATTCTAGACTCAAGACACTATCCAACAAACCAAAAGGCGAGGGAAAACCAGCCTCTAGCTCAAAATCAGCCCACAAACACAACACAAAGACAACAAACACAACTCAAAGGGCTAGTGGGGAAACCACTACGCTTATTACAACAAACACAAAAAAACAAAAACAAGACAAAACACAACTTCAGAGGGCATCCTCCACCACGATCCACAAAGATGAAGTCCCTTAACACCAACCACCTAAAAGCCTTAGCCACCCAACTCCAGTCCGCCTGCCCACCGGAAAAGCTTCCCACGGCCCTTCCACAGACATTTCCTTAGCCAGCCAAGATCCACCTCACCCCACTCTCATTCGGCGGAACAAACTCGCCCATGGCCATGGCCAGGCCCCTCAACGCCGATGGAAGGCAAATGTTGCCAAATCCGCCCAACCCGCAGCAGCCCCACACAGCTGAGCCATCTCCCCTCCTCATCCAACCCTAGCCCGATCCCAGAGGAGATCCAAGCCTCCACAACTGTGGTGGACGATGATGATGACGACTCCTTCCTCAAACTCGGACCTAGATTGACGGTGGCAAACCTTCTTCTCCCTGTCCTCACGCCTGTACTCTGACGTAAGCCAAAGCCTTCTCCCCAAGCGGCACGAACCCTAGCACCATGTAGATCGCCCCGATGACCATCCTCTAGACTGAAGAACGGTGGCCAACGGACCAATGACATGCTAGCCCACCAGCCTCAACACTCTATCTCTCTTTACTTTTCTCTTTCTTGTTCTCTCTCTAAAAGTCACCCCACAAGCTTTCTCCCAGTATAGAGTTACTTATAAAACTATCTGTCCAAGTCTAATATATAGTATATTTTTTAAATTAGACCTTATTATTTTGTTAGTAATAAGGTTATAACCAATAAAGTTAAATACGAATGCTTTTACGTTCAAATTGATTCTAACGAAGTGTACCTACGGTAATTTACATAATCCCAGGTGTTAACCACCCCTTGGCTGGTTATCACGCGTGTCACAGTTCCAGGCACAAGAACTCTTCTCCACAGGCCAATCTATAGAAACGCAAGCACTGAATCATCCCCGCTCTCCCCCAAATCCATTATCCGGAGTAACAACAGAGAACTGACCACAAGACAGAAGCGAGAAGATGGAGCTTGCTGTTCCCTGCATTTCGTGCAATTGGGTTAATCACCGGAGACCGGCTCTCAACCGGAAAACGACGTCGCAGAATATCACGAGTTTTCCCTCCAACGCCTCGAAATGCCGCCGCAAAACGACGTCGGAGCTCCAAGCGACTGCCGAAGGCAGCTACTCCCCTGCGAACGCGATCCCGACCCACAAGGTCACAGTTCACGACAGACAAAGAGGAGTCGTTCACCAGTTCCTCGTTCCCGAGGTACGTACGGACCACCGCGTTTCTCTGTTTCTTTCCCGCGAAAATGCGCAAGAAAATCAGGAGTTTGCCAATAATCTAGGCGTCTCGCCGAGAAAAATTTGTAAACTTTTCGGATACTATAAGAATTTTAGGATTTTTGATGTTATTATGGTGCACAGTTCAATGGGATTTTAATTAATTTTTATGCGTTTCTTTTTTTGTTTAAATTTGCAGGACCAATATATATTGCATACGGCAGAAGCTCAGAACATTTCTCTTCCATTTGCTTGCAGGCACGGTACTGCTTTCTAATTTAAAGTAGTGCCATTGATGTGTATGTATGGTTCTTCTGTTTGAGAATATGAAATTTGAGGAGGAATAAGATAGATTATCAATATATGATCGATATATGAATTCTTATATTGCATAGAGGTGTCTTAAAGTTTTAAAACTTAGCGGTAAAGATCTTATAGGGTGTGGAAACATTTGTTTCAACCTATCAGTTACAACTGCAAATAGTATAGAGGTCTTAGCAGTTACAATAAAAAGGCAAAAAGTTGCTATAGTATAAAGCTCTTACATGCTAGAGTTCTTAAACTTAAAACTTGAGGTACAACTGGAGTTCCAAATGTCCTATTCATGATACATTGAGAATCGACTATGTGAGAGAGAGAGAGAGGAGGGAGGCAGATAAAGAAAGATAGAACCTTTCATTTAAAAAAAAAAACGATTGTGTTTCATTGGGGGTGAGCAAACAATTGGACTGTGTGTGCGTGTGTAAAAGTTGAACTTCACAGCAAGGAAACTAGAGAGAGAGAGAGAGAGAGAGAGGGAGAGATGGAATTCTGCGTTAGTAAGGTGATCGTATGTATATGAGAGACCCTTTGTTTTCACCCTGGACGGGAAAATCATTGGGGTCAGCAACTCAGAGGCATGCGGCTTTGTTTCTTTTGTTGGAAGAGTATACTCTACGGGTGCTTACATATCACCAGCACTAGTGTGTTGGTTTAGGCATTCATGAAAGATATCCTAGTAAGAGTTATAATTGGTGTAGATTGAACATGCATTGTCGTTCTAATGCTGTACAAATATTTTAACCAGTAAATGTTGTAGAATCCTTAGAAAGGTGTATGCGCTTTTTAATTCTTGTGCCTTTTTTAATGCTTAGATTAAAATTTTCTTCTGTGAAATTAAGTGAGTGGTTTATCTCCACTCTGTACATTTAATATTGGATGGATGAGTTTTGAACTCAGGTAGACATTGAAATTACTTTATGATACAAATCTGAATGACCTCATTGTACAAATTGAGTGGTAATAGTCACTTTTTTATGGTGCAACGGGAGACTTTTCGGTTCAGTTTTGACTTTGTTGTAATTTCTTCCTTTTGCTCATTTGGCATCGATTATTGATTAAACTAGCTTAAAACTGCTTTCTTAGATCTTTCATTGTGCCTTTTGGTTCTTTATGGAGTAATGTTTTCTCATGTAGAGCCACCTTATGACCACTAATACTAGTCATGCCATATTACTGTCTTTATTGTTTTTGTAAAGCTCTTAGTTGGAATGGCAGGTTGTTGTACCAGCTGTGCCGTACGTGTAAAGTCTGGACAACTTAGACAGCCTGAAGCCCTGGGCATATCGGCCGAACTAAAAGAGAAGGTGTGTATTATTACCTTCATTCATCTTCAAATTACGTGTGCAGCATGTATATGATCCATTTACAGAAAGTAGAATTAAAGTTTTAAGTTTAAAAATTGGGGTTGGGGTATGAAACTATCTACTTTAGTTGAGAGTGGGCTTATGTCCTGGTACTTGGTCAATCCAATTCTATGTTTTGAACTCCAAAGTATTGATGCAAAAGGGTGTCCCTTTTTTAGAAAGAAACAGTCTCACGACTTTTAACAACTCTTGCTGGCCGATAATTTTCAAATATGTGATTGTATTATGTACCGATCTTATTGAAATATACATAAAACAAGATCAAACATACTGACTGATTAATGGGGTGTTTGTTTTCTTGGAAATTCAGGGTTATGCACTTCTTTGCGTAGGTTTTCCTTCATCAGATCTTGAAGTAGAAACACAAGATGAGGATGAGGTAATTCAAACCAATCGTTTTTCTTATGTTGTCAAATAACCTGTATTGTTGTCTGTAGGATTTTAATTGTAGAATTTCACCAACCCATGTGGTTTCTGCTCCCCTATCTGCACTTTCCTTTTCCCCAACATATGCTGACCATTTCTAATGGGAAAATTTGGAATGTATTATTTGTCTGAGTATTTCAGATTTATTTCCACTTTTCAATTATCTTTTGTTTATCTGGTTATGGAACTCTGAAGTCCTTGGCTTATACAGGTTTATTGGCTTCAATTTGGAAGATATTTCGCGAGGGGACCAATCGTGAGTTCTGATTCCACTTCAAACTTCCAACATTTTATTTCTTAAAATGTAACAAGGATCCATGCTTGTGAAGAAAAAGTAATACAGAAAAAAAGAAAAGAAAAGAAAAGAAAAGAAATAAGGCTTATGCAGGAAAAAAAATTGTTTTTGCTCATATTCTACAATGTTTGGAGATTACAGGATAGAGACGACTATGCATTGGAGTTAGCTATGGCTGATGAATAAGCAATATAGAGATGATTTTGGAGTCTTTGGGTTCTATCTCTACGGAATGAATGTGCAGATTTTATTTGGTCCTCTCTCATTTTCTTGTGCTTTTAGCTTCTTTAACCTCTTACCCCTTCATTGCTGCCCTGTATGACATACATAGTTGACTAGTAAAAGTTAAAAAATGTCGTCTTGAAGACGTATCACATGTTAATCTTATCTTTCCACATACTAGTTCACCAATAGTACCTTGGCTTAACTTTGATGCGATCATGTTTGCCCACATGTGACCACGTTTGCCATTGCTTTTGGTAGTGCATGTTTAACATTTTTACCCACAGGTACCCGTGGCTAATCGCCCTTAATAGGGTGGGTATGTGGGTGTTTAGGGTGTTTGGGAAATGTGGTTAGAATTGAAAACTATAAATTGTGAGAGCTTTACACTATAGCTCATTATTTATGATCACTGTAGCACATAAGTGCTTTACATTGTACCAACCAACCCAATATGTATAATATGTATTGTGTGCGTGTGTATGTAATTTATTGTTGAACTAAAAACACAGGATTCAAAGAAACAAGGTAGTTTATACTTCCTAAAAACACGTTTTTACTCTAATTAACCGCCACCTTAATGAAGCAATTATTTTGAGTTTTAATAAGGTTGCAGGAATTTTATTGAGTGAATGAGTAGAGCATAGGTACGCCTAGGGCGTGCCTCTTCTCTGTGGTAGGTGGGACTACCATTAGTAAGAGTATAGCTCCATCTAAGGGGTAGGGATTCGTTTAGCTCCGTCGATCGAACCACGGATTCTTAATTAGGTTTATTGAGTTTGCTTGTAGACCCTGTTCTTGGTCCTAAGATCTTTGGCTGTACTTTGGCCTTTTTGGCTTTTTTTAATAAGTTGCTTTTCTCTGGTGGGAGGCTTTATTTAACCCAAAAAAAAAAAAAGGAACGCCTGGGGTGGGGGCAACACTAACATGTTTTTATGTTTGTTGTTTCCTAATCTTTGATTGCCAATTCTTCCACCAATTATTATGTCTCGACTGATGTAATAACTTTGTGAATTATACATTTTTTTAAGGTCTTTCTTCAATGGAAATACATGCTATAGGAAATGTTTTTAACGACACATCTGGTCAAAATCATATTTTTAACATACAAATATGATAATTGAAAAATAGAATCCTACTAATGGATTATTTTCTGGGTTCTTATCCAAGAAATTGACCTTTTTTAAGGGGTGTTCATTTTAAAGTGAGATTTATTTGTGACTCAAAATTTGCCGCGTCACTTGACGCATAGCACTTTTACTGAAACAAAAAAAAAAAAAAAGTGTGCCTCGAGGGATCAAGTTAAAGGTAAATAACTCAAAAAAGCATAGCAGTGATTTATATGTACTTGTCTCAAATAATTTGACAAAAGACCAAATTGAACGTTATAATCAACCATGTGGATGGACCAACTTCAGACAAAAAACAGGTTTTCTTGCAATCCCTTTCATGTGCTTCCTTATCTAGCGTTGTTCATCTCTTCGGCATGCACAGGGGACAGTGTTGAAACGAAGAGGATCTTATCCTTGCAATATTTTTTTTTTTAAGCTTTCCTTTTTGTTCTCAATGCCTTTAGGAAAGTACAAGGAAGTAACCAAATAACTGTGTGACAGCACAATGTGAAAACATTGGAGACTCAAGAAATGGACTGTCTTTACGTGCTATCGACTCAATGTTCATTAGTTCTTAATGAGAACAAAATGATGCGCTTTATAAGTAATTATGTCTCAATACAGACATTTCTTGGAGGGATTTTTAAAAATGGCCTTTTGGGAAAATTTTTTTTGGTAAATGGTCTTTTTTTTTTAGACAGTTTTTGGCACAAAAAAAAGACTTTTTAGACATCAAAACGGTTTTAGTTTTTTTTTTTTTTATCCTGTTGAAGTTTTTTATCCTGTTACAATCATTTTCTTTTTTAAAAAAAAACTAAAACAGTTTATCTGTATAAAAAAACATATTTTTTGATTCTAAAAAAACGAAGCCATTTACCCAATTAGAAATTTTTTTTTGCCCTTTCGTCAAAATCTCCCCATTTGTTAACATATAGACTCTTTTGGTCCTGGCCAGAAGGATTAGGAACTAATGATCGCCCCTTACCGCACTACTTCTAACCAAAAAAATTGTAAAGCCTTTCTTTTTTTTTTTTCTTTTTTTTTTTTTTTTGAGGACGGGCCTTCTTGTAATTTTGTTGAATTAGGAACAGAACTTTGGAGGCCTATTCAAGGTCAGTTTGAAAATCATTTTTCATGTACTCTAAATAAAAAAAGAAAAGAACTTTCCTGGTCTTGCGCCTTTCTGAACACGGAATATGAAAAGGACTTTCCTGGTCTTGCACCTTTCTGAACACGGAATATGACTTTGAATATTCTCTTCAAAAAGGAAAAGAAAAAAAAAATCAAAGAAAAAACAAATATGGATTTAACATCATACCACAAAATGAATTAGCTTGACCTCTTTTAGTCTTTACCAAAGATACAAGAGAACCTATTTGTGGCTCTTGTTATTAAAATCTGTACATAACACTTCTTTAAGATTGCCAAGTAGCTGGCTTGGTTTTTTCCAGATTTTTTTTTTCCTTGCTTATCCTCCAGTGTATTTATCTAGCACGTCTAGCTAGTGCATATGTTTTGTTTTGTACTTGGTTTCTGAACGACAATCTCTGCGGCGAATAACAACTTGTGCAAAGTAACAACTTTTGCTTTTACATCAAAAGCAGTTTTTTTACCCAATTATTCGTTTGATAGCTGCCAAATGGACTAATGACCATGGTGAATCAATAGCTTGGGATTTTGTAGACTGACCAGTGGCTTGAGAACGAGTGGGATAGCCTAGTAGTAAGACTACCATGCGGCGTGGTGAGTATTTGGTTAGAGGTTCGAGTATTAGGTGATCCTTTTTTAACATATTAAATGTGACAGTTTGCACCTACTAGCTTAGTACTCGACTAAGATTGCCTAGAACCACGTCCCCATATAGTCTTACAGCACATTTGGTGGGGCTGAGATGACGCGCTGAGCGGTTGGGCCCAATTATAGGGCCTTTAGTGAACATTTATGTTAGGGTTTGGGGAACTTCTTTGGTAACGTCAAGAGATATGCTACCGCCAGTTGCCTTCTTCTCGAGCTGTTTCTCAAAAATAAAAAGCAATCACATGACACACAATGCAGCATTTGGTAGGACATTTTGTACTAAATAGGACCACTAAAAGAATAAAAGAAAGTAAAAGCCTTCTTCGACTTTAATATATGACCGCCAAACATTGCCCAAGCCACTCGAGTTATTCTAATGCTATTCTTGTTTTTCAACAATTTAGGACAACATTAGGACTGGTGTCATTCTTGATGCCCAAAATAAAGAGTTTCATTTATAGCACACTCATAGAACGCAATATGAAGCGAGAATCTGTGATATCTATACCCTTGTCTTTGAAGAGGTCATAAACTTAATCTTTAGGTTGAGACCATACAAGCTCATCTGCTAACATTTTTGGAGAGGTGAAGTGGATTTAATTTTGGCATCTTAGGTCGAGTTGGCTTGTCTTTTTAGACAAGCAATTTATTTGGACTTATATGATAAAAGATCAATGTGTTAAATAGAGTGACCTAATGTTCTTACAAATTTGTATGTTTTTTTATATTTAAATAATACGAGACTCAGGTTCATTTACGCTTTACAACATAAATCTGGACTATTAAAATTTAAGTTGTTTTTCGTAGGTGAGACGTTCAACTATCCATATCTTTCTCTTTTTTTTTTTTTTAATTGTTATCATCTAGCGGCTGAAAAAAGCATTGCACAATACAATCAGTTTGCATCAGGGGCGCCAAAAACATGGACCCCAATGGTGTTGGAAAGGAAGTCTGGCCAAATTTCAACAACAGCTAATTATTGTTATGAGGACCTATTATTTAAGCCGCAGTTTAGTTGTACTGGCTAACAGTTTCTTGTCCCAGGCAGAACAAGGACAGTTCTGGGAGACCAACAGAAGTAGAACCCAGTTGCTCAGGAGAAGAAGATGCACAGGCACGTTATGCAACACAGAGAAGTGCTTATGGTCTAAATCTTGAATAGTTGTAGGGCATGCTTGTCTGAGGAAGACTAACCCCATACTAGAAAAGAAGTTGCAATGTCACGTCAGGTTCATTATCCTAACCGTTGTACTCCATATCCCATCTATCTTTTGATTCTTTCCCCTTGACAAACTGTGGAAGTTTTTATTTTTTTTTTCTAGCACAGTTAAACTTAAAGGCTTTAACCCTGATTTTCGACTAGATTCCATGTCTCAATCCTTGGATCTTAATGAGAAGCTGATATAGAAGTCTAAATCATACATTTTAAACCTTTCATATAAATTACATTCTTCTTCTGAAGAATCCTCAACCTCAGTTGTACATTGTAAAGGAAAAAATATCTCCTGGTCCCGGGTGTAACTTTCTTGGATCAATTCAACTGAGCATCATAGTCAAACTTTCTTGGCACTACTAATTCTTGCTTGCGCTTGGACCCTTTGAAAATGAAAAATGCGTAAAGTCTTTCAAAGAAAAAACTTTTGCCCACGAAAATTTTTAGCTCATTCACACACCACAAATGTCGAAAGTCAGAGAAAATCGGTAATTCGAAGATTTTCAAGACACTCACAATCTCAAGTCTTTCTCATAGAAAAGTACTTCTCATACATTCCAACCTGGCAAGCAAAAACTACTTATTCATCGGAAGGATCACGCAAGAGGGAAAATGCAACTCTATATGTTGATTAATTGGATCACTAGAGTGGGAATGTTTCTGCTTATTGTTCTGCAAATCACTGTGGATTCTCTTGAGACATGCAAAATCCAAGCTGTACTAGAAACTTCTGATAAACCAGCTTTTCAGGTGTTTCAGAATTTAAGTGCTGAATTTATGTTCAGTAGTGCTTGTCGGGACCTGCATATATAAGCCAAAAAACAACCATGTTAACCAAACAGATAACAGGTTACTTCTGTATTCAGCAGGGCTATCATGAAAGATCATTACTTATAAGTTAGTTGGCGATTCCCAATAAATTTCAAAAGACTTGGAGTCTTGAAAGGAGAGCTTGTATTTAAAATTTTTATAGGGGGGAGAGAGAGAGAGAGCAGAAGGACAGTGACTTCTCTTGGGAGTGAATTGCTTTTGTTTTAGGCCTTTGGCATCTTCCATTAACAGGATTTTTATATTCATAGAAACATGATATACAGCCTGAAGGGTAAACTTTGTAAATTCATTGCAAGGTGTGGAAGTTCTATTGAAAGTTTCCCAGACCCCAGTTTAGATACATCTACATCAATTTGCAATTTTTTCGTATTAATGTGCTTCAACGAAAAACTCGCTATGCTGCTTTGAGAGTTTCACATGGTTGACCAATTCCACTAAGGGCGGAGCCAGGAAAATAAGTAAGGTGGGGCCACCGGAGATATAATTATAGATTTTGAGAAGGGACGAACTACAAATTTCAACAAAATATATAAAATAATATAGAAAAAACTCAGGTGGGACGGCTGCCTTCCCTCGACTATGTGTGGCTCCACCCCTAATTTCCGCTGCATCGATTCCAACTAAAATATTTATTCTGGTTCTTAAATTATTCTTTTTCAAACACTGAATTTTACTAATTGGTTGTTGAGGATTAACTTCAACATTGATTGACAAGGTCTCAATGTGCTGTTGAATTTTGTTTCATATCATGATTTTGAAGTGGGAAAAAACAAGGGCTTAACTCATCACTTGTGTGACCCTATATCTAGTGAAAGAAGATCTTTACTCACCCCAACTAATGTCACAAAATTACAAACTGCACATTTTACAGATCTTGCTCCATATTGGTACATCAGCAGCATCCTGCAGTTCCCGCAGTTGACATGCGCCACCTGATTTGCTGCGGCAATGTAACACTTGATGTTTACTTCAAAAACATCTCAAAATTTCCTTTATGATTGGGGGAGGAAAGAAGAAGCACTAAATGTATCATATAGTTAAAGGGCTAGATTGTTCTATTACCTTCCAAAGCAAGATTGACGGTGTGACAACAAGAACATTGCACGCTTGTTGCGCCACGAATGTACATCAGTAAGGTGTGGCAGCCTCCACAAACCAGCTGGGCCATTTCTGTGCCTGTTCGGTTGCACATAGAAAACGGGGTCCAAAAGAGGGAATCGAATTTACTCCAAGAGTTGAAAACTAAACCGTGAACTTAAATGATGATACTTTGCACTAATGTAAGATGCAGAAAAGGGCTAAATTAAAGAGAAAGCATACCAGGAGGTGGCACTGCTGTGACCACATTGCAAACAGCGCAGCATACGGAGGTAGCTCCGACCGGATAGAGCAAAAGGTTCCTACATCCAGAGCACACAAGCTGGCTCTGAGCACCTGCTGAAAATTGTAGCTCCTTGTAAACTGGATGGATATTAATTAATCAATCCTAGAGAATCATAGAAGCTTGTGAACATATATTAACATAAAAGCAGAAGATCATCATGCATTTTGGACCTGTTTAGAGACATAAAAAAGTAGATATATAAATATTTTAACATATATATATATATATACACACACACACACGCCACAACTCTACCTCTACCGCTTAGCGCTGAATTTTTTCCCCTACCGAGCTTATAATAAGAGAGCTCCAATGTTTTACCTTCAATTTGCTGCTTTTATCTGTTAATATGCGCAATTAGCTGTTTGTTTTTATTTTTCAGTGTTCTGTCTTTGTTAAGAAAAATCTGTTGTATGGTAAGGCCAAAAAGGGAGACCAAACCAAATCGATGGTTACAACAAAAACTTTTAACTTTTTTCATCCATTCTAGTTGTTAAAAATGTTTCCCATCATTAGATAGTAATAACACTTTTTCCTCCATTATCTCAACAACCAAACAGCCAGACAATTCACATTATAGAGAAACAAAGCCTTAGTACCATTTGAAGGTGGTGGTGTATATGGAGCTGGAGGGGTTGGATATGGGGCAAGTGGAACTGGCATTATAAGAATCTGAGCCTCAGACAGATTGTTGGTCCTTTTTCCAAGCTTTTAAGAAAAAGCTTATTATTGCCTCAGACACAGAACATCATGCTTCTTACTCTACCTGGAAAGAAAGAGAAACTCTCAAAATTAATATACAAACATAACTAATTACTACTCCTTAGCATAAGCAGAACTCTTTCCATATTAGAAACAAGTTCAAGTACACAATAAAAACAAAGGGAAAACACAAGTTCTAGAAAGAAGAAATCATTTGAGAAGTGCCCAGAAAAAGAAAAAGGTTGAAGAGAATTTTACAAGCTGTTGAACTGAGCAGTTCAACAATGGGAAGTGGGGAAAACACATACCTTGTCAAGTTGCAGAAGAAGTGAGGGGACAAAAGAGAGAGGATATAGTTGGACATTTGGAGAGAAAGGGTCCAAACTAGAGGGAGAGAGACAGAAAGTTTTGGTGTTAAAAAAGAGATGTTTTGCTTATCTTTCTTCCCTCTTCTACTCTACTCAGTTCATTTCAAGGCCATAATAAGGGCCTATTTCAAGGCCATAATAAGGGCCTATTTGAAAGGGTTTAAAAAAACTTATTTTGACTTGTTTAATCTAAAGGCTATTTTTAAATGTGTCTGGATAGACACGGTCAATCAATTTGTGCCTTTATAATTTCTTTTAAAACATGTCAAGTTGTCAACTCCTTATTGCCTACGAAAATATTTTTTAATGGGTTATTTATATAATTATATCTCATAATTTTAATTATTTCTCAATTTGTCTTACTATTTTTAGAAACTATAATGTATCCTTCAATTTAAAAAACTTATTTCAATTTCATCTTTATAAATAAAAAAAATTAGACAAAACGATATAATTAGCTTTCTACAGTTATGAAAGATATTTCATGGAAATAAAAACATAAAAACTCCTAAAACAAAACATCAAATTTTAAGAAAAAGTACTTAAGTTTTATGACTTTTAAATGTTAAAATATTTTAAAAATTTTCTTAAAAAAAAATATATTTTAAAAATAAACTTGGTCTAACTAAGGGTATATTCGTTTTATCTTTATATTTTTTCCCAAAAAAATCTGTGAGAGATAAAATTAAAACAAGTTTTTTAAATTTAGATGACACTTTTGTAGTTTCTTAAAACAGAAGGATAACTAAAAAAATAATTAAAATTAAGAGGTATTGTTATTTAATTAACCTCTTTTTTTTCACATTTTAACCTTTTATTTGTAAATAACAAATTAAAATATTCCATATACAAATTTACTTTTTATGACAATAAAAACTTTTAATATTTTTAACTAAATAAATTTATAAACTTTTGTTAAACTAGAAAGTATTTTTTCATACATTATCCAAATACCAAATAAAGTTTTATTTATGTTTACCTTCTTCAAGTAAACGCAAAAGCTAATAGGCCTTGAAAGAGTTTTAAGGCAAGCTTCTTGACGCATGCATGTGCATCCAAAAAAGGTCTATTGAAAGTTGGACAATTATAGGTGCTTAAAAAGGTGGTAAAAATTAACGGTGGAAACCATTTTTACTATAGCATGTAAAAATTTTATACTATAACATATTTTTTTATTGTTACTATAACATGTGAGAATTTTACACTATTTATAACTAAAATTATAATAGAAACTAAGTAATTCTTAGCACTGTCAAACACCCCCTTAACCATCTTCATTTATTTTATTATTATCATTATTTATTTCTCTCTTTTTTTTTTGACAATTAACTAACTTCCATTTTTCTGTTGGTGGCATATCAAGATCAACTTTGTCAGGAACACCGGGCCCCACCAAACACTCTCTCTCTCCTCTCTCTCTCATGGTTGCTTTGGTTTGCTATTGGTGGTTAAGCATTGCATGCATGTGTGTGATGCAACCGGCCAGCCACACGCCCCTTTCTCATGGGAAAACATTGGAGGGCATAGACTCAGCCACGCCACAGCATATCACTCTCATCTCTGCCGTCTATACAATCTCAATCTTTTTCCTATTTTTTTTATTTTTTATTTTTTTTGTCAAAACCCCAAGTCCCAACTTTTTGTTGGTGCCCATCTCTCTCTCTCTCGTGTGTCTCACCTCACCTCTGCTTTGCATAAACGTAAAATGCCGTTTCAACATGGTTTTCTGGTAAATGTGAAATGTGATTCTAAATACGGATTAAACTTTATTTTACTAGTACTTCATCCGTTAAGTAAATTGGATTAGTTCGAACCAATAAGTTTTACATATTATAATATAAAATAAAAGCTATTATAATATAAAATTTTTACATATTACAATATTTAAACCAATTTAATCGATTTTTCAAACATCTTATTAATCTCTCTTGCTATATGGGGTTTGATAATTTTCACCAAGAAGTACTAAAATTTAAAATTTAAATGGTGTTTTGCTTGTCTAGAGTCAAAAAGAAGGGTTACAAAAGAGAGAGAAAAAATTATGCAGAGAAGTCTAGCAAAATGTTTGTTATATGTCCATTAGAAATTGAAGAAAAAGGCATGATTATGAAAGTCCAAGGAAAAGAAATTGTTCAAGATAATGATGTATTAATCATATATATTACATACCAAGCCCACTTAAGAAAAGAAAGCATGGAAAGCTTAGAAGGTTGTACAAAAGGAAGAATCATTTGAGATTTGCGTGTATATACATACATATCTATATGTGTATGTGCATGTATGTATGTATATGTATGTATGTGTGTACCTATCATGTCAGGCCACGTGTTGGTCAACCTAATTTTACTTTATATTGGATAGAAAAATCTGTGATTCTTGTACACCACATGTTTCCATAAATTAATTTGTGGAAAAATACTACCCAAATCTCAATTTATAATCTCTTTCATATATTTTGGAATTTTTTTCCCAAGAACTTATGTGTTTCCTTGAAATTATGTGCAATCATTGCCTTTGCAATGCATCATACAGAACTTTTGGCTCTTACTGTCTTGGACATATTCAGTAATTGGAAGTTGTTATCCGCTAAAATTTATTGCGATAGATATAGTAAAACAATTTTGATTCATGAAATTCATCCCTTCAATATAATTATTTGTTACGTTATGTAAATATAACAATTTTGTCACACAATTAAAAGTTAAATATTCAAATAAGATATCAAAAATTGATTGAACAGACGGCCAAAGGAACAGAAAAATTAGACAGAAGTCGGCAAGGTTTTGGCCATGGTGTTAAAGATTTGAATTTCAGGCTATGGCTGATTAAACTAGACGTCACTTTTACTTATACATTATTTGCTCGAAGCTTGCCATCGTTGTTTCTTAAGCAAGCTTAGATGATTTTACTGTAAATGTTAGTCTCAATGCAATATTTAGCAAATATATATATATATATATATATGAATATTTGAAAGGTTGTTCTATTTGATCTTCTAGGGCATAATGTTTTTTTAGATATTTCTATTTTCTCTCGTAAAGTTCTAGCTTTAGAACTTGTAAAAGTGAAATTTATAATTTATAAATGAATTGAATACGACAATGTTGTAACTACATAAATAAAAATGTTAAGATATCAACAATAGCAAGCAAATGTTAAAATTTATCATATGATATACTTGATGCCAAATTGTGACACCCATTATTCTCCTAACGGGTATTAAGGTAGTTAAATTAATTTTTAGTGTATAAAAAAAAATTGCTTCATTTAAATTTATTTTGCAATATTTATTTTTATCTATTTTTAAATTTTCTAAAATTCTCTTATATTTATTTAGTATGTTTACTAAAAAGCCTTAGAACTTCTAATAAATCTCAAAAATGTTATATTGGCATTATGTGTGTTAAAGTCTCTAGATGAGACATAAGGATATTTTTTTCAACTACTCTTGACCCTCATTTTCTATATTTCTTCCGTGACATGCTTCAACATGTCTCCTCCATAATTGCTTCTATCACTTCTCTTCAAAGACTTCATCTTTTCTTCCTTTCTCTTCCACAGTTTCCACACTCTTCTTCTCATTTCTTTGCTGAAGCAAAATACTTAGAGAACTTCTTCAAGGCAGCCATAAAAATCAACCACCATCACCTCCATTTGAGCAAGAATTTCAGTCATACTGAAGTAAAGGACCCTGTTTTGAAGCCATTTCAACCTTCCAACTAACCATAATCCGAGGTTAGAATCTTATGAACAAATTTAGTTTTTCATTTATAAATTTTCTTTTATACTAAAGGATTATTCAAATTTGCGTCCTTAAACCTAAGTATATGTTTGTTGCTATTTTGGAGCATATGTATAAAGTCTAAGTGTATATGCCCTAGACAAAAAATTTATATTGTAAACTTTGTAATACCTCTATGGGCAATGGCTATTTCTTGAAATTCTGGGATTAAATTAAAATGAATTTTATGAATTGGTTTGCATATTTGAAAAGTAGCATCCTAAGCTTTCTAACGAGCTATCATAAACCTAAATCAGAGTTGTATGTTATTTTCTAAGAATTATTCAATTTTCGGATTGGAAACTAGTAAATCTGCCAGTTTGTTATGGCATACCAGCTGCTAACCTGAACCAAGGACGCATCTTTGCTCACCACCTAATTCTTTAATGTCTTGCAACCTTTCCAATATTATCCTAAGTGATTGATGAATCTTATTAGGTACTAAAACATATAGATTACTTGTTCACATTTTATATTGTGTTAAGACAAAAATTGTTTACTGTGGTATTCAAAAGAGATTTACATAAAAGCTTTAATGGCATACTAGTGAGATAGGTTTACACATGATTTATTTATGAATGTAGTTGTATGTTGTGCTTTAGTTTTAATTGTCCTTATGCACGCCTTAGGATCAAGGGAGTATGGAGCTAACGTTAATTGATTCCAGGATTAAAAGATTGTTGATAAGCTTGAAAGGTAGGGATTCTATTACTCATCTTTTGCGAGGTTTTTATAGAATTAAAATTGATTGTTTTGCCGCAATATATATATATATATTTATGTTGAACTGATATTATATGAGTATTACATATAAAAGTATGACATGGACTCGTCTTGTATTATACGGCGAGGAACTTAATGAATTGACACATGTTATAAATTGAGAAGCATGGTTAGAAAAACTGACTCTATTAATAATGATTTAATAAAGAGAAATGGTGAGACATGAAGAGGGCGGCGGTTACGTCCTTGGGCATGAATACCCTAAAAGGTAAAATAGGGGGAAGGTGATGACGCTTCCTTGGGTTGAAAGTCCCAGAACACACTGTACAGGAATCGACATGGTGAGGACTCGAGGCTTGATGTCCCCTCACCGGAACACCCTTGGAATTTTTAGAGGGTGATCAAGCACGCCATTTGGGTTTTCGATGAGTTGAGTAATACTCTATTATACCTAAGAACAATGATGATTGGTAATATTTGTATAATTGTGTAATTATGAAACTTGGTAATGATTAACTATGGTATCTACAAGATGTGATCATAATAAACCTCATAATCTGGAATATGATGTAACCTACTAACCATGCAGGTTTTAATGTGGTAATGATAAAAACCTAAAGGTAAGTAATGGTTTTCTCTACTGAGCATAGTGTCGCTTATTCCCTTATATTTTTATCTTTTCAGGACTCACTAAGTGTGAGGTGGCTATGAGAAAAATAGTTGAGGAAGCGATGTAGCTATATTACATTGGAACTGCTTCAATTGTTAAGAATGTTCTTCATGATAATGTAAGCATCAATTGTTATTTTCTGTGACTGTATTACAATGTGTTGAGGGTTAAAATGATGATGACGACAGTTTATAATATTAAATTTAAGGCGCTACATTAAACTGTGGATTATTTGTCGATTATATTTTTATTTTTGATATTGAGAGTTTTTATTTAAGCCCCGGGCAACTTTATTTTTAAGGTTTTACTTTTATTTTTGATTTTTATTTTATCTCATTAAAAACTGTTAACCCCCATATAGGGGCGTTACAGAATTTTTGGTATCAGAGCCTAGGTTCGGTTAACCTAGGGAGTGTAGCACCACTTAAAAAAAAATGCTTTTGAGATGGTTTTGAAGCTGAATTTTCATTGTCATCATCAAAATGAACCTTCACATTGATTTATACAGTCTAGAAGGATGTAACATAGAAAGACCCTAGAATGAAAATACTAACGGTTATATGAGTACAATAATTATATAGAAGGAAAGTATTAATAGTTATGGGGGAATGATAATTATATGGAATAAGTTTATAAGTAGAATGCTTATGAGAGATTCGTATAATATTATGATCTATAAACATATCAAATTCGTATAGAACAATGAAAAATTTGTGTAGATACGAGGATTTAAGAGCCTTTTGTCTCATGAAAAATAATAAGAAATATAAGGCTTGATTTATTGATTTTAAAGTTTGGCATAGATATGCCAAATTTTTCGTAATTGATTCAAACCTAAGTAATGATTATGTGTAGATTCGGTGGAGTACATAAGTGTCAATATCTTTTCTTAAAAAGTTCTATTTATTTGAGGAATATGAGATAAGTTGGGAACTTATGATATTGAATCTTGAGAGAGATAAACGTTAGACTTTTGGTCTGTTGAGACTGTGTAAAGGCAAGAATGCATGAATCTTTATGAATAGATGTAATATATAAAAAAAAATGACCAATAGGAGTTTCCTTAAGTAAATCATAATACTTAAGGCACTTATAATAATTTTGGATAATTACGATAAAATGTTTAAGTTTTAGATGTTTAGATGTGAATCTTTTGGTTACCTAAGGTTTTGTTATATGAGGAAATTAGATATTGTATAAGTAGAATTGTGGGGATTGTAGATGTTCTTAAGTAGTAATATCAAGTGTCTTTGTTCATTGATATGGTCTATGTTGGGAGACGTAAATCGTATTGATTTCAAGGTTAGTCATATTCTAAACCCTTGGTAGTAATGATGATAAATCCATTGATAGATGTTGAGTATTATGAATAACATATGGGTGTATGCATTGTTCAATAAGGTTTTGATTAAAACAAAATTAATTAAGTTGCTAGAAGATTGTGTTGTTATGAAATGATTTTAAATACCATTCAGGAAGATTCTTGATTGTTGTTAAATTAGATTTGTTGTTCATAGATATCTTTATCTATAGTGGACTTTGAATTGGGTTTAAGATTTATACAAATTGATTTACAATTTTATGTTTGTTATTTAACTCGTTCTAAATGTGTTAAGGCCCGAAACAACCTGACCCTTTTCAACTTAGAACATTTGGGCCTAGTCCAAATCCTAAATCAGTTTGACTCACACTGTCTCTCCCACGTGGTCTCTATACGTATCATATACAATGGTTTAATTATTGTTTACATATACGTTTACTGTGCATAGGAGCTTATTTCTTCGAGCTTACTTTTTCTCTCTTAATTTGTTATTTTCTCTCTAAATCGCAAACCCTCTTCTTTTTCACTAGAAATTCTTCTTTCCCTCTAAAAGAAGAAGGAATTTTAGGATTCTGCAACTTACTATCTTAATTTTTCCTTTCTATTTACTTTCCTTTTATCTCATCATGGACCCAAAGTACCAACACCTGAGAAAGTATTTCCCATCACTCTCCCAAAAGATTCTCAGAAAGAAATACAAGGCTAGAATTACTCGGTTGTGGATTCTTATGCGTTTTGGCATCCCTTGTGATGTGAGAATGTTGATAGAGGGGAAGATCCGTCCGAGTGACTTCAGTCAAGATGTCGGTTTACCAGGAACAGGTACCAGTCGTAGTGCAATGAAAAGAAGAGCTCGTGCCATCGTGGTCGCTTGTAACAAATGTGGAAGACAAAATTGTAACGGTAAATGTACTTCACCTGGTTATATGTCTACGAATAGAGAGGATAAAATAAGGTTTTGTAGAGATGGACTTTCAAAGGAGAACTTGGATAGCATCCATCCTCCTCTTCATGGTCACCCTAGTGGATATGTTCAAGGAGCTATTTTTAAACTCTGGCCTAAATTTTATGCAAAAAGACAACATCTCAGGAATATGGTATTTTTAGATCCTGTTTGCCAAGCCATAAGAAAACTGGATGGGGAATAAGTCATCGCTCTATAAAGGTTATTTAGTCTTTGCTTATTTGAAGCAGTTTTAGCTAATGTTCAACAGTTTGTGTTTTTCTTTTACTCAGAATATTTGCTTTTGTGTTTGAAATAATTATGATTATTAGATTGATACAGTAAGTGTTAATATCTCATTTAATTTATGATTTTCTTAAATATATATATATATAATAAAATATATTATCTTATCAGACACGTTACATACGGTACAGTAACATGTTTGAATTTTGAAAAACTTATCCAGATATTTCAAGATTTGTGTCTCAAATTTCAAAAGTTCTACAGTATTTGTCGTTTATATTGAATTTCTAGACTCGGTGTATATTTGTCAAAAGGTCTACAGTTGTGTCAAGAGGGTCTTCTGTCAAACTGTTCTCAATTGTCAAAAGTTATACAATTAGAGTCTAATCTTTTTCAAAAAGTGAATCAGATTTTCTGTAAACTATCAATCTCCTTATCTTACTTTCTTATCCGCACAAGATTTTGTTTAAATCTTTGGATTACCTTTTCATTACCTACTCGTCTGTTTCTTTAGCCCTTTTTGTGTATTTCTCATCTTTAAAATCTCATGTAGAGCCCGAAGTCTAAGTGGAGCAGACATTAAGCAACCACTTATATAAACCAAATATGTCTACCTCCCAGTCCACGAAGAAAATAAAGAATGTCTGTGTCTTTTGTAGTTCCAGCCTTGGAAAAGATAAAGCTTATTTTGAAGCTGCAAATCACTTAGGGCAAGTCCTAGCACGCAGGAAGATTAACATAATCTATGGGGGTGGTAGTATAAAAATGATGGAAAATATGGCGCTAGCAGCTAGGTCTGGTGACGCTACAGTTGTAGAAATTTGGCCTCATATTCCAGCTGAAGGAAACCTTTATAAGGAAGCCATAGGTAAGGGAAAAGGAGTCAGGAGCATCCCTAGAAATTTTAAAGACATAATCTATAATTCTGATGCTTTTATAGCATTACCTGGTGGTCTAGGTACTCTTGAGGAAATATTCGTAGTCGCTTGTGGGCAATTGTTGGGCTTTTATACCTTTGGGACTGCTGAATGTAAATGGTTTTTATGACGGTCTTTTGAAATTTCTAGATTACGCTGTGGAAGAAAACATCACTACAGAATCGGAGAGACAAATCTTTGTTACTGCTTCAACAGCTGAGGAATTGATAGATAAAATGCAAATTATACATCCAGAATCTGACACTGCAACATCCAAGCTTGAATGGGAAAGGGAAAGCCGGGAGCGGCCAATTGATTTGAATCTCCATCTGTAATCTTTTGGTTTTATCTATGGCATGTAGGCATGTGTGTCCGTATTTCGTGTGTTACGAATAACCGTTTATCTTGTATTCTGTGTTTCTTGTGGTACGTCGTTATTCAATCTTTTAGATTCATTGAGCCTAATGCCAGGATGGCTGGATACGGAGTACTTGATGCTCTCGAAACGCATCCTACTTAAGGTCTGATCTTTTGTTTATCGATGTTTTTGTATTCTCTAAGCATGCATAATATGGATAGCTGGTATACGGAGTGCCTTGTACTCTCAAAACGTATCCATATCATGTTTGTAATGTGTAATACTCTGTCAATATTATGTGGAAGTACCAAAGTCAGTTATGGGGATATTCCATATGAAATATGAGTATATTATTTGGGTTGACTGCTTGTGTCATGAGGATAGCTGTTTAATGAAAAATATGTCGGGTTTGTCTACAACTCTGAGATTCCGTTTAATATCTCTATGAATAAGTTTAATGTATGGTTTTGAATAGAAGTGCTTGTGATATATGTTTTAAGATTATGTTTTAGTTTATTAGTTGAGGTATGAAATCAAATATATTTGACTTTTCCTTACTCAAAAAGGAAAAGGAACCTAAAGATGAAGTATATAAAACTTCTCTGGCAATCTCCTTAAATGTGATTGTAAATCACAGTCCATGGACAATGAATGACTGGAATCATGGTATGGTCAATATATATGTCTGATCAGATTCCTAGACCATTATACGGTGTTATAAGTTGAAACTTGTTAGAAATACTCTCATTGAGGGATTTAGAATTTAGAGTAAGATTTATTATGCAAGTAACCAAGTGGAGATACGATGACTTGAATTTGGAGGACAAACAACATTAACGGTTTTGACTCGGAATTGGAATCATAATGGAATCAAAATTTTTATTAGTATTGCTAGAATTGAAATTTCGAGGACGAAATTTCTTTAAGGGGGGTAGAGCTGTGACATCCGTTATTCTCCTAACGGGTATTAAGGTAGTTAAATTAATTTTTAGTGTATAAAAAAAATTGCTTCATTTAAATTTATTTTACAATATTAATTTTTATCTATTTTTAAATTTTCTAAAATTCTCTTATATTTATTTAGTATGTTTACTAAAAAGCCTTAGAACTTCTAATAAATCTCAAAAATGTTATATTGGCATTATGTGTGTTAAAGTCTCTAGATGAGACATAAGGATATCTTTTCCAACTACTCTTGACCCTCATTTTCTATATTTCTTCCGTGACATGCTTCAACATGTCTCCTCCATAATTGCTTATATCACTTCTCTTCAAAGACTTCATCTTTTCTTCCTTTCTCTTCCACAGTTTCCACACTCTTCTTCTCATTTCTTTGCTGAAGCAAAATACTTAGAGAACTTCTTCAAGGCAGCCATAAAAATCAGCCACCATCACCTCCATTTGAGCAAGAATTTCAGTCATACCGAAGTAAAGGACCCTGTTTTGAAGCCATTTCAAGCTTCCAACTAACCATAATCCGAGGTTAGAATCTTATGAACAAATTTAGTTTTTCATTTATAAATTTTCTTTTATACTAAAGGATTATTCAAATTTGCGTCCTTAAACCTAAGTATATGTTTGTTGCTATTTTGGAGCATATGTATAAAGTCTAAGTGTATATGCCCTAGACAAAAAATTTATATTGTAAACTTTGTAATACCTCTATGGGCAATGGCTATTTCTTGAAATTCTGGGATTAAATTAAAATGAATTTTATGAATTGGTTTGCATATTTGAAAAGTAGCATCCTAAGCTTTCTAACGAGCTATCATAAACCTAAATCGGAGTTGTATGTTATTTTCTAAGAATTATTCAATTTTTGGATTGGAAACTAGTAAATCTGCCAGTTTGTTATGGCATACCAGCTGCTAACCTGAACCAAGAACGCATCTTTGCTCACCACCTAATTCTTTAATGTCTTGCAACCTTTCCAATATTATCCTAAGTGATTGATGAATCTTATTAGGGACTAAAACATATAGATTACTTGTTCACATTTTATATTGTGTTAAGACAAAAATTGTTTACTGTGGTATTCAAAAGAGATTTACATAAAAGCTTTAATGGCATACTAGTAAGATAGGTTTACACATGATTTATTTATGAATGTAGTTGTATGTTGTGCTTTAGTTTTAATTGTCCTTATGCACGCCTTAGGATCAAGGGAGTATGGAGCTAACGTTAATTGATTCCAGGATTAAAAGATTGTTGATAAGCTTGAAAGGTAGGGATTCTATTACTCATCTTTTGCGAGGTTTTTATAGAATTAAAATTGATTGTTTTGCCGCAATATATATATATATTTATGTTGAACTGATATTATATGAGTATTACATATAAAAGTATGACATGGACTCGTCTTGTATTGTACGGCGAGGAACTTAATGAATTGACACATGTTATAAATTGAGAAGCATGGTTAGAAAAACTGACTCTATTAATAATGATTTAATAAAGAGAAATGGTGAGACATGAAGAGGGCGGCGGTTACGTCCTTGGGCATGAATACCCTAAAAGGTAAAATAGGGGGAAGGTGATGACGCTTCCTTGGGTTGAAAGTCCCAGAACACACTGTACAGGAATCGACATGGTGAGGACTCGAGGCTTGATGTCCCCTCACCGGAACACCCTTGGAATTTTTAGAGGGTGATCAAGCACGCCATTTGGGTTTTCGATGAGTTGAGTAATACTCTATTATACCTAAGAACAATGATGATTGGTAATATTTGTATAATTGTGTAATTATGAAACTTGGTAATGATTAACTATGGTATCTACAAGATGTGATCATAATAAACCTCATAATCTGGAATATGATGTAACCTACTAACCATGCAGGTTTTAATGTGGTAATGATAAAAACCTAAAGGTAAGTAATGGTTTTCTCTACTGAGCATAGTGTCGCTTATTCCCTTATATTTTTATCTTTTCAGGACTCACTAAGTGTGAGGTGGTTATGAGAAAAATAGTTGAGGAAGCGATGTAGCTATATTACATTGGAACTGCTTCAATTGTTAAGAATGTTCTTCATGATAATGTAAGCATCAATTGTTATTTTCTGTGACTGTATTACAATGTGTTGAGGGTTAAAATGATGATGACGACAGTTTATAATATTAAATTTAAGGCGCTACATTAAACTGTGGATTATTTGTCGATTATATTTTTATTTTTGATATTGAGAGTTTTTATTTAAGCCCCAGGCAACTTTATTTTTAAGGTTTTACTTTTATTTTTGATTTTTATTTTATCTCATTAAAAACTGTTAACCCCCATATAGGAGCGTTACACAAATTTATTAACAAGTATACAGTATAGGTTAAATTTGACATTAATTATAACATTGTGTTAGAAAATAGTTTTCTCCTCCAAATACTAAAGTTAGCATTGACACAAAAATTTTACATTGCATTGGAGGATATGCTTGTTAAATCATATGCACTTTTTTTTCTATAAATTGAGATTTCTAATATTGTGATAATTGGAGTCTCGCTCTCCAAAAATAGAAATGCAACTACAAGTACCACAACAACATCAACAATAATGGATTGCCATCTGTCAATTAATTTTTCGTCATGTATCTTTGAATGAGTTGGAATAGCTGCAGGATGTATTTTTTTTCTTCTTTTTATAAAATGTGTCCAGAATTTGATATTCTATCGTTCCATTTTTAGACCCCGAGCTCGGCCTATGAGCTTTGCGACATTGGGTGTGGTGATGGATGATCAAGTTATTTTCGTTATATTAGTGGATCCTAGGATTCTTTAAATGACAAAAGGGACGGAGGACATGATGACGTCAATAATCTCTTTTTTAATATAGGAAAAAAAAATCAGTAGGGTTTTACTTGTAAAATATTGAATTTATTGGTTGTATCGTATGGGACATTGACAAGAGGAGAAAAATATATTATTGAAATGTCGACAAGTGATCAAAGGAGAGACCCAAAAATAAAAATAAAAAAGTACAATAAAAGGGAAAGAGTCCTATGAGTATGGGGCAATTACTCTTGCAAGCTTGAAAGAACGCTACAAAAGACCATTGGAGGGTCCATACCATAAGACAATAAGCACAAAAAAAAAAAAAGGGAAGAAGAAGAAGAAGAAGAAAGGGACCACTATTTTGCACCTCTGTGGCTTTTCTCCCCACTCCACTTGATCCTAAATGGATATTCCCTCCATTAATTGTTCTGGAAAAGATCCTACAATAATTCAAATGTGGTGTTTTTGAGAAAAGTTGAAACTTTATGGTTTCAATCGTAAATTATATCATGTGAGAGCTTTACACTGTAACATACTTTTTACATTGTAACATGTGTAAATTTTACAATATTTACGGTTAGAACTATATGGTTAAAACTACAACTCTAAACAATTTAGTAAAGAATAACTTCACCCCAATTGATCTTGAGAAATTGGTTTATAACTGAAAAACTAGTACAAGTACACTACAATTATTAAACATTGACCATACTTACGATTATTAAATATCGACTATATTTCACAAATAGTTTGTTTTTTTAATAAGTGTCATTATTATCGCATGTTTGAACATTTAAGGTGAAAAGATTACCTAGGTGCATCTTTTGAAATAACAAAAATAGTGTATAATAGCTCAACTGTGAGAAGTAAAAGATTTTTTTTTAGCTCTTTTGTTGGACTAAGAGTGATGTAAGAAGGTAGATTTTCCTGTCAAATGTTGTCGTGTCAATTTACGTGTCAATTTTCTCTTTAAAAAACATGTGTCAATTTTCCAACCACAGAAACAAATTGATTTTTACTTGAAAGTTGATTTCTAATGAAAAATGTAAGATTCACAAGTTGTCAATCAAGGGTTTTATTTTATTTTATTTTATCTTTTTTTCAGTTAGAACGGAATTTTTTGTGCCAAGATTTGGTACTCAACTAAACACTAGTAGGCCAACATGCAATTTCGTACGAGACTCGTTATACATCTTTTTTTTTTTTTTTTTTTTTTTCTTTTGAGAATTCTAATACGATTATCAATTTGAAAAATCGTTTTAGTTTCTAAAACAATTTGGATATTGGATAGCATTTTTTTCATTTTAAAGTTCACCTCAATCCTCATCATCTTAGTACTTTCTTATATGGGAACTGTTTCTCAAGAAGATGGAAGAGGAAAGTAATTATCACATTGTAACCAAAAAAAAAAAAAAAAAAAGCAGGTGACTCCAAAAAGAAAGAAAAAAGGCGAATTTTTTGGGACGAGAGAGGGAAAAAAAATAACCACTTTTTAGTATTTGTCGACTAAAATCAATCGACACATCTCAATTACAGTTAATTGATAAATATCGTGTTTCCTGACTATATCAAACCATTTTCTTCATGATTAGTATATTAGCTTATTTGTTAAAAGGAAAACAATAATAATGTTATGGATACGAATTTTAATCCTAAATTCTGTACCAGCTGATGAATTATCATTCTTTTATTAACTGGTAATTAAAACATTGCCTCATCAATAAGGTTATCTTTACCTATAGAAAAATAACAACTCATACAATGATACAGATTAGAGCTTACGATTCCTGCCATTTTTCAAATAAAAATACAAATCCATTTACTACAAAAAGAGTAGAAATCAATTTTGGTGGCATAATGCCAGGAGCACATACCAACATAATTTGGGGGCCTCCATTGCCAACAATAACTAGCTGCGCTATGATACGCAGGGAGTTGTTCCGCTCCCAAACAAAACCCAAGACAGCTTCGTTTTGAAAAAAAAAATAATTAAAAATAAACAAACAATAAAAAGATTAACAAAATCTAGTGAATCACTCGTCTAAGCCAAAGAAGAAATCTTACAGGATTTTGGTATGATGGTTAGAACTATTAATTAGAACTGTAAACATTATAACATGTGAGATCTTTATACTGCAGTAATTTTATTTTTTTTTACTGTAGCATGTGTAACTTGATCGCTATTTGGATGGGACAAAAACCAATAACCAATGAGAATGATGGCTTAAGGTACATGCTGGCAGACTATATAACTTTTTAATGTTTCAAATGGTATTCAACCAATCAAATTATAACACATCATTTAATAAAAATCATGCAAAAGTCAGTTAGACACTATTTTAAATTTTTTAAACATTGTGTCATAAAAGAATTGGTTAGACACTATTCTGGACACCAAAATTGAACGGAGGATTTAAATCTTATGTTGATCATTTTGGTAAAATGCAATTTTTATATTTGCAAGTTGCTTTAATGTAAATCATTCATTAGATGTCCAATAATTCAATGTGTCTCAATAAGAACCACTTCTTTTAGCTCAAGCACACACCAAACTAAAGCACATTTTTTTAAGCCTGCAATCAAAATCCAACACACTTTCATGGTGTGAGCAAACGAAAAAGAGATTAGATTAGAGTTTTGTCACATTTCTCAAGCTATCAAATCGAGCACACCCCTATTCAACCCTTACACAATCAATGGACCCTACCTGATAGGACCCATCCGTCTGGTGGGCCCACCCAATGTGAGAAAAAAACAGGCTTACCCCATCAGTTAAACAACATTTTCAATCAAATATATAGTCCACGGTAACACCTAGATGTGGCACTTGGGCCACCACTGACATGGGGCCAACTTGCCATTTGCCATAGACCATCATAGAAGACAAGGAAATGGAATGCAATTTTCACAGCCAAAGTTGGACTTGAACTATTAGAGAGTTAATCAACTTCAACAATGCAAACTGGTTTCTTCTTTAAACCCTGGTTGAAATAAGCCTCATCCAAACATTTTCAAGCAGAAAAACGCTTCTTGAATGTACCAACAGAAAGTAGCATATGTTGAACAAAAGCAACTAAAAGCACTTTCTTCTAAGCCAACAACAGAGAAAATTCAGGATAATTCACCCAGATACTGACATCTCAGACTAAGGGCTATCCCATTAGTTCAAATGCAATCTGGACTCAAGCATTCATATCTACAGATGTGATGATAAGACAAATATTAGAGCATCTTGGACAGAAACTTCATATTTGGTAAAAGGTATATAAGAAAGCAACATTTTTAAATGGCTGTGGCTTAAAAAGAGAGGCCAGAAATGGAAAACAGTGCCTTCAAAAAAAAAAAAAGAAATGGAAAACGGTTCCCTGATTAATGCACATAAATACACATGCTCATATGCTGCAGAACACAAAAAACGTGTCTATTTTCTAAGAGGCTATTCACTAACTTTTTTTTTTCCCCTAATAGCAGGGCCAGGGGTAGTGTATCCGGACATGCATCAAAATGTATGAACAATGCTGTATAAAACTGGTGATCATAACCACAGATTTTCAACTCATCAAAAATCCGATTATGGTACAAGGTCCCACGCAGTTTTATAAGTCAATTTCTATCTGTTCAAGAGCACATGCTAAAGACATAAGCACTCGACATTATTCCGCGGTTAACACCTGTCCATTTTGTAAAATATATATATATATATACACAAGAAAATAACGTGTTCAGTTATGACAATATATACAGGACCATACACTAGCACACAGGCCTAATACAACATAAGCTAACTCATGAATCAAAACTGCCTCGACTTGAGTGAGTTCTAATAGGGGGAAAAATGTATCTTCCTTGAGTAATGGAAAGGAAATATGGGGATTTACTTACAGTTCTCTCGATAGAAAAATGTATCTTCCTATTTTAATATTTGAATTCCCATACAGCTTGGCAATAATGCCACTCTGGCTTATTTTAAGGAAAGAAATTTCAGAAAAAGTTTACCCATTTGCAACTGGGGTCATTCTTTATTGTCTTCGAGATCAGGATTCCCGTACACAACAGAAAGATAGAATCTGATGGTCCTCAGTGTGAGGCCTGGAAACCTGTGAGAGCAACCTGGTCGCGGGTCGATTTTAATAAATGGCCATCGCATGAATTCAGCAGCTTCACACTCCTCCCATCCATCGCCAATTACACAAAAACGGACATTTGGGCACTTAAAATGTTCTTTCATCCATTGAAAGCATTGAAGTTTCCCCACATCCCATGAACTATAGACTGCAGAAATCAAAGATATGTCTAAACATATTTATGCAACTCTTAAAAAAAAAAAAACGCAGTGCCCCATTAGAGAGGTGCAATAACAGAATGGATAACAAGGTGTGCATGTTTTGACAATGAGAAGACTATACAACAAAAAGTACACACTATATAGCATTCAAAGCAGGTCCATCCTCTAACAAAAGATTAACATGTGTCCAAACAATGATTACTGACATTAGAAGGGAAAAAGCGATGTCTCACCATTTTCATGTGTTATAATATTGTCAAGTCGAAAGAGCAAGCATTTCACAAGGCTGGGAATCAATGATCTAGATGTCACTAAAACATTGATGTGTTGAGAATTTGTAGCGACGGAGTCAACAATTTTATCAGCAGGGGCAATAGATGTTTGTTCCTTCCCAGTAGAACACTCCTCCAAGAAAGTGCATGCTATATAAGACCAATGCAATATAGAGGGAGATCAGTTCCCCTTAAGAATCAATTCTCTCTTTTGTTTGTTTATATATTAAATAATTCAGAAATGCTCAAACCATAAAATTAAAGGTCTAAACTCTTAGGTTGGACAATTCTCAATGGACCCAAAAAAAAAAAGAAAAGAAATGCAGTCTAATATTAATTGACATATACCGCTTAACACCAATTTAAAACCATGAATCACAATAGGATAGAATACCTGAAGAAAGCCATCCATCTGTATATTTGTCAATCATATTACACAAGTCATCCAAGTGCTTTATCATCTCTTGATCAAAAACACTATTCGAACCCTGAAACAATGGGGAATAGTTGGACCATTGGTTAGGTTGCAGAAATTAGACCATTGTTTTTGTAGGCACAATTGTCAACAAAGAAAAAAGAGAAACAATAACAAAAAGACAAACACAAAGACGAGGAAAAATAAAACCCTATAAATATATATATATATATATATATGTGCATGAGCAATAAGAGTGTACTGAGATTTAATTGTGAATAAACAATGGAATAGAATACCTCACAATCAATACCAACTACAACAACTAGAAACAATGAATTATCATTCTACAAAATCTTTGCGGAAACCAGTAATACCTTTAAATACATTCCTTCTTGCTTTGCAAAGTTTTAAAACCTTTCCTATACTTCGGCTTTACTCCAGTCTTATTCATTATTGTTTCAAGTACAACAAATAAGCAACTAATTCCTAAAGGGGTTGCCTAAAAAGACACCTTTGCATCTATATCAGTAATACAACAGTGCAATGCAATCTATATCAACCTAAACCCTTCAATGATGCGTAGTTTGCATACCACAACACGGAGACGGGTAAGGGCTAAGAAGACTGGTAAGGTAATTGCATGGTGACAACAACCACAACATGATAAGACATAAAGAAAAATGCCAAAGAGCTAAAATAGTGTTAACATTCTACTACATTTGATTGTATGATTTTTGCAGGTCCGTTATATAGTAATAGTAGCTCCAATTTCCAAAAAGCAATGAACTGTTGCTAGGTCCTAGTTCCAAAAAAGCAATGAACTGTTGATTTAAAATTCTCACCTGTTTATACTTGTGGGAGATAATTCGATGTCTATAAGCGAGTTTTCTTTTGTTTGCGTCGTCGTATGGAGGGCCAAACCTATCTTGGTTAAAATCATAGTTAGCCATCATCGTAGTGGCTCAAATACTTATAAAAGGTTTGTTGTAGTTCTCAATCTGCATCACCAATATGTGTTAAAAAAGAAAAAGTTAGGTTTCTTTTTTTTTTTGTTTAACCCAGAAAATTACAAGCATATGATTTGCTACCCATGCCCTATGGTAGAGAAAAATCAAAGTTTACCTCTTCATAAAAGAAATGATTGTCACACAAATCAAGGATGTGTTTCTCCCACATCCTTCCTATATCCACACCTTCTTGTACATTCTTTGAACGATTGAAAGCCTCTGCATATGTTCCATTCAACAAAGACTTGAGAAGTATAAGAGTCTCATCCATGTCCCATATATACATATTTATTTTCTGATCCAAGGAGTTCTCAGCCAACCCTTTTGTCCTCTGGTCAATAACACCTGTACTTTCACCCATATTTTATCTACTGTGGTGTCAATTACAGAATTTAGGAGCTTTTCTCCAGCCTGGTACATAAAAAGAGGGCAGAATTAGATGTATAGACATACAGCAAAGAATTTAAAATATTCTACAGATAGAAAGAAAGAAAAAAAAATTATACAGTATAAAACATGAATACTATTATAATAATTAATATGTAATTTTGCAATTCCTGAAATATTTCCAAAAAAAAAAACTACAGTTCAACTCCACTCTCATAAATTTGCCAAAGAGCGTAATTTTACTAAGAAGAGCCATTTTAGCTATTATATCAAATTAAATCCTTCTCAAAACCCACATTGAAAAACAAAATTTGCGTCATTTTCTGAAGAATAATAGAATAAAATGTTCCACCAACATAATAATGTTTAGATAACTGCATACAAAACAAAATAATTTGCATGAAAAACACCTCCTGAAATTATTTCTAGGACTAGGGACCGAGAAAAAGTAATGAATTTGAAAATTTTTCATTCTAGTTCCAAACGAATTGCAATCAAAATTAACAGTGCACACTCAGCGGAGATATAAAAATCTAATTACAAGTCAATTAACACCAAGTATATAGATATAGAATATTTTATATACGTTTAAACAAGAGGAAAAAAGATTCGTACCTGAAATGGAGATCAGCTGAGGCAGCTGGGAAGGAAGCATTCCTCGACCAAGACTGCGTCTGGGAATGCCATTAAAGGAAGAAAACCGAATAATGAAATGAAAGAGTGAAGAAAGACCCACTTTACTTGGGCCGGCCTTATAGCGGCTCTACATATTTGGATTGGGCTCAGCTTGCACAAAGACTTGAGTCCGTTTGGAAACTTGGTTTGCACGAAAACACTGTACTTGGGCCGGCCTTCTAGTATCTCTACATATTTGGGCTGGGCTCGGCTTGCACAAAGATTTAAGGCCATTTGAAAACTTAGTTCAAACCAAAAATTTTGATGTTTCTGCTACGAAATTTGAATTGTTATAATATTTTTAATTCAAATCTTTAGTTCCAATGTATATTTCTAAACAATCTCATACTTCTTCCTTTTTTTTGGTTAAAAGGCTTGATAAAATATATTTTGTCTACGTTTAGGAAACCGTATTGTATTGTATTATATTATATAAAGTGTATTGTGTTGTGTTGTATTATTATGATACAATAGTGTTGGGTGCAATGGTGTCAAAATGTAATTTTCAAAAATTTTAATTTCAAAATATAATTTTATCAAAATTAATAGGTCAAAATATAAATTTAAAAATGGGGTCAAAATATAATTTTCAAAAAGTTAAGACGATGAAAATGCAATTTTTAAAAAAATAAATTTACCCTCTAAATTTTAGAAAATTATATGTTCCGACCTAATTTTATGTTGTCCTAACCCAACCCCTTGTTGGATCCAACTTCAACAAAAATCATAAATCCAGTATAAAATAATACAACATAATACACAGAAAATGAGTCGTATTCTATAATACGATATGGATTGTATTAATTTACCACCTATATTAACTTATACAATACAATAATTATACTAAATATTATATTAGTGTATCACTGTACGATGCAATACTTTAATACGGTGTACCAAACATGGTGTAAAATCTAACTCGTGTGGAGCTTATCCCATGCCTCCTAATTTTTTCTTGATTTTTCACCGGTCCTTATTTAGTGAATTAAAAAGAAAGTACTTTTGTCTTTTTATTCACTCAAATATTATTAGTACAAATTTAAAAAGATTATTTTATGCACCGAATATTAATAAAAGGGACAATATAATAATTTGAGAAATAACTATTGTCTATTACTTTAAGTCTTCTTCATTTTTATCAAACAAGTTAAAAGCTTACTGTAGTTGTCTCCATTCTATTTACTTTTTCTCCTCTAATCTCTCCCTTCTTCCAATCAAATATACATTAGTTTTTTTTTAAAAAAAAAATTATGAGTTATTTACATTTATCCAGCTTGAGAATTCTAAGTAATATACTTGCACTTATTTAGGGCTAATTCTCATGTAGCAATACTACGAAAAAAGTGTTCTATACATATAATATTGTTTTTATTTTTCGCATCATATTGTTCGAGTAATTTCATTAATGAGGACAAGTCATTACAATATGCACAAGAATAACTATTCCTGAACTTGTAATTATTTAGAGTAATTATTAATGTGACAATGACAAAAAAATTAAAAATGGTGTTAATTTATGAGATATTTTTATTATTTTAAAAAACCATAGTTCTAATCATAATTTATCGATAATTCCACCACAAAATATAGAGTTTAAAATCTCCAATTTCCAAATTAAAAAAAAACACTTGTTGCATGATGTCTTATCTCAATAATAAATCGTGAATAGTTTTACACTAAAATTGACAGTAGTTTTTTTTTTTTTTTTTTAAAACGGAGTTAACCAAGTGCCCAATGCATAAAAAGTTGAAATTGTATAAAACTAACATACAACGTGCAAAAATTTTTAATTTTCAAGGGATTAAAATAAAAATTTTGCATCACAAATAACTATGTTTGTAAAAGCTCAAGTTTAATGCAATAGACATATAATATCCAGAATTTAAAAACCTATCATTATGTTTATGATTAAGGATCTAAAATTGTCGATAAATATAAAGTTCAAACATTAATCATCTGATAAAAATTTTAGGGAACGAATTATCATAATGTTAAAAGTTTTGTCCTAACATATACTTACAAAAACCACTTCTTTCATCTACTATAGTAGCAGTGAAAGTCTTTAGTTCATCACACTTTGATATTTATTAGGCTGGGTTGTATTGGCACCATTTCAAGAAGACTTAGAGGAATCTATTTTTGAAAATTTGGTGTTTGATTATATTATTTGTCCCAAAAAAAAAAATTAAGCAAAATTTACATAGTAAAATGGGCAGATCTAGTTTACACCACCACTCTTTCGAAGAAATAGCGGAGCTACATTGCATTGCATGACATGACAAAAATAGCATAGCATCATTTGTTGTCTTTTCATAAAATTACATTACCAATATGCGTATTGTTCAATCCGCTCAATCATTATGTTAATGTGTACATTGTTCGTTTCGTTTGATTCTGATATAATATAATGTCTCGTTAGATTATTATATTAATATATACAATGTTTGTTCTGTTTGATTCTGATATAATATGACGTCGAACACTTTTGATGTAATGTGAGGGGCAGAAAAACACACTTTTGTTGCATTATTTTCTCATAACTAAGAAGCTTCATTGTAACTCAAGCGCGACAATTCTTTTGGGGGATGAACTCGCATCTATCCTTTTTGAGTTGGGTTTGTTTTTACCCAAAAAAAAAAAAAAAAAATCTAAAATTGTTCCTCCTCCTCAATAATGTCATTGTCGTTGCTACCCAACTTGAAAACAAATCACTAAGGCCAACGGGGCCCTCCTCAACGTGTCCAACGCAATAATGTATTCATGTTTCTGGCCACACCTCGTGAATTTTTCAACCTCCCCCCCAAACACCTTTGCCTTTTGGCAATCTTTGAGGGTCTCTCTTGAAAATTGACAACATAATTAATTCACAAACTCAACAAATAAAACCATTCTTTTTATTTTTCTCTTCTTTTTTTTTTTTCCTCTCTCTTTTTTTCCCCTTTCTGTAACATCACGGGTACGATGTGAATTATGGCATACTTTTTCTTTTTTTTTTTTTGATACTTATCACACAATGCATGATACTATTGAATTGACTAGAGAGAAAAATTTTAATAAATAGTTGTGTCTTCTAAAAATGGAAAGAGAATGTATATTTGATGGGACTTGGGAGTGAAAGCTTTTTAATTATTAATTTTTTTATTTTTTATTTTTAGGTAAATTGCGTCAATAGTCTTAAACCTTTTACGAAAGTAACATTTAGTCCTTAATCTTTTTTTTTTTATTGAATCAATCCCAACATTTCATTTTAGTTGCTGGGGGATCAATTTAATTAGATGAACGTTAAATGTACGTCACGTGAGGAGCACATGACCATTTTAGTAGCTAAAATACCTAATATGTTTTAAAGAAATTAGAATAAAAACGTATTACTTTAAAAAATTAAAATTAAAATATAAAAAAATGAAATTTAACTTAAAAAAAAAAGAAGAAATGCAAGTCCTCCTCTGTTGAGGACGGGAAGAGGGAGAGAGAGTGAGGGGGGTGGGGGCGATGACGTGGGAGGTCTCCAGTGGTCGTGTTGGGTTTGGGTACAACGGGGGAAGGGGTCGACGACGATGGGGTGGGGTGTGGGGGCTGGGTTGGGCTAGATGTTATGGGAAATGGGTGCTTCAGGGTTTGGGTTGGTCGAGTTTTAGTGAAAAGGACTTGCTTCGGTGGTCGCGTCAGCGTCGTAGGGTGGATGGTAGGCTGGTTGCAAAGGGAGGGGGCTTGATGGCACAAATATGGCGGATGTGGTATAGGCTGGATGCAATCTTTCACTGTTTTTTTTTTTGGAGGACGAGGGCCGTGTAGGGAAAGGGTCGACGGGGTTTGGAAGGCTCTGTGAAGGGCAACGAGGGTGGGGGTAGGGTTCGTCAGCTAGAGTTGGGGTTGGTTTGGGTGTAAAGGTAGGGTTGCCGATGCGGGAGGAGGCAATGGGTAGGGGGGCGACAAGGTTTTGGGGTTTTTTTTTTGTTTTTTTGTTTTTCTTTTATTTTTGTTGATTTTGAAGTTTTTTAGGTAAAAATTAAATCAATTGCTATGATTTGTGTTTTTAAATCAATGGTTCTGATTACCCTTAAATTTTCAATGTATCAATAATTTTAAAAGCTAATTTAGTAATTTTAATTAAAAAATGATATGCAACAAATTTTTAATAGTCAAACTAACGGTTTAACAATTAAAATAATTCGTCGGCAACTAAAATAAAAGTTTGGGGACTGTTAAATAAAAAAAAAATTAAAGACCAAAATTATATTTTTGTGAAAAATTAGAGACTAACATGGAAATTTATCTCTTTTTTTTCTTATGATATAATGAACATGGACAGGCTCTTTAGAGGGAAGCAGAAAATGCCAACACCATGTAAGAATGGGATGATTTTTATATTATTTTTATTTTTTAAATCAACTCTTTTTGTCTCGTTAAAGAGTTTTTTTTTAACCAACTTAGGACAAAAATCCACACTATCATAGCTAAACAAATGAACCTGTCTAGAAATTACCGGCCGTTTAGATATGAAGCTTAAATTTTATATTTTTATATTTTTTAAAGGGGAAATTTATATTTTATATTCCTCCCCAAAAAACTTGTTTGAGTTGTTTTTTTTTTGTTTTTTTTTAATTTTGGATTAACTAAGAAATAAACAAAAATTATAGTAAATATCATTTTTCAAAACTAATTATATTAAATATTGGGTCCGTTTGATAGTGTTTTCAAAATAGGTGAAAAGGATTTTGTTTTAAAAAATGAGAATTTTTTGAAAATTATGCTGAGAGTGTTTTCGAAATTTTTACCTCAAAAAGTATGCAAAAACATTTTCAAAAACTCTTAAAATAATACCAAAATCATGTTCTAAAAATATTTATAATAAATAATAGGTTTATAATGTAAATAGTTATTTACCCCTTATTTATAGTATAAATAATATTTATTTATACAGTAAATAGATTTAAAATATAAATAATTTATTTATCTTATTGTTTACCATGTAAATAATTCTTATTACATAGTAAATAAACTATTTACATAAAAAATTTACTATTTATTATAAATATTTTATAAACATACTATTTATTTCAAAAGAATATGATATTTCTCTTGTTCTCCTTTAAATAAAACAACAATAGGCCTTTTGAGGAGCATAGTTATGATCATGGGCCATTCCTTACACAAGCATAAACGGAAACAAAGAAAGCTTAAAAAAGGAAAAAAAAAGAAAACAACTTTTTGTTCAAGAAAAACAAAAAACCTTTCTCATATGCCCTGGTGGCGTATATTGGCATGCCATCCTAGTCTCTTTTGGCCGCTTGTGTGTGATTTAGGGCGTCTTTAGTGAACTCTTCAAGTTGGCATTCTCCACATATATATATATATATATATATATAGAGAGAGAGAGAGAGAGAGAGAGAGAGCTATAAACACAGGAGCAAAATTTTTCTCATAAATTGCCGTTTTAGAAGCCACTTAACGGCTACTTCTTTTTTAACTCTTCTAGCTTTGGTTCAACCATGCACTTATTTAGTCAGCAAAGAAAAAAAAAGTATGTGAGTTATACTCAACATATTAACATCTCTTAAAAGTAATTAGAATTGCAATTTTGAGGAAACATTGATCAGAGTTGTCAAATTTTCACATGATGTCATTAGAAGAAGCAAAATGAGAAACTATTCAAATTGGCAAACTCATGTTGAACTCGCTAAACCTAAATAGTATAGTCTTGATTGTTTTGTGATATTCAAACTAGTTAGTTGCTTTAATTTCTTTCCAAATATTTCGCACACAAATTTTCGTATCAATAAATAAGCGAAAATTCAATGCTAAATTTTCGTATTATTAATTATTACTCCTACGCATGCAATTGCGTGACACTATTGATTTATTACTACACGTGTGGTAATCTCATAGGCTAAACACTTGTTAATCACAAAGGGAATCAAAAACTACTTCAAACACAAAATGTCGAAAGGGCAATTCGGGAAACAAACCACTTCAACACAAAATGTTTTAAAGAAGTAAACCATAAATAAGAAACTAAACAATGGTACACTACACTCAATTAATATAGGGAAGAAAGAAAAAATTAGCAAAAACCAAAACAAAAGAGAATTTTTATAGTACTAACTTTTCATATTATCCATAGTATTTTATGTCACGCGTTGTTGTAAAATTATTAATTTTTATACTATTGTTGAACAATTAATCTAACCATAAAAACGAGTATCGTTAGTCATGAAAAATGGGCAGTTTCTTTATCATATAAGTTCTCAAAATAAAAAACGTTAATATATATAAATATATGGGTGTATGTGTGTGTCCATACTTATTTGTGTATAAATATATATATATATATATGTTTAAATAGTTTAATCTAGAAGGAATGCCACAAAAAGATTATTATAGCCCATAGACAAATTCAAAACCCCCTCTACCACCACCACCATCAGCATAACCACCATCCCCTCTCCCTTCTTCTTGCCCTGGAAAAACCAATCATCAAAAATCTCTCCTTTGTCCGAACCAAGCGGCCATAGCCAGAAAACCTCGAAAACCTCCCAGAGCGCAGCGCCATGGCTGTAATACCCGAGCAAGTCGTGGAGACCGTGGAAGAAATCATGCGGACCTACAAGTCCCTCCCTCCCCGCCCCACCATTGAAGAGGTCGAGGCCGCCACCACCGTCGTCAAGTCCGTGGAGGGCGACCAGCAGGCCAAGCTCGACGAGATTTCGAGGCAGCAGGCCTCCAAGGACGTCCCTCAGGAGCTCTTCTCCGTCCTCCAGCAGGTCAGGAGGAACCACGTCCTGTTGCAGAGCTACGATCAGAAGCGAGAAGCCGCTCATGTCGTTGAACTCGACAGAATGTTCCAGATCTTCGACGATCTGATCCAGAGAGCCTCCGAGATCGTATCCGGCGATAATCAGCCCCCGAAGCGCGCCAATTTCGTCGCCGCCGCCGCCGCAGCTGCCGCCGAGCCAGTTGAGATGGTTTCAAGAGAGGTTTCGAATGCGGTTATCAGCGATGAGAGCTTGGTGGCGAAGAACAGTAATGATTATGGCGGAAGAGAAGTTGAGAAGTCGGAGAGATATGGCACCAAGTCTTTGGAGAGGAGTTCTTCCGCTAAGGCCTCTTTCTATTCAGGTCCCGTCTTAAATTGTATCAATTAAGGAAGAAAGATTAATTTTTAGATCTTTCTTCTTTCTTCATTTTCATGTGAGTTACTGTTTGTTTGTTTGTTTGTTTGTAATTCTGTGATAATTTCATTTTGGATTTGTTGATGGGAGGGGAAGAAACCTGTGTTGAGAGTCAACCCTTACTGTTCTTTCACTCTAGAAGCTTCTCTTGATCTCCACCATCATAAGTCTTCTCTGTTAGAATTTTGTTGATTGGTTTTTCCTTTTCCCTACCATTACCATCTCTCTCTCTCTCTCTCTCCAGATTTTCCTTCATTTTCGTTGAATTATCCTTTCTTTCAAGTGTATTTGTGGTTAGTGTTTGAGTGTTTTTCTTGTATTTCTAGGTGTATTACTTGTATATATGAGGTTTCTTTACAACATAGAAATTGGTAGAATTATGTGCATTGGTGTTTGACAATTTGATACCAAAGTGACACGATCAGGTGCAGAGTTCCGGATGAGTTTCACATGTTTGCACACAGCCAGAAAGCACGAGACTTGCAGTGGAATACGCCCAAGTGGTTGGAGGAAAAAAATTTTAACAACTAAAGCTTGGGAGATGGTTGGGGTCCAGTAAGTTGTGACAGAGCTCTCTCTAGCTGCAAGAGGAGGGGCATATCTATAGCCAACGGACGATTTAATCCTAATGAAGTGTAGCTGCTAGATTTGTATAGCCATAGCAGAATTGTCACCAATTTTCTTTGGCCAAATGATTTTAACTTGTGTTGAAATCTTCAGATATGATAGGTACAAAATCTGCAAAGGGGAAATTCTATAGACATGATATTAGTGGGGTCTACCATCTAATATTTGGAGGGCCTACCGTCAACCTATGTAGATAAGACTATGAGATAGCATAATCTGTAGGATGCATGCTTAAGCGAGTAAGACAAGTTGTCTGTGTTATGTAAAAAGTAATTATAAGTTGGTCATCTGAAGGAATTCAGCTTGACATCATAGCACACAATATCCCGAGTGTCAATGGAGCAAGGGAGGCAAATTGTCATTCAAATAATCGATGTTTAGGACAAGTTGTTTATCCCAAACTAGAGGCTTCTTATGCTCGTTCACCATCGCTTCCCTCTCTCTATATCTCATTTTGTTATATTCTGACTTCTTTTAGTCAGGATTTCCTGTTTTAAATTTTGTCATTTCCCTAGAATATTACTTCAATTAAGCCCATTTATTCTTTTGTTGTACTACACAGGTACCATTATGGTATACAGGTTAGCATTTTGTGAGTTGAAAGTGGATTTCATCCTTTGCAGTTTATTTAGGTTGTTGTTTTTGGTTTTCCTGTATGTTTTATTTAGGACAAAGGAAATCACTAAAAGGATCAGACGTTCTAGTAGAAGGGTAAATGTTGATAATCAATCAAATTTTGTTGTAATATGTATAACTCTGTTTATGTTTAGTATTGGCAAATAGTTCTTGTACTTCAAAACTTTCAAATAATGCATTGTATGTGGGTTTTGCGGCTTGTAAAGGTTTCCTCAATGTCTTGATGTTGTTTTGTCCTTGCTTTATTCGTGGCTGTAGGGGACTCTGGAAAGTTGAGTCTGATGAAGGTGGCAGCCCTAATTGAAAACATTGCGAAAAGCGGATCAGTTGTTCTTGACCTTAAGGGAAAGTTGACGGATCAGATGGAGTGGCTTCCAGAATCAATTGGGAAATTATCAGATGTCACTGAATTATTCTTGTCTGAAAATCGAATTATGGCTCTTCCAACCACTCTTGGTCGTCTCAGAGCCTTAACTAAGTTGGATATCCACTCAAATCAACTTGTTAATCTTCCAGACTCCTTTGGCGACCTAATTAATCTCACTGATCTTGACCTCCACGCAAACAGGTTAAGATCACTTCCAGATTCTTTTGGGAACTTGAAAAATCTCATCATCCTTGATTTGAGCTCAAATGAGTTGACCCATTTGCCCGAGATTATGGGGCATCTGACCAGTTTGAAGAGATTAAGTGCTGAAACTAACGAGCTTGAGGAATTACCTTACTCAATTGGTTCTTGCACCATGCTTTTGGAACTAAGATTAGATTTCAATCAGCTACGAGCTCTTCCAGAGGCAATTGGAAAGCTTGTATCCTTGGAGATCCTGAGTCTTCACTACAACAGAATTAAAGGGTTACCAACAACAATGGGTAATCTTACCAACTTAAAGGAGCTTGACGTTAGCTTCAACGAGCTCGAAAGTGTGCCAGGGAACCTATGTTTTGCAACTAGCCTGCGGAAGTTGAATGTTGGAAAGAACTTTGCAGATCTACGAGCCTTGCCACGATCAATCGGGAACCTCGAGATGCTTGAAGAGTTGGATATAAGTGACGACCAGATTACAGTTTTGCCCGACTCTTTCAGGTTCTTGTCGAAACTCAGAGTTTTCCGTGCTGATGAAACACCTCTAGAAATTCCACCTAGACACGTAACAAAACTCGGTGCCCAGGTAAAAGGCTTAAGACTTTACTACCTTCTTTCCTTCTTCTTCTTCTTCTTCTTTTTTTTTTTTTTTTTTTTTCATGTTCATCTGTCTCAACGAACTAATTAAAATTGTTTTAAATTCAACAGGCAGTTGTTCAGTTCATGTCCGATTACGTCGCTAAGAGGGATACCAAGACCAAACCATTGCAAAAGAAGGGATCTTGGTTCATGTGCTGCATAAGACCCCAATCAGTCTCGGAGTAAGTCCACCAAGAGCACATAGTCATCAAAAAGATTTGCCTAATTCATTTTGTTTCCCAAATGCCCTCCTATTGTTCAAATCATTCAACTATATCACAGTCCCAAAAAAAAAAAAAAAAAAAAATTCAACTTCTGTTCTTGTTTATTAATTGGATTGAGAGACCATGTATATATTACATGATCCTGTACGGTACAGAGAGATATCTATTGTGTATGCAATTGTTTCAAAGTTGTCAATGTATGTTTATAGATGACATAATGACCTTCATAGTTTTTCTTTTTTCCAAGCTCATAAATAAGTATTCTCGTCACATGGGCATTTGTTAAATTGTGATATATGAATGAGCAAAATGCTTATAAGTTATGTATCATATTCATCATCCCTGAATTTTGACTAAAATAATCACTCTTATCTATCTTCCCCAGCTTTTGCCAGGTAAGACCTTTCGTCATCCTTAGGTTGGAACCTAAGTCCGAGGTAAAGGAGACAACAAATCTGAACGATAAATATATGCTACACAATCCTGAAAAGGAAAAAAAAAGAAAAGAAAAACAAAACATATCTTATTTTGCTAGACAGATCATTTTATCGAATCCATCGAGTTATAAGTTGTCCTTAGCTGTTATTCTTATCTTGTTCTATACGTGTGTGTGTGTGTATAGTATATATATACACACACTTTTTTGGTGGAAAATCTTGCTCTATATTTGTGTGCAAACTTTGTATAAGTGGTCCTTAGCTGTCTATCGTGAGTTGTGATTTTTATTATATTGATGTTGTTTTAATGATTATATTCTCCATGAATATTGTTATAATTAATCATGTGATATGAATCAGACATTGTAATAAATTAAATAGTTGATAAAAATATTATAATAATTAATTAGATTAAATTCTTATCATATCATTTTATTAATTGCTGTAAAAATATGTCTTCATTGGAAATGTAATCATTAAATACATACTTGTTCGAAAACAAGCAAAATATATATATATATATATATTTACTTTTTTTGGGTAAAAATCTTGCTATGTATATACATGTACAAACTTTGTTTTATATATTAGAGCGTTTGTGAATCAAAAGGCTATTTAGGAATGGCAGTCCAAATTAATTTTTTAGTAATAAATAATGTAAAATTTTTATATATTAAAATAAAAATAAAAAAGTTATTATAATATAAAACTCTTATATATTACAATAAAAATAATTTTAACTATTATGTCAAATATTTTACAAATTATAACTAAAAATTGAAACTTTAACATTACAATATATTTGTTAGTTACGTGTTTTTACTTTCCATTGTATTGCGGCATTTGTAACTTACACAAATAATACACACACATATATACATATATATATATATATGGACAGCTTTTCTTTTCGGCTTTAGACAGCTGTTCTGTAAGTGATAACTGTCTTAGGCAGCTGCGTTAATGGGAGACAATGTGAACGAGGCATGGGACTGTCTCGTCTTCTCTTTGTGCGTGGTGGATCGGTGACAGTTGGATCTGTTGTTGGTTATTACAAATGGCCCAATTAGCTATCTATCATCAGATTCTCTTGATTTTCACAAATTATTAATTTTTTTAAGTGGATAATTCTTTTTCTTGGAGTTTGAACACGGAAAACAACACGTCCAACGGTTTTGATCTCATCTTATTCAAGAGGCCCAATGAGGGCCACGTAGGAAATTGTTATGACTTTGTGGGTGATGATGTTTACTAAGGAGATTAATGACGAGGTGATTATAGTTGACTTGATGACGGCGCTTGTTTAATTTTTTTTTCTCTATGATTTTGTTTTCTTCGAAAGTCAAATCTTGAAAAAGAATCTCTTTCTCTTCTCTCCTTTATTTTCCTTTTTTTTGTTTGTAATAATTTAATTTTTCTAAAACGGTGGGCTGGGCTTAAATTTTGTTCTCAGCACTGACAGAATCTGTACTTCGCTTAAACGACTTGGCGGCTGTCCATCCGCGAATGTTCTTGATAAGATAACCATCCTTTCTTTCTTTCTCTCGTTTCTTTAATTCATTTAACACGACCCTTGGTGTTTTTTTTTTTTTTTTAATTTTTATGAGTAACAACCTTCAAATTATATACGTTTAGCTATTAAAATATAAAACTTTTATATATTATAGTATAAAATAAAAATAAATTGTAATATAATATTTTTATATTATATAATAAACTGGTTTTAATTGTATTGTCAAACTCATTGCACAAATATAATATACTTTTTTCTATAATGAAATAAGTGGATGTGGATTTAAACTAATGACTTAAGATTTTCGATTAATTTTACAAATTTCTCCTCAAATGTGTAGTATGTGGCTAAAACTATGTGTCTTTGATTTTGAAATATATATATATATATATAACCTCCAATCCATATGACATATTCAATTAGACCTATTTTGATAAAATCTAATTTTTTAAGGTGAAATTGTGTAAGTTGTGTATTTAATAAGTTGAGATATATTGATTAAAAATTAGGGCTTTGTTTGGTATTGTTTTAAGAGTTTTTGAAAATATTTTTGTCTGTTTTTTTTTAGGCAAAAATTTAAAAAACACTTTTAGCATAAATCCAAAAAATTTTCATTCTTCAAAACAAAATTATTTTCACATATTTTGAAAACACTACCAAACGGTTTCTAGAAGATTGATTAAGTCATTGAAGTAACGGTAATAATAGTCAAACCATTCAAATTATGACAGTATTTAGGTTTCATCCTCTATATATATATATATATATAATTTTTTTTTTTGAAGCGAAAAGATTGTTACGTGGTCTGACTAAAAATTGATGAAAATTATGTTAATTGTTGTAACGTTACTAGCAAACTTTAAAAAAATTGCAGCAATCTAGATGAATGTGTACAAAAAACAAGTGTAGCTAATACTACAGGAACCAGGTTGTCAAGTAACTTGGCTCAGGTGTGTTTTGATTTCTTTTCTTTTTTTATAATCCAAATGAAATTCTAAAAAAAATAACTCCTTTGCATTATTTTAGGAACTTAGAATGTGAGTATGTCCCAAGAGATTGCAACCAAGTAAGGCATTCAATAGCTAGCCTATGCGCCCTTGTTGGACAAATATGTTGTGTTGGTAGAAGAAACTCTCACGTGGGAGTGCTTCCCTTTTAGCAGCTGATATATTGATTGCAAGTTCAGTTTTGTTGGAAAATGATTTTATCAGCAATGTTATTTAATCCTGTGAGACTATAACTCTGCTGCTCACAAAACAGTAAGACACAGTTTAAAAGTACGCTACATTTTAGACTATAGTTTATAGTTTTATGACTAATGGGGTTATAATCCTATAAAGATAACAAGGATTTTTCAAAAATTATATATTTTATATATTATATTTCTCTATTTTACTTATTTTGCATGAATTTAACCTTTTTATTATTACTATTATTATCCCAAGGCTCAAGGATTGGAATACTAGTTGAGTTGAGTGTTTAGCAAACCGATGTGAATCGAAAAAATAAGTTCAAATGTTACAACATGTAAGAGTTTTATATTATAGTTATTTTTTGTTTACACCGTAGCTACTTTAGAGCTTTACAAACAAATGGGTTCAAACTGTATGCTAAATGTTTGATAGATCTGGATATTAAAAAAAGGGTGTGGATTTATCATTAGTAAAAAAAAATTGGTTCAATCAACTTCTGCATAATGTCTTATTTTTCAAAACCGAGACTTTTTAAAATCAAATGATACTTTGGGAAACATTAATGTGTGAATTATTATGTTTGAGCAATTTTTAAACTTCGTTAGATACTTAAATTCATTTGAACCATGCGTCCTAAATTCAGTGCAGTTCTGTTGTATAAATTTTGTACATGTTTGTGAGACTAATACTTAAACATGACTTTCTTTAAATAATTATATTATATATATATATATAAAAGTTTTTCTTCGGTGCTTCCTCCCTCCGACATAACATCTACAAGTAAACAACATAACATGACTTTCATTAAACGTAACATCGATGTTAGAGAAGTGTAATATTAAAAAATTTAAATAAAAAAATGTAATAAAAATTTGTTATGTCGCTACAAGATCAATGTCACACTTACCATTTTTAACTACTTTGATAGTTATGTTACACATTTTTAACATTAATGTTAAGTCCAGTGAATATTATATTACACATTTCACTTCTACATGTAATGACAGAAGGATTTTTTTGCACAAGAGCGATTATATAAAAACTCTATTAGGGTCTTTGATATGATGGTTAAAACTAATAGTAAAAATTATTTTTATTATAATATATGAGAGCTTTACATTATAGTAATTTTTTTTTAATTACTGTAGCATATAAGACCTTTACATTGTTTATAATTGATAAGTTGGTTAGGACTACTCTTGTCCAACAATCTTTATATATATATATATGTATATGTATATATAAGGGACCTTTAAGGTACTTCAGCTGTATCAAAACTTCACCACCCGTCAAGTAAACTGTTGCTATGATCTGGTGTCGGTGTCAGTGGATTTGGTTTCAAAAAGCTAGGAGCTGGTGTCAGTAGATTAATGTTAGACCTTTCTAACATTAATATTAAGTCCAGTGAATATTATATTATGCATTTCACTTCTACATGTAATGACAGAACGATTTTTTTTTTGTACAAGAGCGATTATATAAAAACTATATTAAGGTATTTAGTATGATAGCTAGAACTAATTATAAGAATTGTTTTTATTATAATATGTGAGAGTTTTATACTGTAATAACTTTTTTTTTACTATAGCATGTGAGAGCTTTACATTATTCATAACTGAAAAATTGGTTAAGATTAGTCCTGCCAAACAACCTTTGTGTATATATATATATATATATATATGTATGTATAAGTATGTATATATAGGGGACCTTTAAGGTATTTCAGCTGTACCAAAACTTCACCACCTATCACAAGTAAACTCTTGCTATGATCTGGTGGTGTCAGTAGATTTGGTTTCGAAAAGCTAGGAGCTGATAGGTGGGAGGGAAATTGGCATTTGTCGGTTTTGAAGGCTTTGCATTGGTTGTTGACCTAAATTCTTACATTGTGTTTGGTAAAAGTGGTTCACATTATTTTTTCAGTTATAAACCGTGTAAAGCTCTCACATACTACAATAACACTAAAAAAATCGCTATAATGTAAAATCCTTACATGCTACAGTAAAAATAGTTCTAATCAACGGTTCTCACCACCCTATCAAACACCATATTAGGTTTTAGAGTTTTAACTGTACGAGAAAGTTTGGCTTAATTTAATGTTAAAATATTCGTTTGGGAATGACTTAAATGACAGAATAACCAAACAAACACCCATGGGCAGTATCATTACTTGAAAATGCTAAACATTGAGTATTGGCCCAGCAACATTACTTTCATTTTTTCAGAAATCAACAAAATGGCCTTGTATATTTTTTATAGTCTTAAAATTAATTTGCCCTATATTTTTTAATTATCCATAAGAAAAACTTTTTTTTTTCCCGACCGGGCTACTGCCCAGTTCTCTCATAAATGTGGCCTCATCGGGTGGGTCCTACAATAAGACTCACCCGATGGGGCCCACATTTGTGACAGAACCAGGCAACTGCTTGGTCGGGACATATAGAAGTCCCTTGTCCATAAATTATCTCCTATGTTTTTTTTAAAACCTCTTTTAAGTGGTCGAACGTTTTGAAATATGAAAACAACGTCAATAACCAATATTTTATTGTTTTCAATTGTTAGTCAACAACTTTACCAGTTTTATTAGAAGAATGTATAAATAGTCAAGTTTAAAAGGGGTAGCATGTTGGATTAAATTTGAAGGTGAAGATTGACTGACGACAGCCCAGAAAAAGTTCATAAACTTAGAGATGAACGGTTGTTGTGCAAATAATGAACGCTTCTTAAATTAATTTTGACAGCTAGTGAAGAACTTTCATTACATATTTTCATTGGTAAATTATTTATATTAAGGACTTTTTGAATTTGGCCTTTAAAGAAGTTATTTATTTTAATGTTACTAAAGATGGAGCGAATATTATGTTTAATCATAATGTTCGGAAGTTACGAAAACAATATGTAAAGCAATTTTTTGCATAATCTTATATTGTCTTTTCGTGATGATGCAAAGTAAATTGTTATTTGAACTAGTATCGAAAACGTAATAATAAGTATTTCCTTCGATGTATCATTTTTTTAAGAAAATGAAACTTTATTCAACTAAAGTTGATACAAATAAAGTTGCATAACATTGTCGATTAAAGGCACAAATTATCTCTGACAAATAACTAGATCCACTAGTAAAATCGAATGAAACACAGGAACAAAAGACAACATCGAGACTCAAAAAGGAATGACCCGCTAGACATCCAAAATAGAGCTCTTCATGGCTTGTTACAAGACACTACTATAGTCGATAGATGATCCCAATCAACCAAAATCAAAGAACATATGTTTTTAAGTACAAAGAAGACATGCAATAGGAAAGGCATGCTATAGTCTGCAGTACTGCTTTCAGTTTTGTTTCGTTTTGCTAACCGTAAGTTGGATACCGTAAGTTGACGGAGACAGAGGATATAGTGAGGATACAAATGAAATATAAGCACACAATAAAAAGGCGATCTTAACTCCAATCTACGAAGTTCGTCTTCTTCGTTGCTAATACGAGGATTTTGTTGAAGAAGTTGTTGTCCCACCAAGAACTTTGATCCTGTGACATCATGTCGTCATCTAAAGGCCGAAGGAATTGATCATTTTCATGATATGTCGTTGTTCAATTACCAATGTGTATTCTCTTGTGCTAGATATCATTGTGTTGATGTTAACATTTTGCCTGGAATGTCGAAATTGATTATGTTGGAAGGTTCATGGATTTTAGCTAGAACGTCATAGGTTGTTTGGTCGCCTATTAGGTCATAGATGTTAGATTTAGTGCTCTAAGGACTAAACAATGTTACATTTTTTCAAACTTTTGATCAATAAAGAATTCATTAATAATATCATATATCAATATTGTCCTCTTTAAATCCATTTGAGATAAATGAATGATAAGTCAACTAAAATCTGAGACTGTCATTCTAAATCTTTAAGATAGTGCATGTGATGGAAAGATTATGTACAAAACATAAATTTGAAGGTGATAATCCATAATTGAGAGAATAAAGTTGAACGCTTTATTCATGTTAAAGTTGTTATGTTGCCTACATTTTTTATAAGAGATGACTTGTCTTGATCTTCGAAGTTAGAACTCCACGAGTGGAGACTTTAATATATTGTCATTGGTGACGGTATATTAGATTGGGACTAAAGATGATTTGATTCCGTTAATAGTTCTATTTGAATAAATTAATTCACTTTAGACAATCATGTGTGTTGCTTCTTAATCCTTGAATGAATCGATAGAACCTTATTCTTGACTTATGTCTTTTGATATATCAAAGAAAGACACCCTAAATTAGATAAAGGTACAGATACTAGTATATTGGAGATATGACTCTTGGATAATATGGACTCAATATTGATAGATATAGAATCCATAGCTTTTTAGCAGGATTAATGATATCCTCTTATAAGTATTATTCTAGAATTAGAAAACTGGAGCGTTCAGTCATTTGGAAATATTTCTATGAACGAATGGTTTACTATTTGTATTTATTATAAATAGTAAGTATTCTAATAGTGAGATAATGCAACATAAGATAAATATAGTCAAGAAGGTAAAACAGAGCTTGTTCTTAAGCCGATTATGGATATCCTATGGGGATGTTACATATCATGATATGTCATGGATGGGAAAAAACTTTATTAGAGTTTTGTAATTTAGTATATAGTTTAAGAGTGTAGCTCCAACCTTTTTATCGAGTAGCATTAAAGTTGATAATTGTAAAATGAGCATGTCTAGGATATGTCATTTTGTAATTATAGGAGCTTGATCTATATATATCCATCACATCCCTTTTGCTAGCTCATATATATTTTTTATAATGATACAACATGTTTTTCTTACAAATTTGTAACTTATGTTAATCAATGATTGGTTCAAGTTCGGTTGACTGGATTGTAATAATTTATGTTAGTTTATTGATTAAATTAATTTCATGAATTAATTTAAGATAAACATGTTGAATTATTTGTATTCATTTTATTGGATATGGGATTATCGATATATGACTGTTTCAATTAGGTAATTAATATATTGGGTCATTTGAATTAAAAACTGAGGATTTATAAAGGATTTGCAGGTCAAGCAAAATAAAAAAGTGTCCAATTAGGCAAGAACCGGTTGAATGGTAGCTAGAACAAGCCTCACGGTAGAACTAAAAGTTGAGTGGAAACTGTTGGGTTTGGTACCCTAAAAGTTGTGACATTATACATATTGTTAATAAATAAATAAAGTGACATTTATTATTGTTTTGGTTGATTATATGTATTATGAATACATTTATAAACATCAAGAAAATTCCATGATTATTTATGTGACTATAAATTCAGCATATAAGTGTTATTTGCTTAGGGATAAAATTTATAGATAATAATCTAAAAAGTTCGTAATAATTAATTAAAGTTTGAGATCTTTAATTAAAAATTACAAGTACGGTCCAATCTCATCTAAAATGAAATAGTCATTATCTGGACTATTAATGTAGAGACATTGGATTGGAGGTACTTTATATAATGAGATTATATAGGACTGGACCAAATAAATTATGAATCTCTAATAATCATCCGTTACAAATAGAGTATTCAAATTTATCACTATGATGATCATATATTTGACAGTCTTAATCTTGAGTATTTAATAGACTCATATTTATGACATTATGTTTTTTGACTTGCATGGTAAGATTTGTCTAAGCATAGATTATAACTTAACATCTTGGAAACATAAAGTAATAAATGGCTGGGAATAATATTATACAGTTATGGAATCCATTTCTTCCCTATGAAAGTTAGAAAAATAGTTCTCTTGAGTGATAATTCAAGGTTTGAACAGTAGAGCGCTCGTTCATAATAAGATTATGAATTAATTGTTCATTAGAGAATTATTGAAACTCAAGGATAAAGATGTAATAAGAGAGGTGAACGGAAATTGAACCTAGCTCCTATTATGAACTATTTATGGAGGACTGACTTATATGTAATGATTATATCAATGGACTACTCGTTAATTTTCTTTGAGTAATTTTACTATAATCTCAAGAGTTCAGTTTCAGGTTTTTAGTGGAGTAACACTGAAACTAATAAATTTGACACATTAATTAAAGAGTTTGATTAAATGTCAAATTTATTGAAGCTTGGGTTATAGGTCCATAGGTCCTCAATACCACCTCTGTAACACTATAATGAATTTATACATAGAATAAATTATACATTTTTAGTTTAGAATTATTGAATTCTGAATTAATTATTTCACACTTGAATTATTAATGTGACACAGAAAAATGTTCTCTATTACATATAATGTAATGTGATAAATGTTGTCACATTTAACTAAGCATTAGTTGATTAATTAATTGATTATTTTTAAAATCTATTCTTAAATAAATGTGATTTATTTTTAAATTTAGATATATATATATATATATATATATGGTTTTGAATCAAATCTTTTTATATATATAAGATTTTATAATATATTAATATATATATATATTAATATAATATATTAAAAAAAAGGAAGAAAGAAACGTGAAAGTTTCACGTTTCCCTTATTATATATATATATATATATATAAGGAACCGAATCACACTGATTCGGTCCAATAAAATAAAATAAAAAAGTAAAAAGTAAACTTCCTTTTACTTTCACGTTTTAGTTTTTAATATATATATATATATATATATATATATATATATATATATATATAAGGAATCACATAGTGATTCAGGAAAAGAAGAAAAAGGGAAAGAAAAAAAATCAATTAAAAAATTACTAATGACTCAGATATAAAAAAGAGAGATAATAGTTATCTCAGAATTATTATTCACATAATTTTTCAAAATACTTAGAGAGAAAACCTGAGAGTTCTTCTCTAAAAAAAAAAAAGGACTGCTATCTCATGTGTTGTGTACATAGCAGATTCAGAAAAGTGTGAGAAAAATTCCTTCTTGCAGTTTGACGCCCACTCGTCTTTCCATTGGTATGGAGGCCTGGATTGGAAGATTGTGGTGTCAAAGAGGAAAGCTAGGATACCCTGATAGTCTTCAAAAAGGTTTGTAAAATTACCTAAAGCTTTCTATAATTAAAATTATATATCTATTTCCAATGAACAAAGTTTGCAGAAAATTTTTGTTTGTCAACGATCCGTTCATTTCGCTACGTTTTCATATTTTAATTCCAACAAATGGCATCAGAGCAGGTTATAGCATATATAATTTTAATTTAATATGATTTTATTTTGATAATATCATGTTTTTGATGTATGTTTGTAGGCACTTTGCATCTTTGTTAATTTTTATTCATGAGATAAATGGTTGTTTAATGAAGGGATTTTTGGTCGTTAATAATATGGTCCTTTTGGATTAATAATTTTATTTTCAGTTTGATTAGATCAATTTGTGTAAACCCATAAAGGGGTATAGGCTTTTTGTAATTTCTTATTATTATTTTTTCTTCTCTCATCTCCTTCACTTGCTACACATGGAGCGATGAAGAAAAAGATGTCCATTGCATTTTTTGGTCTAGTTGAGAACTTTGGGCCTATCAAATTTTAAAGGTAATCCAGCACATTGTTGCACAATAAACCACTTGATGAAGACTACAAAATTGGAGCAGGGAATTATGTATAAATTACAAGAAGACCCCTGTAATTTTTTTTTCTCTCTTATTTTTTATAGGTTGTAATTTAATTATCCAAAAGGACCCGGTCAAAAATTCCATTGTTTATTTTCATGTGATGATTGTGATAACATGTTCATGCATGATAATATGTCATCTAGGGAAGTGCCCACTTATAGTTATTGTAACATGACATGTATACACTTAGCATATTATTTTTTATAAAAGAGTTTATAAAATGATTTAATATATGTTAGAGTTAATTTAATGAGATTAAATTAATTGGGTTGGTTTTATTGAATCTTAATTTATTAATCAACCGAATAATGTGAATTTAGTTTTAATAGTTAAGACTTGGTAAAATTCACATTAATTCTTAGTTATCTAATTTTAAATTGTTTAATATTTGGTAACTTAGACAATTCATAATAAATTTAGATTTTTTAGAAAATCTGATAATTTATTTAAGTGTAAATAGAATGGGATTCTATTAATACATAATATAATCTAGTAATTAAAAATTATTTTTATCTACTAGAATTATGAAGCATATGATGTTTTATGAGATAAAACACATCTTTTAAAGTAATGAGTGGGAGAAGGTAATATGACAATATAACCTACGGTCTCCACTATTAGCACAACACCGTGAGATTTAGGTGGCGTCTCGTGACGCTTTGATTTCGTCCTCCCTACGGAGGGTATCCATTTAAATCAATATCAAGGTTGGCTTCCTTGAGATAAGATTTTATAATGTATTTCAAAATTGACCTACCCTACGGCGGCAATTTTGAGTTAAGTTGTTAAAATCTAAAATAGTAGGTTACACTCATAAAGACATAATTAAATTGTTAATTATATCTTGACCAAAATAAACGGTTATTAATAAATATAGAAAATATGAAATATTTTGAATATATTTATTAATTGAGAATGTCTCAATTCAATTCATAAATAATTTGACCTACCTTACGGCGGCACTTTATTTATTAAAATTGAATAATCGTGGAATTAGTAAATTTCTTTTTGTGTTTTTCATATGCATCATGCATCACGTTTACTATTCCAAAACATATATTTATGATGTTTATGCGACCATTTTAATTTATGCTATTTTATTTATTTATTATAGCAACAATGTCTAATCCAATCATCGCTATTCTTTCAAATGAAAAATTAACCGGAGATAATTTTGTCAAGTGGAAGAGTAACATGAACATTGTACTAATTTGCGAAAGTTACAAGTTCATCCTAACGGAGGAATGTCCTCCAGAACCTGCTACTAATGCTCATCGTAATGTACGAGAAGCATATGATCGTTCGATCCAGGCGAACAATAAGACCCGCTGTTTTCTTTTGGCTGGCATGTCTGACGTGCTTAGGATGAAGCACGAAAGCGTGGAGACCGCTTATGAGATAATGCAGTCTTTGCAAGATATGTTTGGTAAACCTTCTGAAAAGACAAGCCACAAAGCCGTTAAGGCAGTAATGAATGCAAAGATGAAGGCAGGGATTTCGGTCAGAGAACATGTTCTCAACATGGTTAACTATCTCCATAAGGCCGAGGTGAACGGGGTAGTGATAGATGAAGCCACACAGGTGGGGATGATTTTGGAAACCCCCTCCCCTGCTTTCCTTTAATTCAAAAGCAACTATTTCATGAACAAGCTGAAATATAACATGACTGAGTTGCTTAATAAGCTTCAAACCTTCGAGTCTATTTGCAAAGAAAAGACTAAAGAAGCTAAGGCAAATGTTGCAGAAGCTCAACCCTCCTCTTCTGCTCAAAAGAATAAGAAGAGGAAGGGGACTGAAAGAAGTGGTAAGTCTCCGAATGGAGGGCAACCTAAGAAGAACAAAAGCAACAACAACAAAAAGAGCTCAAACCAAAAGAAGCCTAAAGGAAAATGTTTCCATTGTGGCGTAGTTGGGCACTGGAAGAGAAACTGCAATAAGTATCTTCAGGAGCTCAAAGAAAAGAAGAACAACGGTAAATCAGATTTACTCATTTTAGAAGCTTGTTGGATAATTGATTCAGGGGCAACTAACCATGTTTGTTCTTCTTTGCAAATGCTTAGTTCTTCAAGGGAGCTTGTCGACGGAGAACAAACGATGAGAGTGGGAACGAGAGAGGTTGTTTCGGCAAGAGCAGTGGGAGTTGTTAAACTTTATTTTAGAAATAAGTTTTTAATTTTGAACAATGTTTATTACATTCCTTATTTTCCTAGAAATTTGATTTTTGTTTCCAGGTTGTTTGAACAAATGTTTAATGTTTCTTTTAATAATTATTATGTTAATATTTCTAGAAATGGTTTGAATATTTGTTCTGCGCATCTGAAAATGGGCTTTACCCAATGAAAAATCACTGCTCAATACCGAAATGTTCAAAGTTAAACAACCAAAACCCAAGAAGCAAAAGATTTCTTCTGATAATGATACATACCTATGGCACCTTAGATTAGGTCACGTTAACCATGACAGAATTAACAGACTGGTAAGGATGGTCCTTTAAAAGAGCTAAAAGTTAGTTTTCTACTAGTTTGTGAATCTTGTCTTGAACGAAAAATGACTAAGAGGTCTTTCTCAGCAAAAGGCGAAAGGGCCAAGGAACCACTTGAGCTAATACATTCAGACGTCTGTGGTCTATTAAATGTACAAGCACGTGGTGGTTACGAATATTTCATCGTATTTATTGACAATTATTCAAGGTATGGTTACATATACCTAATGCAAAGGAAATCTGAAACTTTTGGAAAGTTCAAAGAATTCCAAGCGGAAACTGAAAAGCAATTAGGAAAGACGGTGAAAAGTCTTCGATCTGATCGAGGAGGAGAATACCTTGATACTGAATTCAAGGACTATATGATAGAACATGGTATTCTATCACAACTCACCGCACCTGGAACACCACAACAAAATGGTGTTGCAGAGAGAAGAAATAGAACGTTGCTTGATATGGTGAGATCTATGCTCAGCTACTCATCATTACCCACTTTATTTTGGGGATATGCACTACAAACTGCAGTATATCTTCCAAACATAGTTTCATCTAAGTCTATTTCAAAAACACCTTTAGAGTTATGGAATGGTCGCAAACCTAGTATACGACATATCCGTATATGGGGGTGTCCAACACATGTGCTGAAAGGAAAGACCGAGAAGTTGGAACCACGTTCTAAAGTATGCTTATTTTGTGGGATACCCAAAGGGAATCAGGGGAGGTTTGTTTTATAGTCCACAGGAAAAGAAAGTACTTGTATCGATAAATGCCACTTTTCTCGAGAATGATTATATGACAAACTATAAACCTCGTAGCAAAGTTGTACTTGAAGAGTTACTTTCTGATCAGATTAGACCGCAATCGACAACTGTTGTTGAAGGACAAAATGAGGAGACCACATCTCCCTATCAGAAATTCATACCACCTCGACGTAGTGGGAGGGTTGTGAGACCACCTGCTCGCTACAGGGAACTTGGAGAAGCAAATGTTGCTATCTCTGATAATGGTGAAGATGATCCATTGACATATCGTGATGCAATGGAAGTTTCTGAGAAGGAAAAATGGCTGGAGGCTATGAACCTTGAAATGGAGTCCATGTACTCCAATTCAGTCTGGGATCTTGTAGACCTACCTGAAGGGATAAAACCCATAGGGTGCAAATGGATTTACAAGAAGAAAAGAGGAGTGGATGCGAAAGTTGAGACTTTCAAAGCTAGGCTTGTGGCAAAGGGTTATACCCAAAAGGAGGGAGTTGACCATGAAGAAATTTTCTCGCCTGTAGCTATGCTTAAATCCATTCGGATTCTTTTATCCATTGTTGTTTGTCTTGATTATGAATATGACAAATGGATGTCAAGACTGCCTTTTTGAATGGCTATCTTGAGGAAAGCATCTATATGGTGCAACCAGAAGGGTTTGTAGTCAAAGGTCAAGAGCAAAAGGTTTGCAAGTTGCAGAGGTCCATCTATGGACTCAAGCAAGCTTCAAGATCTTGGAACTTGAGATTTGATGAAGCGATCAAATCTTATAGTTTCGATCAAAATATTGACGAACCTTGTGTTTACAAGTACATCAAAGATAAGAAGGTGGTCTTCTTGGTTCTTTATGTAGATGATATCCTACTCATTGAGAATGATGTAGGCGTATTATCTGATGTAAAGAAATAGCTCGCCAACAATTTCCAAATGAAAGATTTAGGAGAAGCAAGTTATGTTCTTGGAATCCAACTCATAAGAGATCGCAAGAACAAATTGTTGACGCTGTCTAAGGCATCGTATATCGATAAAGTGCTTATCAGATTTTTGATGCAAAACTCCAAGAAAGGTAATTTGCCTACATGTCATGGAGTTTATCTTTCAAAAGAGCATTGTCCTAAGACACCTCAAGAGGAAGAAAATATGAGATGGGTACCCTATGTATCTGCAGTAGGAAGTCTAATGTATACCATGTTGTGTACAAGACCTGACATTTGCTATGCAGTGGGTATAGTCAGTCGGTATCAATCCAACCCAGGATTAGATCATTGGGTGGCGGTTAAACATATTCTCAAGTATCTTAGGAGAACGGGAAACTATATGCTAGTATATTCTAGTGAGAATTTGATTCCCATTGGATACACTGATTCTGATTTTCAATCAGACAAAGACACAAGTAAATCTACATCTGGATCAGTGTTTACTTTTGGTGGTGGGGCCATAGTTTGGAGAAGCATCAAACAATCTTGTATTGCTGATTCAACTATGGAAGCAGAATATGTGGCTGCTTGTGAAGCAGCTAAAGAAGCTGTTTAGCTCTGTAAGTTCTTAAATGATTTGGAAGTAGTTCCAGGCATGGATAAACCACTCACACTGTATTGTGACAATAGTGGTGCAGTGGCAAATTTAAGAGAACCTAGAAGCCACAAAAGAGGAAAGCATATAGAGAGAAAATATCATTTGATTAGAGAGATAGTGCATCGAGGCGATGTGAAAGTTGTGAAGATAGTGTTGTAAAACAACCTTGCCGACCCTTTCACCAAGACGTTACCTGCAAAAAGCTTTGAGGGACACTTGGAAGGCTTAGGTCTTAGAGACATGTCTCACCTGATTTAGGGCAAGTGGGAGATTGTTGAGTTTGGTGCCCTAAAAGCTGTGACATTGTACATATTATTAATAAATAAATAAAGTGACATTTATTATTGTTTTGGTTGATTATATGTATTATGAATACATTTATAAACATCAAGAAAATTTCATGATTATTTATGTAACTATAAATTCAGCATATAAGTGTTATTTGCTTAGGGATAAAATTTATAGATAATAATTCAAAAAGTTCGTAATAATTAATTAAAGTTTGAGATATTTAATTAAAAATTACAAGTACGGTCCAATCTCATCTAAAATGAAATAGTCATTATCCGGACCATTAATGTAGAGACATTGGATTGGAGGTACTTTATATAATGAGATTATATAGGACTGGACCAGATAAATTATGAATCTCTAATAATCATCCGTTACAAATAGAGTATTCAAATTTATTACTATGATGATCATATATTTGACAGTCTTAATCCTAAGTATTTATTAGACTCCTATTTATGACATTATGCTTTTTGACTTGCATGGTAAGATTTGTCTAAGCATAGATTATTACTTAACATCTTGGAAACATAAAGTAATAAATGGCGAGGAATAATATTATACAGATATGGAATCCATTCGTTCTCTATAGAAGTTAGAAAAATAGTTCTCTTGAGTGATAATTCAAGGTTTGAACAGTAAAGCGCTTGTTCATAATAAGATTATGAATTAATTGTTCATTAGAGAATTATTGGAACTCAAGGATAAAGATGTAATAAGAGAAGTGCACGGAAATTGAACATAGCTCTTATTATGAACTATTTATGAAGGACTGACTTATATGTAATGATTATATCAATGGACTACTCATTAATTTTCTTTGAGTAATTTTACTATAATCTCAAGAGTTCAGTTTGAGGTTTTTAGTGGAGTAACACTGAAACTAATAAATTTGACACATTAATTAAAGAGTTTGATTAAATGTCAAATTTATTGAAGCTTGGGTTATAGGTCCATAGGTCCCCAATACCACGTCTGTAACACTATAATGAATTTATACATAGAATAAATTATACATTTTTAGTTTAGAATTATTGAATTCTGAATTAATTATTTCACACTTGAATTATTAATGTGACACAGAAAAATGTTCTCTGTTACATATAATGTAATGTGATAAATGTTGTCATATTTAACTAAGCATTAGTTGATTAATTAATTGATTATTTTTAAAATCTATTCTTAAATAAATGTGATTTATTTTTGAATTTAAATTTAGATATATATATATATATATATATATGGTTTTGAACCAAATCTTTTTATATATATAAGATTTATAATATATTAATATATATATTAATATAATATATAAAAAAAAGGAAGAAGGAAACGTGAAAGTTTCACGTTTCCCTTATTTATATATATATATATATATATATATATATAAGGAAACTGAATCACACTGATTCGGTCCAATAAAATAAAATAAAAGTAAAAAGTAAACTTCCTTTTACTTTCACGTTTTAGTTTTTAATATATATATATATATATATATATATATATAAGGAATCACGTAGTGATTCAGGAAAAGAAGAAAAAGGGAAAGAAAAAAAAACAATTAAAAAATTACTAATGGCTCAGATATAAAAAGGAGAGATAACAGTTATCTCAGAATTATTATTCACATAATTTTTCAAAATACTTAGAGAGAAAAACTGAGAGTTTTTCTCTAAAAAAAAAAAAGGGCTCTGCTATCTCATGTGGTGAGTACATAGCAGATTCAGAAAAGTGTGAGAAAAATTCATTCTTGCAGTTTGACGCCCACTCGTCTTTCCATTGGTGTGGAGGCCTGGATTAGAAGATCGTGATGTCAAAGAAGAAAGCTAGGATACCCTAATAGTCTTCAAAAAGGTTTGTAAAATTACCTAAAGCTTTCTATAATTAAAATTATATATCTATTCCCGATGAACAAAGTTTTCAGAAAATTTTTGTTTGTCAACGATCCGTTCATTCCGATGCGTTTTCATATTTTAATTCCAACAGAAACACGGATACTGAATGACTAGAAAAGACTAATTACGTATAAAGACACGCGTAAATAGAGTACACGCCTAAAGAAAGGTAGGTAAAATTCAATCATTTGAAACACATAAATAGGGGTAGAATCGAATCATTTGAAATTCTTTTGCTGACTTGAGAATTAATAAGAAAAATTACTTGCCTACTTTGATTTATATGGCACCAGTACATAAATTAAGTTAGGATTTTTTTTTTGGATACTGAGAACTTAAATCAGGTTTAATAAGAGAAAAGGTATTCTTCATCTTTAATGCAATGTTTGGTGAGAGGGAGAGAGAATGGAATAGACATAGAAAAAATAAAGGATAAAAAATAAGAATGATTGAAAGAAAAATAGGTTCATATAATACACTATTCATGAAATTCTCATAAACAGAGACTCATAAACACAAACAAAAAAGATTAATATAAAAAGAGATATCATATAATATAATAATTTGTTTTTTAGCAAATATAATAATTAGTTAGTTAACAACTACATTAACGTTGTATATGATATTAAAATAATAATCAGATACCTATCTTATTCGCAAAAAATTTACTGCTCTCCAAGTCAACGTTCCATCCAAGTGATGCGACAACCAACATAAGGGAATTCAGATTCCATACGTTGACTAACAGCCCGTTCCTGATAGATGCAATATGCCTTTACTTTAAAGCTAAAGAACATTCGAAAGTGTAAACAACATATATAGCCTTTTAAATTGCTATGGATAGCATTTAGTCCGTTGTACATTATGTAGGTCTTGGTTTTCATCGATTAAACAAAAGGAACAGTGTTAAACATACATCGTACGTAATATCGCATTAGGTAGGGTTTTTAGTCCTATACTTTACTACAATCCGTTAAATGCCTCCTCGTACCACGGTCTTAAGTTTGCAAGAATCGTAATCATAACAACGGATTGCAATAAGTAGTTTCATTAATAAAATTTGGAATTACGTGTCATGATCGTTGCATATATATATTCGTATATATGCCAATGGTTTAACACAATAAGTTGTAATTAATATTGTAGTCATGTTAAGTTCTAAGATGTAAGAAATAAATATGCATGTCTATTAGGGTGTTTGGTACAGTGGTTAGAATTATTGGTTAAAATTGTAAACACTGTAACATGTGAGAGTTTTATATTATAAAATATGAAAGCTTTATATTATTCCTAACTGAAAAGTTTGTTAAAATCAACTAATGCCAAAGAAGCAATATATCAATATCATTGAACATGATCGTAAATGACTCCTTTAATGCAACATAATGCAAATACTTTCATTAACTATGGCGGGAGGATTAAGGGTCCGTTTGGTAAATGGGTTCGAATTAGTGATTTAATTTGAGTTAGTGTGATTTGAATTAGGATTTAAGTTAGTAATTTTAATTGTTATTCGAATTGACGTTAGGATGTACATTTAAGTTTTAATCTCAGTATGGAATAAAATTAAAATTTATGTTTGGAGAGGTAGTGAAGATAATTTTTGATTTATTAATAAATCTAATAAAATCTTAATGTTAATGATCTTAAAAAATATGCAATATGGTTCTTGATTTATTATTCTCTTCATTAGGAACATAGTGAAAAAAGAATCATCTCAATTGGATATCAAATGAAGAAGTTATGATTTTTTTTCTCAAATATAGGAGAGAATTTTAGTTTTTACTGCAGCAAAGATATCCGAGTATCAAAAGTTTAATGGAGGATGAGAATTCTAAAAACTTAGATTCTTGATACTCAAATTATTTAGATTTTGGGTGAAATAAACATGTATCTAAAAGATTCTTGATATTCAAATTTGAGTCTATTAAGTTCAAAAAATGCTTGAACCAAACATGCCCTAAATGATTAAGAGAGTGTTTGGTTAAAGGCGGTTCACACCACAAACTCAGTTTTGAATGGTGTAAAGCTGTTATATGCTATAGTAAAGAGAAAAAAAAATTATTACAGTATAAAGCTCTCATATGTTATAGCAAAAATAATTCCCACTAATGATTCTTAACATTAGCCAAACACCACATAAAAATCCCTGGAGCTTGCAATTTGAAGCCATGTTTCCCTCCATATTATCTTAAAAGCAGGATGTCAGGTAAGCGTCATTTCTCGAGCTGCAATAAGGTGGTCCCACCATATTAGTAAGTTGCATAACTTCCTATGGACCAAAACAAGAAGAATATTAGTCCACCGACGCTTTATTTTATGCCAAAAATTGGCCATTATTGTCAGCACAGGTAAAGGGACTAAGAAAAGGCTTCCACAAGAAGCCAGATGTAGTCCCTTGAGCTTTTATTTAGTAAGATAAAAAAAAGTTCCATGTTTGAGATTCATGAAAAGGCTTCTACTTTCCATTAAAGATCAAAACCAAAAAGGCTTCGACTAGACTGGTCCATAACTGAAACTTCGCTACAGAGATGGAAGGTATGACCTATCGTTATTTCTTTATATTTTGATATTTGTCAGATATATCATGTTCACAGAATGTATTGTTTGCAAAGTCTTTTCCATTATATAACTTAACGTGTTTTCGAACAAGAATCTGTGATACTTTCATTGAATATATGGTTTTTGCTCTTCAAAAATATAATTTTTGACTCCCTTTAACTGATTGCATTCACGGATGTGTTTGCTTGAGATGTGACCAGAGGCTACAACCGAGCATTTCAAGTGTATTATATATGCAATAATTATAGATTATGTTAAATTATATAAAAATTATACAACATTAGAATAATACAATATAACGACTATACTGATAAAGTTAAATAGTATAAAAATTATACTACATAAAGTTTAGTAGTATAAAAATTATACTGCATAAATGTAAGCAGTATAGAAATTATACTGCATAAATTTATGTAGTATAAAATTGGACTATATAAAGTTAAACAGTATAGGAATTATACTGTGTGGAGGATATGGATAAGTATGAAAGGTTGTAGGATCTCATAAACTATATAGAAAAGAATATTTGACAATATGAGAAATATATCGATAGTATAGGAAAAACATCGTTAGTATAAATTTAAACTTTGTAAAAGTAAGTGTGGCCTACATAATAACACCTCAAAGGAAGGAAAATTGCCTTATCTCTCCACGGTAGAACCGGTTGTAATATGTGGTTTTAGAGCAAAATTTTTATGACATTCAAATCTTTAGTGATTTGTCTTAATGAGACTAAGTGTATGGTTGAAAATTAAACACATTTATGTTTGCCAAAGTGACACTTTAATGATGAAAAGTGCTCCACCTTTTCCCCATGAAAACCGATTATGATATGTGTGGCAGAACAAGTTTTTTTATTGCAAATAAGTCCCTATGATGAGTCTTTATAAAGTGAAGGACTTAAATGAAATAAAAGTTTGTTTCATTTATCAAAAAATCCTCCCACTTTCACTCAAGAAATCCAACCCTCTCCAATGATTTTCTCTCTCAATTGTTAATGATTCTAAGCCTCCAAATCATGTTTTCAAGTTAAGGCAAGTGGTGTAAAGGAAGATTAAGGTGTTTCAAGGTGAAACTCAAAACTTTACATATTGTGATTTAGGGTTATTGTGCAAGTTGTGGGAGGATTTTTATAGGAGGTGTTATGAAATGTTGTCAAAGGTTTTGAAGAGCTTTCAAGGGCCAAAAAAGGGAGGATTGTCATCTTGGAATTTCTTTGGTAAATTCTTAAATCCTAGCCTTGAAAGTTTGGTTGTTTATGTATGGTTTGTAAATTTTATGGACTATGACATGTAAAAATACATTATGATATATTTTGTTTAAGTGTTACAAGGATGATAATGATGATGGATGATTAAAAACTATGGTTTAAGATTAAAAAGAGAAAGTGCGAGAAACCTTGTCATAGACACAAAGTTTAAGCAAATTAAGTGTTTGATAAAATAATTTTAAGTTATGCATGAAAAGAAAATGAAATGTCATTTTTGGTTTGGGTGTTATGTTGATGATAATGAGAATAAAGGATTGAAAATAAAGGTTTTAAGTATAAATGAAGAAGTTTCTTAAACTTTGCCAAAAATACAAAGTTTAACTAGTTTTTAAAGAATTAAATGTTTGAGGCTCTTAGAGGCTGAATTTTCTTTGTGTTCAACATGTGATTTATTGGAACATCAAGTCCGACAACTTTTGCAAAGAAATCCCACTCGAATTCCAATCGGAGCAAGCCAACAAATGTTGATGTTGATTCTGCCTTTTCAAGAACATCAATCGGAGCAAGCCAACAAATGTTGATGTCGATTTTGCCTTTTCAACAACATCATTAAGATGAGTGATTTTGAAAAAAAATTAAAACACAAAAGTTGTAGATCTTATCAAAATAGCTGAAAGTTTTAGACGGTTTGCAAAAATTTTATATTGATTTCAAATTATGATTTTTACGATATTTTAAGTACAAAATTTTGAAAAAAAGAAAACGTTATGAAATATTTTAAATTAGACCAAGGATATTTTGTAAGTTTTAATCATTACAAAAAACTGGACGTTTTAGTATAAAGTGGTCATCTTTGGTTCCAGGGGCAAAAATATCAAGATTTTTATGTTTTGGGTCAAAAGTGTAAAACTGTGTGAAATGAGAATTTTTACTGAGGAATGTTGGGTTCCCACAGTACTATGGATAGTGAGTAACCACAAGTTCCAAGTTTGAAAGGATTGAAAATTTTTATTAAGAAAGGAAAGAGAAGTACGTTAATGATGAAAACGTTAGGATTTTCGTATTACAAGTCAAAATCGTAAAGCTTTGATGAAATAGATTTTTATGAAAAGAAACCAATGTTTGGTTCTTCATAACGTTACAAGTAACAAAGAAACATAAGTTTTGTATAAAACAGGTTCTAAAAGTTTTCTAACACCCGTCAAGAGCAAAACAGTCATTTTTTGTAAAATGGCGAAAACAAAGCCAAAACGATTGATTTCGGAAAATACCACTTAGCGGGAATTTTCTCGTAACCTATAAGTAACAGAATAGTAAAGAAAAAAAGAGAATTCTTGTGGAGTTATGTGACTTATGAAAAATTCATCAATGATAAAATCGCTATTTTAAAGGAAAACAAACCCTACGCCCTCAAAATTAGCGAAACGCCCTTAGATGAAAAATATTCTGTAATATGTTAAGTAACGAAACCGTCAAGTAAGATGAGAATTTTAACTAAAGGGATATTCAAGATAAGTAAAAGAAAAGTAAGCCAATAAGAAACGAAGTTAAGTAAAAGGAATGAACGGTCAACGTTTAGGTTGCATTATCGATCAAGTAGATCGGTAATAAGAAAGTTACCTAATAGTCAGGTGTTGTTTGAACATGACACAAAACCGACTAATTGAAGGAAAATGATAAAATAGGAACGCTAAAATAGGAACGCTAGAGTATTATCTAGATAAGTTTTAAACCTTACCTACAACATGAAGAAAATGATTTTCAAATGCTTTTTTTATGTTTTAAGTATGTTTGCATATGTTATGCATAATATTTTAAAGTTCAAGTTATGATATGCAATATTTTTGCATTTGTTATGTTTAACGTTTAAGTAAGTATTAAGTTACAGTATATGGCATGTTTAGCATTTGATATGCTCATTAAAGTTTGCAAGAAGATAAATTAAAGATGATAATTAAAGCATCGTACTAGCCTTTTTAATGTGAGGCATACAACTTATGACTTCGTTGTTCGATTATAAAAGAAGCATTGTGTTTATGATCTCATGATTGATGATATTGGTACGAACACTTATGCACTCAAAATAAAGGAAGGATAAAAACGATGACAGGAAGTTTAAGTAAGTTATGAATGATTATAAGAATTTTATAAAAGGATGATCATAAATGAGAATAAATAGAATCATGCATTATATTCTTGCTTGCATTCCTTTCCATGAAATGTTTTTGAGAAATGTATACAATTCCTTTTAAGCAATGTTTTATGAGAAACGTTTATAAACAACGTTTTATGAGAAGGGTTTTTAAGAGAAAAGTTTTATAATGAATGTTTTAATTTTTTGTGAGATTATGTTTAAACTTACTAAACGTAAGCTCATTATAAGTTCATTAATGCCATACATAGTCCTATGGGAGACCAATAAGACTTGTAGAAGAGCTTGGTGTTGCGGTGGATAGATGCAAAGATTGGATAATGGACTACCAATAAGACTTGTAGAAGAGCTTAGTGTTACGGTGGATAAATGCAAAGATTGGATATAGATACTACTATAGTAGTTTTTCACTGCATAAAGCAAAATTTTTCCGCTATTTTCAAAAAGAAGTTTGAAAAGTTTTACAAAAGTAAATGTTTTCTTAATAAGTTTTAAGAAATGTTTTGAATGATTTTTTTAAGGTATGTCTCCATTGCTCTTACAACTAAATTCGCAACGATTTCACAAATGTTTTTTAAGTATGTTTTGAGAAAAAAAATTTACCCAGTATTTTTCTTACAGTAAGTAAGAAATAAATTAAGAAATGATATTTAAGCAAGTTAAGTGACGGTCAGAAAAGGTAAGACGTTACACTTACCACTGGAAGGTGGTACATTCTTTTTGAAAGATGACATCATAAAGTGTATGGAACATGGGCTGATTGCTAGTGTCAAGTCTATAAATATAAGGGAAACCTAATGTATATACGACACATGCTGAAGAAGAACGTGCTTTTGCACAATATATGGCCATAGAGCAAGGCGCATCGCAACCGATCCAACAATTGCCTCTGCCCCTACCAAATGACCTAATAGTGTAGGTCCATATGATTTAAACTTTGAATCAGTTATAGAAGGCATTTTCACAAGTGGTAGCGGCTCCGACTACAACAACAATGTCTTCAGAAATAAAACTACACTTCCAAAGTATCATTTGTGTGTCTGCCGGAGAATTTGGTTTTATAATAAAATTGTGATGAAAACCATCATCACCCAAGATCGTTCATGTCAAATCATCAAGAATATTAATAAGATGCGGAAGCTAACCTGAATCCATAGATTGAATGTGATTCTTGAGTCTTTTGGTTGAGGATCTTCGAAGTTTGGTACGTAAATTCTCCCTATCAGAATGCTCTGTAATCTCTTTGTAGATGGGTAACAGAAAAATAATGTACGTACTGACTTGGGGACCACAACCCCTTTATATAATTGCTAAACCCTAATAATTATCCTTAATTACCAATTTAGCCCATCATAAAATTAGTAATTATAATTTTGGTCTCTACACATAGGAGGCCTACACTTAATGATGCATTAAAAGCCCAAAAACCCAAATTGATCACTTTTAATTGGGCAACTTTATTGATAGCCTTTAATTCACATTTATTTAATATATTGGCCCATAATTGGATTTTGATCCAACAATCTCCCATTTGGGCTATATATGAAACTTATAAATGTGAATTATACCTTATGAGCTCATAAATTTTGCTATCAAAACCTTATGCACCTCAACAATCTTGTCCATTAACCATATCAATATAGAACCAAAGCGACCTTCGTTACATATGTCGTAACTAGACCCATCAATGATCACATATACCAATACAACTAATGACAAGATCAAGCATGGATGTGTAGCATGAAAATTTCATGCAATGTGATCTTAACATGCCTATTTCCAACTGGTCCACCTGAAAACCTTAGTGAGATCAAACCATACCAAAATCAGAGTGTGAATAAACTGAAAACTTTATTTCTGCAAAAAATAACCTCAAAATATCCATAAACTGAAATAACTGAAAAATGTTTATATCATAAGAGCATTTAAAATTACAAACTCCCACTAAAACTAAATATCCTGAAATGATATGACACCCATACGAGCAGTGTGCTCATGAAACATTTTGGGTGGCAATCCTTTAGTAAGCGGATCTGCAATCATGGAGTTTGTGCTGATGTGCTCTATAGACAACTGTCCACTCTGAACTCTTTCTTTCACAACTAGGAACTTGATCTCTATATGCTTTGACTTCGTCGAGCTCCTGTTGTTGTTGGAATACAAAACTGCTTACTTATTGTCATAAAATATCTTGAGTGGTCTTTGAATACTGACCACTATACGCAATCCCGTGATAAAATTTCGCAGCCATATTCCATGATTGGACACCTCATAACATGCTATGAACTCTGCTGCCATTGTAGAAGATGCTATAAGAGACTGTTTAGCACTCTTCCAAGAGACAGCACCTCCAGCCAGAAGGTAGACATAGCCCGATGTAGATTTCATACTATCTTGGCATCCAACAAAATCAGAGTCAGCATACCCAATGATCTCAAGCTGTTCTGACCTTCGATACCTGAGCATGTAATCTTTTGTTCTTTGAAAATACCTCAAGACTCGTTTGGCTGCTACCCAGTGATCCTTTTCAGGATTGCTTAAATACCTGCCCAACATCCTTGTAATGTATGCAATATTCGGACGCGTACAAACCTGAGCATATATTAGACTCCCTACTACTGACGCATAAGGAATCTTCTGCATTTCTTTAACCTCAAAATCATTCTTAGGGCACTGATTGAGACTAAACTTGTCTCCTTTAGCCACAGAGGTATCACCTGGTTTACAGTCCTGCATGCCATATCTCTTAAGAATATTTTCGATATAGCCCTTTTGTGATAATCCTAAAATACCCCGAGAGCGATCCCGGTGTATTTGTATACCCAACACAAAAGAGGCGTCACCAAGATCCTTCATCTCAAATTTCTTTGATAGAAATCTCTTGGTTTCGTGCAACAAGCCTATATCACTGCTGGCAAGCAAAATGTCATCGACATATAAAACCAAGAAAATATACTTACTCCCACTGAACTTGTGGTATATACAATCATCGACCAAATTTATCTCAAAACTGAACGAGATGATAACCTGATGAAATTTGTAATACCATTGACGAGAAGCTTGCTTGAGCCCATAGATAGATTTCTTTAATTTGCAAACCATCTTCTTTGCATCTCCTGACATAAAGTTTTCTGGTTGCACCATATAGATTGTTTCATCAATGTCACCATTGAGGAACGCAGTCTTAACATCCATCTGATAAAGCTCAAGATCAAAATGTGCCACTAATGTCATTATAATCCTAAAAGAGTCTTTCAAAGAAATCAGAGAGAAAGTCTCTTTATAATCAATGCCTTCTTTCTGTGTAAAGCTTTTTGCGACAAGACGAGCCTTATACCTCTCCACATTGCCTTTCGAATCCCTTTTGGTCTTAAATATCCATTTGCAACCAATGGGTTTCGCACCTTCAGGCAATGGGACAAGATCCCAAACGTCATTGTCTTTCATAGACTTTATCTCTTCATTCATGGCATCAATCCACTCTTGAGATCTAGAACTTTCCATGGCTTGACGGAAGTTGATTGGATCATCTTCCACCATACCAATGTCATACTCATGTTCTTGGAGAAATAAAATGTAATCATCTGGCACCGCACTTCTCCTTTCTCTAGTGGATCTCCTTAATGGCATAGGTTCTTAAGATGGTTGAGTTTGTTCTTCTTGAACAATTTTAGAAATGGGAGGTTCTTCGACATTGTCTTGATTTGGGTCTGCTTCTTGAACGATGTCAGGAGTAGAAACCTGATCAATGTCAATAACAGCTGTGGGAATATCAACATATTCCTCTTCAAAGACAAAGTCCCTAACCATATCTCCCCCCGCAAACTCAACATCCTCAAAGAACCTGGCATTTCCCATCTCAAATATCGATTTGGTCGTGGGATCATAAAACTTGTACCCCCTGGATCTTTTAGAGTATCCAATAAAATAACAACTGACCGTCCTCGAGTCCAGTTTCTTTTAATTAGGCCTATTAGGCCTTGCCTCAGCTGAACATCCCCAAACATGCAAATGCTTTAGACTAGGCTTCTTGCCTGTCCAAAGTTCGTAAGGGGTTTTGGTAGTTGCTTTAGTTGGAACCCTGTTAAGGATATACGCTGCAGTCTTAAGTGCTTCTCCCCAGAGTAATTCTAGTAAGGCAGAATGAGAAATCATACTCCTCACCATGTCCTTAAGCGTTCTGTTTTGTCTTTTAGCAACACCATTCATAGTGGGCGAACCTGGCATAGTGTACTGTGGGACGATACCGCTTTCCTCTAGGAACTTAGCAAACGGTCCTGGACGTTGTTCATCTGAACCGTCATATCTACTATAGTATTCACCACCACGGTCAGATCTGACGCTTTTAATCCTTTTGTTGAGTTGATTTTCAACTTCAGTCTTATAATTTTTGAACACTTCCAGCGACTGTGACTTTTCATGAATGAGATATATGTAGCCATATCTGGAAAAATCGTCTTTGAACGTTATAAAATATTATTGACCATTCCAAGAAGCCGTAGGGAATGGCCCACAAATGTCTGTATGTATAAGTTCTAAGACGTCCAAAGTCCTGTTGGCTTCAAATCTCCTTTTATTGGTTTGTTTCCCCTTAATACAGTTAACACAAATATCAAAATCTGTAAAGTCGAAGGGGTCGAGAATTTCGTCTGACACAAGTCTCTCTATTCTCCTTCTGGAGATATGACCCAATCTCTTGTGCCATAACGCAGTTGAATTCTCATTGGTTAATTTTTTCTTTATACCTCGTGTACTTAATTGTAAGAATTCATTAAATGAAGCAATTGTATCAAGCAAATAAAGATTATCGTAACCTGATAAAGAACCAGAACCAACTAATTTTGAATCATGAAACAAACTAAATTTTCCATTTCCAAATGAACAAGAATAACCAGATTTGTCCAAAGCTGAAATAGAAATCAAATTCCGTCTAAAAGACGGTACAATAAGTGTTTCATGAAGATCCAAATAAAATCCAGTCTTTAACAATAATCTAAATTTTCCTATTGCTTCAACTTCAACTTTCTTGCCGTCGCCCACGTAGATGTATCTTTTACCATCTGTTGGCTTTCGGCATCTCAGGTATCCCTGCATAAACACACTAATATGAGTGGTTGCACCAGAATCCATCCACAAAGTGTGTTTAGGTACCAAAGTTAAATTAACCTCAGAACAAACCAAATTAAGAAGCATACCTTTTCTAGCACGCCAAGCGTGATAATTGGTGCAATGCTTCTTTTTATGTCCTGCAGCTATACAGAAGAAACAACCTGTACATTTCGGATCAACTGGTCTCTTTTGTTGCTTTTTTTGAGGTGCCGTAACTGTAGCTTCCTTATCCTTCTTCCTTTTCTTCCCTTTGTCCTTGGAAGTATTAGCCAAGTGAGCACTTTCTGTCTTTTCTTGCTTCAACCTTTCCTCTTCTTACACACAATGTGAGATGAGCTCATTAAGAGACCAAGTCTCCTTTTGGCAGTTGTAGCTCACCTTAAACTGACTGAAATGTGCAGGAAGAGATATAAGAACTAAATGCACTAGCAAGTCCTCAGAAAGGTCAAGCTTAAGTGCTCTTAATTTTGAAGCAAGATGAGACATCTCCATGATGTTCTCCTTAATGTTCCCTTTACTTTTGTATCTCATTGAGATAAGGTTTGCCAAAAGTGTACTTGTTTCAGCCTTTTCATTTTTGGCAAATCTCTTCTCAATGTCCTCAAGGAACTCTTTGGCTGTCTTTATCGTTTCCGATATAGTGCCCCTGAATGCTTCTGGAATGGCCTTCTTCATGATCATCATACACATGCGATTTGAATTCTCCCACCTTTCCATGTCCTTCTTTTGATCAGAGGAACTTTTATCTATAAGAGGTGCGGGAGAAGGAACCCTTAACGCAAGGTCGAGATCCATGACTCCGAGAACTATTAGGAGGTTCTCTTGCCATGATTTGAAGTTGCTACCATTCAGCATAGGAATTGAATTGATGTTGGCAGTAATATTAGAGGCAGAACTAGTAGCTGAAATAGAGAACAAAATAAACAAAACCAAAACAAGCTCACATAAGAATCCATAATAACAATAATAAATTCAAATAAAGGTAAACCCATCTCAAGATATCGGGCACTCCATTAATATTTAGTCTTTGGACAGAAATATTAACTTGTAAGTGATATCTTGGTGAAGTAATCAAACACTGACAATAAGAAACATGTCAAACAATAAATCTTCCTTTGGGTTGATTTATTGCTTACATGTAAAACCGAATAATCATCACGTGTTTATCACCACAGGTGTACATGCAATTCTGTCAAATATTGCCTTCCTTTGGGTCGGTCAATATTCACATAAGTTACATAAACACAACCTTTTATATTTCAAAACAAATTAATTTCCACAAGAGATGCCACTTTGGTGAAATGTTGCTTCAATTAATTCATCTCAAAATATATATAAAATACAAATATTTGAATTTAAAATTGTACCAAAATTGACCAAAATTAAAAAATAGAAAAATAAAAATTTTTTTTGTCAAGGTCAACATTGACTGGGTCGGGGCTGGACCGGGTCGGGAGAACCCTACTCGGATCCTAAACCAGCCCCCTTTATTTCTTTTTTTTTTTTTTGGGTCACCCAGGGGTTGAACCCCTAGGGATCTGACCAGTCACGGGCCCAACCCGTGTAGAAAAGTCCAGTCACGGGCCGGCCCGTGTATCCCCTCCTTTTTTTTTGTTGGTAACCCAAGGGTTGAGCCCCTGGGTTTGAACTGATCACGGGCCCAATCGGGCCCGTGTAAGAAAGGCCTCAGGTCTGGGCCGAAGCCCAGACCTTTCCTCAAGCAGCCCTAGGGGTCTTCGACCCCTGGGTGAAGACGACGGGCGGCCTAACGGTTGCCGCCCCCCGCGGCGCTGTCTTTCCGGCGCAGCCTCACACCAGCGACGGTAATGATGCCGCCGGCTTTCCTTATTCTAGACTAAAACCAACAAAAAATCCATATATATATATATATATGCATATATACAAAACAACCGAATATATATATATAACATAACTCAAGCAAAACGTAATAACGTTTTTTTTTTATTATTCCTTTTTCTCGTCTTTTCTAGGCAACAGAGAAAAGAAACCGAATAAATGTTACTTTTCTTTTATGTTCTCTCAGTAAAGTGAAGCAATCAAATCAATTAAAACAGAAAAAACAAAAAAATGGATGTTCTCATCTTTTCGACAAGCGTGCCGTATAAAGGGTTCAAAGAAACTGAATTGTATTCAACCAAAAATTCAAATTGATCACTTTTAATTGGGCAACCTTATTGATAGCCTTTAATTCACATTTATTTAATATATTGGCCCATAATTGAATTTTGATCCAACATTTGACCTATCTGTTAACATGACAAAGTCTGACTCCGGGGCCCCTTGCGCCATTGAGAATGCACCCAGGGCAAAGGAATAGGGAAAAATAGCCTTCAACTAGAAACACATGTTCTTGCAAATAACTATCCCCAAGCCAGAGAATAATCAGCACAGAACCCACCGAAATGTTTACGTCATTCTCAGTTGAAATGCCATCCGCATCGAGGCACCGAATTTCTTCTACATCCAATTGCAACAAACTCTTTCGTTGTTTAATTTCTTCTTTTGTTTCCTCTTAGGTGTGATCCCAAGACCGGCCATGTACGATGGATCAATGGGATATAATCTCCTTCCTTGATGCAAGACATATTACTTGATGTCATGGCATACCTAATTAATATGCTAGACGTACACATGGGTATTCATTTCCTAAATAATTAAATAATGTATCTGATGTAGGATCATCATATATTGGTAATCTTGTACCCGATCCCCCTTTGCCACAATCCATCGCCGACAATCACTACTAGTACTGTCATAGGGACATAAGACCTATATGTTGATGATCTATCCAACGGTGAACAAGAGCTATAACTTTGGCCACAGGAACCACACTCGAGGATCGTCGTTAGATTATCAATGGTGAACACTAAAGGTTTTCATCGTAGTGGTGTAAGACGACATTGACTTGTGTCATTTTTGATATCTACCGATGTGCCGATGGGAGGAATGCTATCGTAACTGATGTGCAACAGAAGAAGTACAATCTCTGTCCGGGCATTCCATATAGTGGTGGTGAAAGGCATCGCCGTAGTGTGGCAACGAGGAAGTTGGGGCTGAGTTTTTTTCCTGGAGATCTGCTAGGTACGATAGTGAAGAGGAAGAGAGAAAAAGAGGGGGTAAAATAATGGGTCATGGTGTTAGGGTTCCAAAAAGGAGGAGAAATTGTATGAGGGTATCTTTGGAAGTTTACCTATTTGTAAATTTATATTTTCTCCTAAATATGCTATTTACTTAAGCTTTAAAAACTTTGGCCTATTAATTTTTATTCATATTTTTATTTGGCCTATTTCTCTTATTGTTCCTAAAAAAGAAAGCCTTTTTACGGGTGAACACGAAATCCATTAATCTAGTCAATCTATTTAATCCAATCCAACCACCTATATTAGGTTGGATAATGAAGATTATGGATTAGAATTTTTTCAATCTAATATATACAAATTAAATTATGAATTGAGTATCTCTCAATTTTGGTAACTTGGAAACTCAAGCTATATATTATACAAATTAATACTACAAATATATATATATATATATATGTATATGTATACATAGTTTGGGGAATGGTATGATAAGACCCTCTTAAAAAAAATTATCTATAAGACCTGTTTTTTTTAAGCTGTTGGATTTAATCCAATGGTTTAAAAACTTCAACTTTATCTAATTACAATGGGCTCTCCCTCACACAATCAAATACCAACGCCATCTATCTCACTGGCGAGCCACCACAACCACCAGAGGCACCACCGATCGCGATCGCATAACACCAGCTACCTCCCACAATGATAGATTTCCGTCAATTCTAGCCCCTTCGCTACTTCACTACCATTGCGCGTGAACCACCTCCCTCAGATCGCTGTCGCGTGTGACCCCTTCTTCCTTAGATCATTGTTGCCTGCGACCCCCTAGGTCACTGTTGCCTTTGGGGATCTCGTGATGGGTTCATGGCCTACAAAATCTCATGGCCTCTCTCGTGAGCTTGACCTATAGTGAGCTAAAATCATGAAGTCCTATGGCGAGACCCGTTGAACCACAACGAGTGGAGAAGCGGCAGATCAACTCGCAGGTGGAGGAGCAGCGGTGGCCGAGGAAAGGTTGACCTTCGCCTCTCCTCGCTAAGCCTAAACCAGTTGCAACCTCCGTCGTGCCATTGTCCTGTCATGTCTTTGGTGTAGTAGAGGAGAGCTCTAGTGACTCCTCTTAAGGTGGAGGAGAAAGTTTTTTGATTCTATACTTTTTTTGGTTTATTGATAAATTAAGTATGTATGGATTTATTATAGTTGTGGTGAGCTTGTTTTATTTTTAACCATTGGATTTATATCTAACGAAGAAAAATGGGAAATATTGACGAGAACAAATAAAGAGTCTTATTGTCATTTTTCCCATATATTTAATTTTAAGTTTGTAACGCTTAGCACTTATATGTTTATTAGCCAAAAAAAATCCCAATTTTTAGCCCAATAATTATATGCTTGTTTGTTTGTTGTAATAAATTGTAATGCTATAATTTAGTTTATTATCAAAGCTTGCATTTGATTGGGTTATAATATGTCGGATTTTATTTTGATAAACTATATTATGTTTTGTTATGTTAATTTTAATTTTTAGTTTTTTAATGAATTTAAAGGCTCAAATCATGAATTTACAAAATTCAATCCATGAAATCCAATTTTTTGAATTGGATTAGATCAGATTAGAGGAGTCTAACAGATTAATTTTGAATTGGAATTTTCCCAATTTGTAAGAATGGATTGGATTACTAATTAATACCTAATCTGTATAATTCAATTCGTGAACACCCTTAGCCTCTATGATAGAATTACTTAACAAACATGTTGAGATCATCCAATCTGGTATAAAGGATACGACATATTCAATTAGGGAAGGAAATATTTTAGAATATAGAATATTGGTTTTGAAATAGCTCATTCGCATTTAATGGGGAACATGAAAATTACTCTGAGTCATTGAATATTGAAGTTCCTAATGTCAACAAATGGATACCTTTTTTATTTTATGCAAATATGCACCAAGATAAAAAGCTCTCTCTCTCTCTCTCTCCCCCTCTCTCTCTCTCTCTCTCTCTTTTTCAATCTCAAGTGTAAGGAGGTATGATTTACTTTTAAAATGATGTATCTTTTCTTTTTTGCCTTTTTTTTTTCAATCCCAAGTGAAAATAGAGATTACTTAATGTTCAAGATGATATATCAATGTTAAGAGCAAATTACATGTTACAACGTATTTTTGGAAAATATTTATTCATTTTACACTTAAAACAAGTTGTGCTATTTGACCACCATATATTTAAGTTGTTCCCTACATAAAAATGTACAAAATTTATAAAAAGGTTAAGTTTCAAAAGATGATTTTTATGAAAATTTCCCTAAAGTTAATGAGCCTTGAACTTATAATTTTGCACTTGTATATACTTTTTAGATAAGGAAGATAAATGAGCTTTGCCATATTTTCTTATAGTATGGTAAATAGGTATGGTAAATAGGTAGATTGCTTTTGCGGTTTTGAAATATGGTTGTCATTGAAGAACGAAAAAAAAAAAATTGACTTATCAACTCTTTTGAACGTATAATAATTAATTTACCATATATGATCTTTGAAAATATAGCTGTGTAGGTGTTAGAGCAAAATTTTGTTCAACGTTAAATTGAAGTTTTTAGACTACTTATCCAAATTAAGCAAACAAATAATCTAAGAAAAAAGAATTAATCACTCAAGACACATAAATAACCCTTAAAGAACAAAACAAAACAATCTCAGAATCTTAAGAATATTATCCTGAAAATAGAGTATGTCTTGTGTTCTCTCAACTTGAGAGAATTTATAGTTCATTGAAATGAAAGATTTTAATTCTCCTTTTGATTCTCAGAGTTATTTTTCCGTTTAATAGATCATAAAACTCTCCACCTCTTGGTGTTACAATTGTTAACTTATCAAACGAAATGTATTCATTAGTCATTCAATGACCTTTAATTATCAATCGTTTCATTTCTTGATGACGAGTGATTCCTTACATGCTTGACCTTTCTTAGACTGCACTCAGATGTCCAGATGTTCGAGTGCTCAGGTGTCCGAGTGTTCAGGTGTTCGGATGTTCGACTGTTTGAGTGCTCCGGTATTTGGATGTTTGGCAAGCCACCTAGTAGAAATACCACGTCGTAAATATAGTTTTATTACTGTAAATAATCCCATTCAACATCACCTCCCCAATCTGCTAGCGTTGCCTGCTAAGCCATGGAGACTTCTTTTCTTTTCTTTTTTTTCCTGACAAAGTCTAAATACCTTTTTTTTGGGGATACGGACACCTTGTTTTTGAAAGAACATTTTTTTGGGGTTTTTGAATACGTTTTGTTTTTTATGTTTTTTTTTTCCTGAGCACCTCGATGTCCCTTTGTTCATTCTCTGAAGATTTTTTTCGTGTTTTGGAACTGAGTAAATACAAAGATATACGAAAGATGTTGTTTCAAAATCTTCAAGAATTATAAATCATGGATTTACTCTTTGTTTCTCGAAAAATATTCCCTCATTATTTCTGCAACTTCCCATTAGCAAAAATTCCGGTACAACTTTGCATGAAGTTTTTTTGGCCCATATTTTGCCTTTTCCCAGAGATTTCATCATAACAATCTTCTGTCACCAACCCTTTTGGTAAGTTTCCTTTATTTTACACTATTTGCTACTTTGCTCTTTTTCTCTTCCAATTTCCTTCGTTCAAGGTCCTATTTACGGTGGTAAGTTGTTTTCTTTTCTTTTTTTTTTTTTCTGGGTGAGATTCTGTCAATCTTCATTATATTGGGTTGTTGTTTGCCGATCTTCATTGAGTTCTTGGCCCAAAACCTAATTCTTCCTTATTGCTCTTCCTAATCTCCCCATGCACTCAATTATACATTTCTTTCTTGTTAGCAAATCCAGTGCATAATAAAAGTGTGGTCATTGGTGATACTCCAAGTGGTTCTCTTTGTCAAGGATGTAGAGATGAATTTCAAGACAAACATTATGCCAACCAAATGCGCCTCTCCCTTGATAAAGAAAGGTTTTTTAATCCTTCTTCCGATGGCTCTTTGTATGTACCCGGTCCTAGTGACGAGAGCGATGCAAACAATGGGAATTTGATTGATGTAGTAGCCGTTCATGATGATAAACACAACGACACATCAAAATGTTTGACGTAATACTCCAAAGAAGAAAAAGACCACTTTGAAGTTCCCTCTTTGTCATCCAGAGCATGCTACTTCCACTAGTCGCGGAACTCATGAGAAGAAAGACCAGCTCCCCCTTCACGATTCACCAAAGTCTTTAGGACAACAACCCAACTCCTTATTAACTCCTCGTTCTGTGGAATCCGTGAATCATGATATTGTCCTGGTTTTGGTTGATCCCCCTATATTTCCATTATAGATTCGATGCGAAAACTTGCGCCTCTAGATTGTAACGAATACGTCAAAAGGCAAGAATACTTCCGTGTATCTGAAGCGAATGAACGCCGCGCTTTCAAGGTACTTTTCTCTCTCTCTCTTTTTCTCAACTGGAATGCGTCCAAGCACTAAGTGCTCAGGAATTCCAAGCACTTTGATGCTTGAATCTCATCCAACACCTAGAGCTTGGGCATCTCGAGCACTTTGGTACTGGAGTTTACCTCCAAGCACTTTTTTTAACCTCTTTTTAGCTTGCTTCTAACTTTGCCATCTCTAATGCTCGTGTTCGATGCTTGGTGAAGCTAGCAAGATAATTTTGGAGCTCATTAAAGCCCGTGAGGATTTGAGAATTAGGGATCATGAATTGCTTGAGTCTAAATGTATTGCAAGCAATGGAGAGACTTAGTACAAGAATCTCCATTCTTCTGTTGAGAAGGAGAAAAAAACTTTGGAGGCTTGGAGGTCTCGGAGTGTTCGGATGCTCATGAGTGTTGTGGCGCTCGAGCACCCGGACATCCGAATGCCCAAGCATCTAATCGTCCAAGGATCTGAGCGCCCGAACACGATGAGCATCTGAATGCTATGAGCACCCAATCATTGAAGCACTCTAAGCATCCATGGCCTGGCTTAAAGGCTAAAAATTGAAGGTAACAAGGCATCATCGAGGAATGTAACAGTAGATAGTTAAAAGCTATTAAAGATTTGATGATTAAATCATATTAAGTGTGTTCGAAGGCTGTTGAAAAAAATAAAACCAACCAAAAGACCAATTGAAAAGACCGACAAAATCAGTTTAAAGGCAAAAGTTGATCGCCCATAAAAAGACGATTGGTTTTTAGAAGAGCTTTTTTTGGTCAGTCGAAAACTGATCGACCTATCCATAGTTTAAAAAAATTTTAATACTCTTGACTACTTAACTTCATAGTAAAGATTAATTAATACATGTATAAAAATAAATAAAAAGTATCTCAACATGATACAAATTGCCAAGATTAGCGTCAAGAATAATGGGGTTGCTTTACCTTGGTGTGGTCGCTAGTGTAGGTAGCAATAACCATTGCTTGTGAGCTTTATACTATATTGTTGTTAGGAGGGAGAGATAAGGGGTGGGAGAAAGATAGAGGGATAAAGTTAGCAGGAAAGGTTAAATCTTTTGTTTTGTAAGAGGAAGAGAAGGAAGGAGAGGAGAGGTGGAGAGATGTGATCTCTCCTATGACCCACCAAATTGTATCCTTCTATCATTGAAAGGATCCAAATAATCCACTACTTTAAGTTTTAAAAATACTATTTTACTTTTTAAATACATAATTAACAAATAGAAGTAAATATGTTATATGGTAATCTCACAAATAACTATCTTTTATCCTCTCAACTCTCCCTTATTCTACCAAACAACATAAAAAATTCATACAATTCTTTCCATCCTTTGTATTCTATATCCCTCCAACTCACTACATCCTTCCTACTCCTCCTCTCTTCTCTTCTGTCAAACGGAGTGTTAGGTTGCAAAGAACACCGAACTTAAGGTTCTGCCAAAGAACGTGTACAAGTTTTGGATTCTTAATTTCAGATTATTTTTTTTGAATTAAAGTTGAAGCCGATGAGATTATTTACTAGTTATGATACACAGTCCTTGAATATAACAATATATACAGTTAGTCCCTAACTCTTCTTGCAGCTATAGTGTACATTATGTATATATATACAGGTTTATACTTGAACATCATACACATCTTACATTAATACATACATGAATAAAAAGTAAAACTTTTACATATAAATGAGACTTTGTTAGATTATTTAACTCATACATGATTATTCTTCTAATAACGTTTAGAGTTCTTTAATATATTAAGTTTGGACTAACTGAAAATCATGTTATTGCTTTTCAAATTCCGGATTACTTTTAGTATTCTTGCTGGTTACTCTTGTCAAAAACCGACTACTACAAAACGGACTATTGTCGTTCGAAAACCGACCGACTCCTCATCTATTCTATCGATTCTTGATTTCAATTTCTTAAAACCTATGGCACTGACTGCCATTGGTCACCAATCGACCAAAACCGATTGATGAATACCCTTAGTGTGTTCTTGTAACACCTAAGAGGTGAAGAATTTTATAATCGTAATAAAAAAAAGACTCTCAAATTAAAAAATAATTAGACTTTTTCATTTCAAATGTACAATGAAATCCCCTCAAATTGCGAGTCTCAGAGGAATGGATCAGAGATTCAATTTCCAATACAATGCCTTGCGGTAATTCACTGGACTCCGGTTTTTTGCTCATTTTCGTTCTTAAGGTTTTCTATGTGTTTCAAAGTTTTAGTTTTTGTTCTTGACTAATTTGTCTATTTGATCTTAATCTCTTATTCAAGGAGGTTAATTTAGCGTTGGACAAAATTTTGCTTTAATAATAGGAATGATAATTATTTTATAATTTTTGTTAAAGACTTTAAGGGTCCATTTGGTTGGAGGGATAGAAAGGGGAATGATGCATAAGATATAAGGGAAGAGGATTGTGAAGGAAGGGGAGGACTAAAAATTTCCTTGGATTTGTTCAGTAAGATAGGAAGGAAAGATGGTGACTTTCTATTTTCCTGTTTAGTATGAGGAAGAAATAGAGAGGGAGGATTTGATTTTGTTGAGACAAGTACAATTCTATCCTTGTATTAGAAATAATTAGATTTGTTTGAAATTTTTTATTTTTGAAAAAGACTAGATTTCTTTGAATCAATTAACTGTCACAAAAGTCTATACATTTACCCCAAAATACATATCTAAAATATAGGACAACAAAAATTTGAAAACAAAAAAGAAAACAAAGAAAATACATCTAGTACTCAATATATATATATATATATATTTATTTATTTATTTATTGATATGGTAACATGCTGTATAGGTTGAAATATATAGCAACAGGGTCCATAGTTTTACAAGAACTGATAAGTTTCAATGTTAACATTTGCAAAAATTACTTACTTCCATGGAAGGCCAAAGGCTTGAAACGAATTACAAAGAGCATTGTAAAATTATGTTTACTATATCCATTTACCGCTTTTTTATTTTATAACTATGTATCCCAAGCATAGTCCATTTTTTTGTATCTACAAGAATCCCAAGCATTTTTGTATCTATTTGGCTTGTGTGTTCAATTGGTAATCTTTATCTTATCTTATTTTTTTTACACTTACTTTTGTAGTCCATTTTTTTCAGATCAAGTTATTGTAGTAAATGGTTAAATTTTTAAAGAGATTTGAGTATTATTGTTATTTTGATATTAGGATTTGATTAGTATTTCTTGATGGAATTTTTAGCAAAGCTTAGAATTCGATTAGTTAAATACACTACTCTTATTAAGTTCACATGCTCATTTGCTAAATAAAACTAGGAGTTAATTATTATTTGTAGAATATTTTTTCTCTAATATATAGACAGTAATTGATTGAACAATTCTTAAAAGATATTTCAAAGCATGAAAATATGTCAGAGACGATTGTAGTATATTTATAACAGTTAATTTGAATTGTATTTTTTGTTGTAGTTATTAGCCCCTAACTAAAAATCCTGACTTTGTCACTATACATAAGCAACCATAAATAAATAAATATCATTTCATTAATTTATTAACAATATATACGACGTCTATGCTTGTAGGACATCAACCCTAATTGTTTCAAGGATTGAAAGGTATTAATACTCTTGCACTAAAAATGGTTGAGACAAAAAAAAAAAAAAATTTGTAATCCATTGGTTTATTTATTGATTACTTTGGCATTGATCTTACTTATTGTTACTGGAATGAGAAACAATGGATGAATATTGATTGCTCATATACATCAAAAGGGAAAATTTTTCATCATATTAAAAACAAAGCTATTATGCAACACTTTCAAAAGAGAAAAACTCGTCGTCACCCACTAGAGTGTCCTACGAGTTTTTTTTAGGTTGCCCTGTAAGTTTTTTTGTTGGGAGGGATTTTTAAAAATGGACTTATGGGAAAAATTTTTTGGATAAATGGTCTAAATTTTTTTGGACAGTTTTTGACATAAAAAAAAAAGATTTTTTAGACATCAAAACGGTTTCAGTTTTTTTTTTCATTATGTTGAGGTTCCTTATTCTGCTATAGTATTTTTCTTATTTTTTTGAAAAAAATTGAGACATTTTACCTACATAAAAAAATATATTTTTTGGTTAAAAAAATAATTTATCCAATTAGAAATTTTTTTTAACCCTTTCATCAAAATCTACCTTTGTTGGGACATATTTTATAGTTCTTGAAAAATATATATAATATTTTTCATATTATTAACTTCTTCGAAAAAAATATTATTATTCACCCCACCAAAGCAAAAAGTTTGGCTCTTTTTATTCGTCCTGTTAAAAGAAAAGTTTGGCTCTGTCGATCTTTTGTAATTAATTAAAAAATAAGAAATAAAAAAGGAAAACTTCCTCACTCTCTCATTTTCCCATTTCATTCTCTCTTACAAAAGGAAGAGTGAAAAGCGGAATCTAGTCAGTCTCTCGTTCTCTCTTTCTGTTTCTCCCTTTAATCCATCTCAATCGTCTGAACCCACACCGAATTTCTGTAAGAGATTTGTTCTCTTTTTTTTTTATTAATTTAAATCAGGGATTATTGGATATCTTCTCTATTTTTTTTTTTGGTTGGTTTTGAAGCTATTTCCCGTCGCTCAGAGTTCTCCGCCGCCGTCTGCTCATTGATCGCTTCCGCCTGAGCACTAGGTAACGAACGAACGACATCAAAAATACCCAAATCTCTTCCTAATCTTTTTTTTTATAATATGATATTTTTATTTGATTTGATTTTTTTTTTTCATCTAATGATGGGTTTGCTAAAGGAAAGGATTTTCTGGTTTCGTTCATGTCGGAGCAAAACTGTGTCCTTTGCTAACAGATTTGATTATCAACAAAAAAAGGATTTGTTTTTTTTTTTACCCATTTTGTTGATTAACCAAACGACAATTACTTAGCTTTTGTGCCACTTTGATTAAGTTAAACAAGGTTATGCTTGTTCCCAATACTAAAGTTTGTCAGCTAGACTTGTTTTTAATTTTCAGTTGGTTTTCATTGGTGGGCACATTCCTTTTTTTTTCTTTGTTTTGTTTTTTTTTTTAATGGCATTTGCAAATGTAATTGATATAGTAGGTTGTTTGATGGGTTTTATATAATGGTATTTAAACTATGTGAGTATGTTTGTACTGGTACTGATTAATGATTATCGTATTGTGTTGCATTAGTGATTCTATAAGGCACCATTTGTTGGTAACATGTTAGTGGTTTGTTTTTTGTTGCTTTAGTTTTTGTTGTTGTTGTTGTGTGTTTGATTGGATGGACTTGTTTATTTTTTCGAGGAGATACGACTTCTGTACTAGACAAGTCACTAAAGACCTTGCCGCGAAATCCATAACATGCTTGACATACTTGTTAAGTAATGCGAATATCAAAAATCGATGGGAGATGTCATGCAAAAATTTTAAGCGATCTCTGAAGTAGTCCGGCCGCATAATTAAAGTTGTAGCTAATCTAGTTTGCATACTTGTTAACAGTATTAGTTAATCAAATATTTTCTAATGCAACTTCCCAGATTATTCTTAGCACTTCACTAGAATAAGTCTGATGCATGCGTGGCAGTATCATCAGATGCAAATCTGATCATGTACAGAACATGATTCACTGCATAACCATGAACTTTCCGCCCTGTCGATATAAATGGAAATTTGAGTTTGATGTTGTATGCGTATGTTGTGTTATACTTTATGGTATTATGTGCAACTTTGTTTTATTTATTTAAAAAAAAAAAGTAGTTGTACTATTAAGTTGTGTGAGATTGGATTTTTTTAACATTTTACCAGAAGATATGTTTGAAAGCGATGGGCACACTATCAACAAATGACAATTAGAGTTGTGTTGTTGACTTCTTTTAACATTTCATATATTTTTAATGACAATGATCGCTGTTTTTGTAGTAGCAATGGTTGCTCCTGAAATTACTAGAGGCAGAGTTGAGCACACATAGCCAATCTATAAGATGTTTGCGTACATTGCACGGATTGCTTTCCTCGTATAATCCTTTTTGGTTTGGTTTAGAAAAATAAAAGTTTTCTTGTATTTTCCTACAGAACAGAACCATTTGTATGAAAATAATACTTCAGCAAACGACCTGTTGTTGTAACTTACTGCAAGGTGGAAAGAAGTTGTATATTGGATTTCAGGTAAAGCGCTTGAAGCATATGTTGTCGTCTCTTTTTCTTCTCTCTGCATCTCTCTGAAAGGACACTGATTGGTGTAGAAATTTACTGAAAATTTAGCTGCTCGGTCTTAAGCTGTTAAGGATTGCCTATACTCCATAAGGGTAGGATCCTGTTCATCTTATTCTAATTCCCTTGAATTCATGAATTACTTGTTGTCTATTATGTATCTAAAGATTTGTGATTACACTTGATACATTAGTTGTTTTAAAATATCTGGTCATAAACATAGCACGTTTGGTCTTCTCTGAGATTTCATTATTTTTTTCTTTTTAAATTTTTTTCCTTGGTATCTATGTTTCACGTTATTTGTTAAGTCCCAATGTCACTCGTATAAGGTAACTGGGCTTATTTTTTTGCCTATATGCGAGCAGCTATCGTGGTACTAAATAGCTTTTATTGAACAGGTTAGAGTTCTCACAGTTTGTCATCGAGAAGCGCAGATAGCATGGATGGTAGTTTACTTCTTTATCCTTTTGGCTATCATTGCTTTCTTTTTGTCCCTTACTTTATTCTCTTTGCCGTAGTACTTAGTTATTTACCTTTGCTTTGGCGAAGATGACCCAAATTTTCTTTACCTACCATTTTTTTCCTTTATTTTATATTTTTTCTTTATAGCACAAGAAGGCAGGGTCTGAATTTAGAAATGCAAATGAATTCTTAACACTACAAAGATAAAGCTATAATGATAAGCATGCCCTGTTCTTTTCTTCGGTTTGCAGATGAATATGAAACTGTACAAGAAAAGGAAGAGCAATCTTATGGTTCTCTTATGATAGAGAGATTAACAGGAAGCACAGAAGGGCTGATTGATTATGTGCTTCAGGTTGGTAGCTTAACCCACACAAGCGCACGCTGGTTCACTTGTTTATATGCCCCTTTATCTATCTCCCTTGCAAACTAAATATTACCCAAAACTTTTGCGTGCTTCCTATGGATTGACTTTTATTTGATTTTGAAAATGTCAGCCCTGCACCCTCCTGATATTTGTCACAGAAACTGATAACACTGGTTTACTCATGCAAAAGAAACTGCTATTTTAGCAGCTCGTCTAAGTTGTACTTCATCTTACAATATGAGAGTATGCATAATCACTTTTCCCCCTTTTTCTTTTTGAGCTTAGATCACAACAGATGTTACGTAGAACCATGAATGGATTAACTTAATGAAAGCCAAGCCCTGGTACCAGGCTGAAACTTAAAAGAACCTTAGTTTGACTGGGTTGGGGCAAATCTCCATCTTAGGTTCTAACCATATTAATATGGAAGAGAGAGAGTTGAAAGAGTTGGGTTGACTGCTTGTTTGACATCTTTCTGTTATGGGGTATAATGTTGGTGAAATTTGAATGCATATGGATTTAGTTGGTATGGTCTTCATTCCAGAATGTTTAGGTATTCGTACTCATGTTTTGATTGCTTTTTTCTTCTCAAACGAGGATATAGATTTGGGCTGTTGCTGCTTGTTGGGCTGGCTTAATTGCCTTCTAGAAGCAAGCTCCATCTAAGAGTTTGTACATGCTATTACAAACTCATTCTCTTGATTCCTTGCTAAGAGTTTTGTGTTGATCGTGCAGGATAAAACGTGCAGACATCCGCATATATCTGCTATTGGATCACATACGTATGTACATGTTTTGCACTTATTTTTTGCAGGCTTGGTATCGGGGTTATTTTATTTATTTAGTTATTTATTTTTTAATGTGTGATATATTGCAACTCTGCAAGTGACCTTGGTACCAATGATCACGCTAATCCAGTATGTCATTGTTGCTTATAGAGGTGATTCTTTCACAGAAAGTTGCCATGTTTTGATGCTCTAAACTCCTTTTCATTTGTGTGTATTTTGCTGATCAATTCATATCATTTTGTGGGAGGCAGACTTAAGAAATCTTTAAGAGTCAGCTATCTCAAACAATTATGAAATTTTCCACATTGTCCGTCTCTCTCTCTCTCTCTCTCTCTCTCTCTGTGTGTGTGTGTCCCCCTCTTTTACCTCCCTTTTTGTGCATATGGCCGTGCATACTGCTGTTTGAAGATTATATACATCCATCAGCTTCTTTTAATCTTTGCATCTTGGTCTGCAGAAACTATTGGAAAGATTGTGATACTGAATCTCCAATTCATGGCTTTCTCTCTTGTGGCGGTGAAGTCACTTTGCAAAGAGAAATTGAGTGTCCGAAACGGTTTAATCTTTCTCCTTCGATGAAGGCATTGTTGAAGAGGAATGTTGCGCTGTTTGCGGCTGGTTTCCGAGCAAACTCAAAACAGTTTCAGCCACAAGCAGAAGCTTTCCTGAATACTTTGACGAGTGGGAACTCCCTGGTTGGACCAGGTGCTGAAGTTCCTGCAGAGAGGGGTGAGGACTCCCAAAATTCAAAGAACCAGGAAGCAGTTAACTCAGTATCGAGTAAATTTTGTGATCAAGACCAGGAAGCAGTTAACTCACTATTGAGTAAATTTCGTGATCTGAATCTTGATGAGAATTCAGAGTTCATGGCTGAAGATCAGAAGGATGAGATGATAGTTACTCTAATTCATCAGATCAAAGAGCTTGAGAAACAAGTGAAGGAACGGAAGGAGTGGGCTCACCAAAAGGCAATTCAAGCTGCAAAAAAGCTGAGTAACGATCTGAGAGAGCTGAAGATGTTAAGGATGGAACGGGAGGAGACTCAAAGGTTGAAGAAAGAGAAACAAACTCTTGAGGACATGACAATGAAAAAACTTTCTGAGATGGAAAATGCTCTAAGGAAAGCTAGTGGTCAAGTGGACCGAGCAAATTCTGCTGTGAAGCGTCTTGAGACTGAGAATGCTGAAATCAGAGCAGAAATGGAAGCCTCTAAATTAAGTGCTGCAGAATCAGTCACTGCCTGTTTGGAGCTTGCAAAGAGAGAGAAAAAGTGCTTGAAGAGGCTTTTGGCTTGGGAGAAACAGCAAGCGAGGTTGCAGGAGGAAATTGATGGTGAGAAAGAGAAGATTTCACAATTGCAACAAACTCTCTCTCGCATCAAGCAGTCACAGAAAGTAGCTGAGGTGCGTGTACTCATATTTATGTTTGTTTGTAATTGCTTGTAATCTATCTTCTTTCTTTGCCTGGTCACAAAGGCTCATGCCGTATTTATTATTCAAGCAAATGATGGAGTGAGACTTTTATTTGAAAGAATTGGACTGACATGTAAAATAGCTTATAGGAGACCTAATTTTTACTCATTAGTAGTCAAGCAAAGTAGTCATTTGATTTCTGCCTAAAAAAAAAAGAAAGGTATTTGAAGCCTTTAACGAGGTGTGCATAAACATTTCCCTTAAAATAAGTATGCATAGAGATAATATAAAAGCAAAGGAAAACTAATAGAAAGAAGGAATGATGAAAATGGTTTGCAAATATGCTTAAAAAGCTAAGGCTTTCTACCTCTTATTAATGGGAAAGCCAACAGAGGATTTAGAATGCTGAATCGTTAATGGAAAAACACATTTGGTTTATTAGATACGTTCTTTCATTGTTTGTACCAAAGCACACTGATTTTAAATTCCATATCCCGAGCAATCCTTACCTTATGAACTACTTTGACTGTTCTGTTTTGAGCTAGCCTGTCAGTTTTACTCAACTGTGCTAGTGTTTCTTAGTACGTAATATGCTCAACATGCTGATATAGATACTTCTTGTTGTTTCTCATTTAGTCCCCCTTGCAGAAGATACTGCAAGCTAAATAGTATTAAAATGCATTTGTAGCTGCAACTGCAGAATTTATTTAGGTTTATGGTATCTTATAGGGGTTTCTAAATAAATGGCCCTTTTTAAAGCTTTTTCTTGTAAATGGCCAAAGTTAGTAAAATTAGGAAAATGACCTTTTTTGAAATTGTTAATTAATATTGTATTAATTTGTGGTTTATTACTGATTAACTTGGTGGTTTATCTCTAATAAACCAATAGAAGTTGGTGATTAAACAATTTCAATCAATAATTTACCAGTTTATCAGTGATAAACCATGGTTTATTACTTATTACCTGCTGTATAAAAAAATCCATTTGCCTAACAAAATCTGGGCCATTTATCACAAAGTGTGGCCAAAACCACTGTCTACCTAAATTTTCCTGTATTATATACCTGTATTTCTTGATTAGTTTAGACTTTGTTTACAATTTCTGCGACCATAACACAAGATGATCTTGTTTTTCTCTTTTTGACAAGCCAACTTATCAAGAAGTTTTGCAGGCCTATCTCTTCTCTGAGTTAGTTTTTAGATCATTTGGAAAAATAGGTGTTTCCTGTAGTGATGGTTTCAATTTTCTGCCTCCCCGTTTTTGATGTATGGTAATTATCAGTTGACCTTAATACTTGAGAAGTTCAACCGTGAAACCTAGACAAAACACAATGTCATTGGTCGAGCCATAGAGGTTTACACTGTCACGGTTGTAGATGATAGTGACACCATATATGGTTTTTTCTGATGCTCTTAGTCGTTTAAGATAAAATTATCTCGAGTTAATGACCAGTCGAGGCATTTTCGAAATGTTGTTCCTACAAAGACAATATACTCTCTCTTTCTTACACTTCTATTAGAGCCTTCAGCTTTATTATTTAACTTCTTTGCTCCGGTATTTGTTTTACTTGGCACTCTGGACTGGATTTTATTTTTGCATGTTACAGTAAAAACGTTGTTTCTTTATCTTTATGCATCATATACTGAATTACCAATTTTTAATGAACTTCTCTTATTGCAGTTAAAGTGGAGGCAGGAAGTTAAGGCTAAAGAGCTAGCGATGGCACAAGTGGAAGAGGAAAGACGCTTGAAAGAAGCAGCTGAGGCTAGTAGCAAAAGAAAGCTCGAAGCTTTGCGCCTAAAGATAGAGATAGATTTCCAGCGTCACAAGGATGATCTCCAAAGACTTGAGCAGGAACTGTCTCGTCTAAAAGCGTCGTCTCAGTTTACCGAGTCGCATCATCCGTCAAATACTCCACCCGTTGGGAACTTTGAGGGGGCAAAGCCACAAGGAGAAACAATTGCAAAGCTGCTTCTCAAGCTAGATAATCTGGAGGATTCGTCGCAGAAAGAAATGAACACTGATAGGGAGTGCATAATTTGTCTCAAGGATGAAGTCTCTGTTGTTTTGTTGCCATGTGCCCATCAAGTAATGTGTGCGGGCTGCAGCGAGGATTTCGGGGCAAAGGGTAAAGCTACTTGTCCTTCTTGTCGGGTCCCAATCGAACAGAAAATCCGTGTTTTTGGTGCAAGTTCATAGCTTGACTGAAGAAAAATATTGTCTGCCCCAAAAGGTCACTATTTTTTTTTTTGGTAGACCGAGCTATACAAGTTTTGGTATTTGCATACAGACAATCAAAGATCGTCTGCTTGAATGTGCTTTTGGTACATCTGCAGAATCAGTGTACGTAAATAAAAAGAAAAGGATATTTCTGGCTTTTATAAGCACAAACTTTGTCACTTTGCTGTTGCCCTTGGCTGTGATCGGTCAAGTAATCCAAAAGCACAAGAAAGTTAAACTGGAAAACCAGTTCTCTTGTGTCTACTTGATGGACTTTTCTTGCAGAATCTGACACATTTCAGTTGGGTATATCTATCATCTGGCATTTTGTAACAGTTTAGTTATGGTGGCTTTTTTGTGGTACTTGTTCTACAACTCATAATATACCAAATGGAATTGTAGGAAATGGTTCGTGTTTTGTCGTCGTTTGAATTCAGAAAATATGAAAAGCAAGATACACATTTGTTTGGTAGTATTTTTCAAATAGATGAAAATAGTTTTGCTTTAAAAATAAGAAATTTTTAGAAATTGTATTGAGAGTTTTTAAAATTTTTACCTTAAAAAAGGTGTAAAAAGATTTTCAAAAACTTTGAAAACAATACCAAACGGATGTGAATAAAAACTTCAAATATTCAAAAAAATCTTGTGTGTTGTACACAATATTAGAATTTAGAACTTTGAGGAATTAAATCTAAAAAAAATTTTCAACAAAGCGTGGAGACTTCTTTGGAAACAAAATTAAAATGCGAGATTCTTTTATGTACAGTTTCTTAGTACTAGAAAAAATGTAAATATTTAGAGGATTTGTTGTCCAATTGTCAAGTCAATTTTCCATGAAACATTGCTGTCGTTTACGTTAAAAGCGACATTACCATTTTGTCGTTCATGTTGAATAAATATGATAATAATAAGGTTGGAAAACTGAAGCCTTAAAACGACATGTCGTTTATAGAAGAAAACGACGTGTCGTTGAATTTTGAAGAATATTTCCTTGAATTTTATTTATTTATTATCTTCTATTTAGTTTGACCCACAGTCGTCTATTCACGAATCCTTCTGCAAAATAAATCAGACATTAATTGCATATTTATTTATTCTCTTTTTCTCCCAACACACGAGTTTTCCCTTGGAAATTCTGAGAAAATTCTTGTTCGACGGCCAGATTTTAAAGATGAAGAATATGGCTATGTCTGTCCTTTTCAACGGAAAATAAAAAAGGGAAGGAAAAAAAGAAATAGAGGAAACACATATAATATACTGTGATAACTGAAGAAGATGTAGAAGAATAGCGGCAACAGAGAAAGCTGAGCCCTTAATCATAGTCGAGCTCAATTTTCCCCCTCATTTTTTCTCCGTAAGATCGAATTTTCGCATAGATTTTTTATGGGTTCTCTTTAATTTTTATTGTCTTTCCATTTCGTCCCATTAGTTTTATGTATGCAAAAGCATAAAATGTTGATCCCAATTAAAAAAAATTAAAATAACCTCTTGGCTATGTATTAAACAATAGTACTGAGGGTTACATGATGCAAGTTTTCTGTTTCACATTAGCTTTGTTAGTATGCTGTGGGTTTGAAATAAGAGAACTTTGCCATTGCCCTATTTATCTGTTATAATATCAGGGTTAGGGACTAGAGAATCATGGTTCAGAAAATAAATTATTTAGGTAGCCTTCTGATATATTTCTTGCTTGCAGGTAAATATACAGTAATGGCAATAACGGTTGTTTCACCCAACTGTCCAAGAAATGTGCCTATACTTCCATCTCCAAAACGCATCAGTTTGGGAGGTCCTGCTTTCGGTCTTGCAGCATGTCTTCCTGAAACGGCTGTTGCTTTCAGCTGGAAACGCTATTTTCGGCGCGGTTTCTTCTATGTAACTCGACCTTCTTTGGCCAACAATTTCAAGTAAGTAGTCACTATTGCTTAATATGGTTTGCACTTGCTATTTTGGTGCGAGAGAAACTTTTTTCGTTTGATTAGAGTTATGTGCTGTACGGTACTTGGATGTGGAATTCTCTAGACCGTTACTATGGTGTTGTGCATTTACGTATTGATGCACTGAAAGAATTGTCAAGTGTTGGGAAGATTACATTTCCTCATAGCTAAAAAGAAAAACCAACAAATATAAAGCAGAAAAGTTCTGAACTTGAAAAATGAGGTTAGCATAGAATAAGCTCACAAGTTAAACGATCAGCATGTTTCCCATATTGATGGTTTAATATTTCCATTATTGTTTGGTTTTTTTATTATTATTTTTATTTTTTTGCTGGAAAAATATGTACCCTGGTAGTTATGAACATATCGATGGCATTGTTACAGGAAGATGTCCTCGTCTATTAGAAGCAGTTTAGATAGTAATCCACTAGATTCTTCTCCATCAAATGGCGGTAATGGCACTACACGACTAATTAGAGCAATTCAAGGCATCCGAACCAGGTTAGTTGCAAGAATTCAGGAGATAAGGAAAGGTTTTCCAGTAAAACTACTCTTCTTCTTAGCGGGATTCTATTGCGCGACTGCATTTGCTACTGTTATTGGGCAAACGGGCGACTGGGACATTCTATCTGCTGCCTTGGCTGTGGTTGTTGTAGAGGGTATCGGGGCACTCATGTATAGGGCTTCTTTTCCTTTTCTAAACAAGATTAGGAGCCTGATAACCCTCTTTAACTATTGGAAAACTGGGCTTTCCCTCGGTCTCTTCCTTGATTCATTCAAGTACGAAATGGAGGACATTTTCGGGTTCAGTCACCCCTTCGATTTTGATTTCGATGCACTCTCGATTTTCTTGTGACACAAGGCACCACCAGATGGTGTTGGCTGATGATGATATGTTTTTTGTGCAACTACATCAAGAGAAATTGATTGGTCAGCATAAACGCTCTGTACCCAATTGGTGCAATACGAGCAAGTTCATACCGGTTGGAAAGCCAGCTTAAAAAAAACAAGATCGAGCTACTACTTGTAGGGGGTGGTGGCAGAAAGCCAGAAAGGAATTGTCCCATTTCAATATGGAGCCTGAAAGAGCTGATTTCTTATATGAATTTTATGTCACATGAGTTCTTATCTGTCATGTTGGAATACAATGCAAGGACGTGTTTGCATAATGGGGCGTTGGAACATCCGAAACTTAAGGGGACTTTCAGTATCCATAGTTTCTGTTGATTGGATTTGGAGCTATGGTTCTGCCCTTTCATGGATGCCATTTCGTCAAAATTGAGTTCCTTACAATCATATCTCCTCAACCCCGGTGGTTCAATGCAGTTTTCTTTTATGTTCTTTATTTCCCTTTTTTCCTCCAGAATTCTTGCGATAAATTTCATTAGTTTTTTAGCATGTGAATACAGAATAAGGCCCTCAGCTTGTACCCTGTAATAGTGGCTTTGTTTTGTTTCTTTTTTTGTAGAGGGGCACCGGATTCTTCTTTTCCTGCTTGACATATCATATTTAACGCAATAATGAACCACAATCCACCTTTCTTTTACTACTTTTTGGTTGGTCGTTTGTGTTGGTCCATCTGCTATGTTGACTCTGCAGTTTTTAATTTGACCGTTCACTTGGTCCCAAGAATTTTTAACCCTTTTTTTAGTTATTTTTTATTTTTTTATATCTCCTGAACTTAGATGCTCCACTGCATACAGACAAATTTCATAATTGATCCTTCACGAAATCAGTAACAAAGGATTATAAAGGCCTGTAATAGGAGTCGAGTGAAAAGACAAAGCAAACATATTACAAGATTCTTTCTTTTTTTTTTTTTGGTTTACTTTTTTTAATCAAGGTCTATTCACAATAATATTCTATAACTTTTTATTACTTTTTTTTTTCATCCACATTTACAAACTTATGGGAGCTCTCATTCTCCCCATAAGTTCCAAGTCCCAACACCTTGGTCTAGATGTATCAACGTGCAAAAAGAGTTGATAGGCATTTTATAGTATATATTCATCCATGATTGACTAAGGGCACTTTGGCAGAAGTCTCAGCCTGGTTTTTGAACCGTGCATACATCAAGCATCAACACCAGGGCCTGGATATGCTGGAAGGCTCATTATCCTCCTGTCCAGGACAGGGCCTCCCACGGTGAAATGATACAGATTTTGAAAGTTTATTCCTTTTAAACCCAGCACTTCATGCACTGCAAAACAACAACAATAGTAGAACTTTCAACATCTTAACATCAAGACTTGAAATATTCCTGAGATGATATTATCTGTTTGTAACAGAATTCAGTAACCCTTTTAATTGTGGCAGTTATCAAAATACGATAATGAGAGAAAACCATACTGGTATCATCGAAATAGCACCCGATTCCTGTTGCTGAGATGCCAGCGGCATGCGCTTCAAGGTACAAGACCTGTCCTAGAATGCCAGTCTCCCAAAACAATCGAGGATACATCCATGCTTTCTTGCGCAAAACGGGCTCGAAATGAGCCACCATACCAAGATTGAAGCAGCCATGGCTTGCTATTTCCTGCATATACATGGATGAAAGATCTTAGCAGTAGCTGAAATTATTCTTTACTGATCATTTTCAACCCCCTCTTAAAGAAGCAATTAAAAAAGATTATTCTTCATATCCTAGAACAGCAAAATTTAACACAACTGATGGCACGAGAGCCCCTGAGAAAGAAGCCGGTAATCGCCTCTATCAAGTTCATATAGAGGAAGATCGTCGGGGCAACCCTCAGGCTTGGTCCACTTAAAACCAGGCCTCATGGACTTCTTGAGCTCACCAAAATGCTCTTCATTTCTAACCAAGGAATACAGGCCCTGAGGCAAACAGTCCACCCTATGAACAAACAGCGCAGCATGCACCTCCGCGTCCCAAGGCAGCGCCCGAAATGCCAATGCCAACGGCCATTTTTGCTCCTCCCTACTTCCGTAACCCGAAGGAAGACAATGTAGCAGAATTTGGTAAAACGTATTTTTATGCATAACAGTGACTCCATCCAAATCCACTGCACTTCTTCTCTTCCTAATAATCTCTCTCACTGTATATCCCTTGTAAGCATTTTCACTAAAAATTCCACTACTTACAAATGGATCAACAAAGAACCTATCTTTATTGTCTAAATCTAATGGTTTCTTCACTGCCTCAGCTGTTCTGTAAATTATGTCCCAACAAACATGTTCTTTACTAAGCGAATTCGGGTTTCCCTTCCATTCGAAGTTCGGAAATTCGGATATCGCCTTACTCAATTCCTCGTAATTCAAATCGAACTCGGTATTTTTACTAGGAAAAACGGCTAAAACACAATCAGGGTGTTCGAACTCAATCTCAGGAATTTTACCTCTAACAGGCCGAGATGGAATCCGAAACTCCGGAAACTTGCCCAATCCCATCAGCTTCTTCAAATCCTTGTACCCCAAACCGTCAAGAACCTTCACATCCCACCCGAGCCTCGCCGCGGCCACCGCGACCGCCCCGATCGCGTGGCCAACGTCGTGATTGCAGTACCGGAAGGCGCGCTCTCCATACTTCCAGGCCTAGCGCCAGAAAATCGACGACAGTCCGACAAGGAACGCGTTCTCGGGAAAGAACCGGGCCAAGAACTGGGCGGGAATTTCTGCTCTGATCTCCAGACCGTGCTCTTTCGGGGCGTAATGCGCTACGAAAGCCGAATTTGACAGCAACTCGACGGGCGGAGCAGTGATGTAAGCCTCGGTGGGGTGCAAATTGCCGCTGCTGGGGTTAACCCTAAGGGACCAGGTGGAGAATCCGGTGGTTTTCCAAGCCGAAAGAGCTAGGGAGTCGTAGAGGAACTGCGAAACGGCGAGTTTCGAGGAGAGAGCGGAAAATAGAATGATACAGAGAAGCTTGAGGTCCATCAATGGCGGTTGATGAGGATGGGGAATGATCGGGTGTGGGGAAGTGCAGGAGAGGGAGAAGAGGGGAGGAGAGGTAACGGCGGAATGGGTTGGGCTGGTTGGCCCAGTCGAGGCCGCGGGGGCCTCTGGCGTATTTGGTGAAGGCGTGCTTGGTCTGGTTGTGGTACTTGAGGATCTGCGACAGCTTTTCATTGTCGTTTGATGATGATCGTTGTTGTTGTTGTTGGGGATTTGGGCTTGTTGTGGAAGGTGATGATGAGGAAGATGAAGAAGAGGGAGACATGGCGATTATAAAGTTTTTGGCGGGGAAAAGAGAAAAAGAGAGAGAGGGAGAAGGAAGAGTGTGGAAACGGGGAGGGGTTGAAGAGAGAAGAAGCGGCATCTCCGTGGAGTGTGGAGATTATGCTGCTTTTTTGAAAAGTCAAGAATAAGGAGCATTTCTTTTGTTTCTAATGCTTGCTAGATTAACGGTAATTTGAACAATGGGGTACCCCCACCTTGGAACCAGGGCTTCGGTTTAAACTAATTTGAAACTTGTTTGACACGGTGGTTAAAACTATTGGTTAAAACTATAAAAATTATAACATGTAAGAGCTTTATATTGTAGCAATTTTTTTACTTTTATAGCATATGAGAGCTTTATACTATTCCTAACTGAAAAGTTAATTAAAACCAACTAATGCCAAACATACTATTATTTAGAGTATTTTGTCTCATTAAATTTTGTTATGATATTTTTAGTTAAAATTGAGTTCTTAGATACCCTATATAAATCTATTTGTGTTAATGTGGTGGGTGAAATGTTAATACCAGAAAAAATTCTTCATAGCCGATCTTGTACAATATACGCTCTTCGATTTAAATCTTACAATGACCGATGGTGACATTTTTATTAATCTTTTAGTGGAGACATCCTGTTATAGAACTTTTTGTTTTTATTTATTTATCAGTTTTGGGAAATTACACATCGTTTTTCAAAGGAGAGTGCAAAGGAAATCAACTTTGATGGAAAGAAGCATTCAAAGGAGGTTAGTTCAACTCTGGGTAGAGGTGTTAATTTAGACCACCCGGCTAGATCCGCATAGGCCAAAAGGAAAATCGGGCTGGACCTTCTTAACTTGATTAATAAAAAGAATGGCCCACCTTGACCTGAAGCCCACATAAGCCTCACGTCAAGGCCACCCGCTCTTTTTATAAGAGAATTTTTAAAATATATATATATATATATATATATATATATATAAACGGGTAGGGATGACTCGGTCCGGTTCTTTTTTTGTCCTAAAATTTTGGCCAAGGTAAAAAAAAGGTAGCTTGTTTGGTTCGTTTTAAATTGGCACCTGTTGTGGATTTTCTAACGCAAATGCACGTATCGTTAACAAGTAATAAAGAGTGAGTAGAGTATCGTTCCTACGAGGATTGCGTTAATCTAGCTAAGTAACGAAATTAGTTAACTCTAAAATTATTTGAACAATCAAATATAAAATAGAAAAATAACAAAACAAAAAAATATAAATGAAAATCTAAATAAATAAAAGACTAGGGCATCCGATTTCACCTAAATTAATCCTATTCAAGTTATCTAATTTAATCAACTGATGTTTACTCCTATGCCGATAACGAATTTCTCTTAGGTAGTTATTAATCTTTCTCAAGCATTAATAATTTATCCTAGTTAGCAAATTTCCTACATCTCTGTGGAAACTCTAAACTTACCAAGATTCATTAAGAACAAGAAATTCATAGTGTTACACAAGGCTCATAGATATCTCTATCCTATGATGATCTCATGGCATTCAATCATGGTCTAATTTAATTATCGCTTCTCAGCCTCAAATTAAATCACATATCATGCAAAAGGTGCGCAAACTCTTACAAGCATTAAGATTAGATTAAATACTTAGCATAGATAATGAATAAACGTGAAATTTAATTAAATTAAACAAAGTGAATATTCATAATCCGGCTACATCGTAGTCATAGGATAGAGAAAATTAGTTCCTAATGAAACTAAAAACAATCCTAAATAATTTCTTAAACATGATGAGTGAAGGAAAAGAACTGTGTTTGGATGCGAAGATGATTTTCGTCTCTGGGTTGCACCGTTCTTCTTCTCCAAAGCAATGAGTTCTTCCTTCTTATCTGTAGTTTTTCCCTCTTAGAATTCGTGCTACAACCCTTCATAATGTTCTATTTATAGGCTAGGGTTTAAAAGGACAATTTTGGAACGAAATTACACTAGAATTTGAATTGGGATCGCAATGACGCCTAGGCTCGATTTTCTGGCGCCTAGGCTTCATTACGGCGCCTAGGCGCCATGATTGTAGCGCCTAGGCGCTATACTTGCCCGTGGAAGCTTTTCTGAACTGGCGCCTAGGCTTCATGAATACGGCGCCTAGGCTTCGAAGTAGCGCTTAGGCGCTATACTGGCCTCCCAAATGGCGCTTAGGCGCCTAAATTGTGACGCCTAGGCACTATGCTCTCTGGTTTTTTGTGTGAAACTTCATCTGTAGTAGCGCCTAGGCGCCCAATAATTGGCGTCTAGGCTCCATTTCATCCCGAGTCCCCTTTTGCTTAATTTTCGGTCTGCTTTGCCTTGCGATTTGCCATTATGCATCGTTTTTCTTCAAAACCTATAAAAAAACATAAAACACTATTAAATTCTTATAAATCGCTCAAAACTAACAAAAATATTAAGTGAGAATCATCTAATTAATTAGCCTAAAACTAACTTATCAAATACCCCCAAACTTAAGATTTTGCTAGTCTTCGAGCAAAAGACACAAAAAAAAAGAACAAATAACAAGACAAAAGGACGGGACTGACACTAACGCACGACATAGTTCGAGCATCAATTTAATTTTTCATCATACTTGGCCTCAAAGATTGCATAAAGTTTATGACTCAAAGGAAACTCTAACCATTGTGATCATGTAAAAAAAAATCAATTTAAATCTTAGGTTTACCATACTCATAATTCCTTGAGTGTGTGTGTGTGATGCTTGTAGCACTTATGTACCTACACTCGGATTAGTTTATGTCAACAAGCTTATTTTGAAAGATCTCTAGATTAGTGAAATGTATGAACTCCATAGGCCTATTTTTCAAACCCACTCTCCACTAATGTAGACTATCGCATCATCAAAGATTATTAGGACTTTATTCGGCTTGTAATGTGTGGCTAAGGTAAAAAGGTGAGATAAAGGATATAATGTGGCTCAAAATTCACCCATAAACACATAATCTGTCTTAGGACCTCATAAGAACATCATTTCTTCTTTTTAAGTACACCCCCAAACTTATGTTGCACTCCCTTTGTCATTCACATTTATTTGATGTTTCTTTTTCTCTTTTTTTTTTCTTTTTTTCTTTTTTTCTTTTTCTTCTTCTTTTTTTTTTCTTTTTTTTGTGTTTTTTTTTTTTTGACAATGAGTAAACATGAATACATAATCCCTTGATAACAATACTCAAAACTGCACCCATGATTGAATGATAGGAAAACATATTTCCTCAATAAGTTCTTCAAAACTCCACCCATCCTCCCATAATGCCTACTACCTTCAAATAATTTCCTGGACAAACTAATCATGCTTATGAGTGAGGGACTAAGTAGCATAAAACTATTCAAATGCTAGGTTGATTATGTGGGTAACAAAGAAAATGGTTAATAAGGCTCAACGAGGTAACTAGTGGTTAAATGATGTCAATGATAGGCTTGAAAAGATCAAACGGTCCAAAAATAGCCTAAATCATGTCCTTAATGATGTGTAGCCTAGGATTTCGCCTCTAGTGGTTATCAAATAGGTTCTAGCGTTCATTTGAGATAAAAAAATCACTTAATCAACATAAAAGTCCTCTAAGTGTAGAATATTTAGGTGATCAAGGCACGAGTGCTCAAAGTATTCAAAGAATCACAACATGGCAAAAAAATCACAAGAAAAACAAGGATAGACCAACAATAATTATTATCCCCTAAAAGCCATATTCAATTTCAACCATCGTCTTATTATTGAGCTCCTATGATTCAAGTTAAACAGTGCTCAAACGACACAACTTTACTATCCTAATTACTATCAAATGTAAAGAAAAGAAAAAAAAAAACCTAAACTAAAACCTAATTAAACCATAATGACAAATTGACACAAAATAAAATAAAATAAAAATAAAGCAACACACCACCCCCAAACTTGAACAATATATTGTCCTTAATGTAAAAAGAAAACAAAAATAAGAAAGGAAAGAACACTCCCTAAACTGAAGGTTGCGGCAGCCTATTCCTCCTCATCCTTATTCTCTTCATTATCTTCATTGAAAGCAGAGACTGTAGGAAAATTGTCCAAGTTCATGTTTAGATGCATGGCCATGTGGTTCATCATCTGTGCCAGGTTGCCGATATGGTTTCAGTTTTTGATTTTTTTTAGTAAGCTGAGCACCTTGATGTCCCCCGTAAACCTAGAATCACCACAAACAAGACTTACATCATGATTAAGTAGCAAAAAAGACTAAAACTAAAAGAAACAACTAATAAACTAAATAATATTATGAAAACTAAAATTGAAAAGGATAGAGAGCTTGGGTTGCCTCCCAAGAAGCGCTTGTTTTATAGTCATCAACCTGACTCTCGAATAAGCACTTGTCAAAGAGCGGCTTTCGCCCATAGTTAATGTCAAACGGCACCACATATGGGTCTTAGTTATAGATGCCCTCAAGCTTGGCAAGATTTAGAAGTGATTCGCACGTTGCACTAACAACAAACATCTTTAAATGATGTGCTTTTGATGGGAACTTCATTACTGGCTCGAGCTTGAACATGGTGAGATGTGATGGTTGTGATGTCCATGGCCAACACGAATTAGTTGGTGATCTATATGTTGGAACCATTGATGAGCTCAAATCAACAGTCTTATGTGCTTCTATATCCTCCAACGACCCTCGTGGCTTCTCCTCATATAGAAATTCCTCTAATAACCCTTCTATTTGCTCTCCGCTTTCCTTTTGGCTATCCATTAGCATGCTCGTGATTTGTTCTTCATAAAAGTCATAGTTTTGGATAGTCTCCTCTTGATTTAGCAAGTGTAAATCATTGTTGATCGAACAAGATCCCAACTCAGCAAATGGTTGAGCTAACACAACTTCAAAGGGTTCTTGTTCTTCATCTTGAGGTTCTATTTCCTCTAGAGGCTCAAATTCCTGAGGTTTCACACAATCGTCATCAAACAAAACCACATCCTTTATCGTTTTATGGTCACCACAAGGATTTGATGTTGTAATTTCCTCCTCTAGATGAGTCTCTAAAATTGTGCTCTTTAAATGGATTTGTTCATCAAGATATCGCCTAGAGTTGAAAATTTCACGACTTCCCTCAAGAGTGGCCTTTAGACGATCTAAAGCAACTTCCAAAGCTGTCTTCTTTTCTTGACATTGGCTACAGGATTGTTCCATCATATTGGAGTAGATATTCCATGAAAGATTTTGGTGCCTCTCCCATCAGGAATTATGCATTGAAGAATTCAAATGCCAATGATAATTGAAGGCTGCCATATCCTCCAATAAGTAGTAAGCTTCATCAACGGTTCTTGAAAAGAAAGAATGACCGTCGGAAACTACACCTTTTTCCACCCAATCTCTAGCTTCAAAATGCAATCCTTCAATAAATATTTGGAGAAGAGCCCACTTTGGCAGCTTGTGATATGGGTACCACTCAAGCATTTCTTTGAATCGCTCCCAAGTTGCATAAAATGGTTCCATATGTTGTTGGGCAAAACTTGCAAGGATATTCTGATGAAACATCATGAAGTTCCTTGGGAAAAAAATAAATTAAAAGAAAAAAAATTAGAGCAAATAAAAATGAAATGAAACAAATAAAAAAAATGTTCAAAGTAATCCTAGAGCTAATTGGTATCAATATTAACTAAATTAAACAACAATCCCCGGCAACGGCGCCAAAAACTTGTTGTAGATTTTCTAATGCAAGTGCACATATCGTTAACAAGTAATAAAGAGTGAGTAGAGTATCGTTTCCACTAGGATTGCGTTAATCTAGCTAAGTACCAAAATTAGTTAACTCTAAAATTATTTGAACAATCAAATATAAAATAGAAAAATAACAAAACAAAAAATATAAATGAAAATCTAAAAAAATAAAAGACTAGGGCATCCGATTTCACCTAAATTAATCATATTCAAGTTATCTAATTTAATCAACTGATGTTTACTCCTATGCCGATAACGAATTTCTCTTAGGTAGTCATTAATCTTTCTCAAGCATTAATAATTTATCCTAGTTAGCAAATTTCTTACATCTCTGTGGAAACTCTAAACTTACCAAGATTCATTAAGAACAAGAAATTCATAATGTTACACAAGGCTCATAGATATCTCTATCCTATAATGATCTCATGGCATTCAATCATGGTCTAATTTAATTATCGCTTCTCAGCCTCAAATTAAATCACATATCATGCAAAAGGTGCGCAAACTCTTACAAGCATTAAGATTAGATTAAATACTTAGCATAGATAATGAATAAACATGGAATTGAATTAAATTAAACAAAGTGAACATTCATAATCCAGCTACATCATAGCCCTAGAATAGAGAAAATTAGTTCCTAATGAAACTAAAAACAATCCTAAATAATATCTTAAACATGATGAGTGAAGGAAAAGAACTGTGTTTGGATGCGAAGATGATTTTTGTCTCTGGGTTGCACAGTTCTTCTTCTCCAAAGCAATGAGTTCTTCCCTCTTGTCTATAGTTTTTCCCTCTTAGAATTTGTGCTCAAACCCTTCATAATGTTCTATTTATAGACTAGGGTTTGAAAGGGTAATTTTGGAACGAAATTACACTAGAATTTGAATTGGGATCGCAATGGCGCCTAGGCTTCATTACGGCGCCTAGGTGCCATGATTGTATCGCCTAAGCGCTATACTTGCCCGTGGAAGCTTTTCTGAACTGGCGCCTAGGCTTCATGAATACGGCGCCTAAGCTTCGAAGTAGCGTCTAGGCACTATACTGGCCTCCCAAATGGCGCTTAGGCGCCTAAATTGTGACGCTTAGGCGCTATGCTCTCTGGTTTTTTGTGTGAAACTTCATCTGTAGTAGCGCCTAGGCGCTCAATAATTGGCGTCTAGGCTCCATTTCATCCCGAGTCTACTTTTGCTCAATTTTCGGTCTGCTTTGTCTTGCAATTTGCCATTATGCATCGTTTTTCTTCAAAACCTATAAAAGAACATAAAACACTATTAAATTCTTATAAATCGCTCAAAACTAACAAAAATATTAAGTGAGAATCATCTAATTAATTAGCCTAAAACTAACTTATCAACACCTCTACATGTAGGTGATGGTATGTATTTAAGCCAAAAGGAAAATCAGGCTGGACTTGCCAAACTTGGTTAACAAAAAGGATGGTCCATCCTAACCTGAAGCCCACATGAGCCTAGTGCCAATGCCGCCCTTTTTTTATAAGAGAATTTCAAAAAAAAATTAAAATATATATAACTGAGTTGGGACGACTCGGTCTGGTTCTATGTTTGTCCTAAAATTTTGGTCTGGGCCAATAAAGCATGGCCCACTTGCTCATTCTAAATTGACGCCTCTACATGTCAATGATGGTATGTATTTTTTTTTTTTTTTGTGGTGGTGATCCACACCCTCCAGTTTCTGGAGCCCACAACGGGAGGCACGAACCTTTTATGTAAAGGGCCCATCAACTCCTATGGGGTTTATTCAACTAATCCGAAGCCGACCCATGGAGAGACCTAAAGGCGGTAAGAGTCTCCCAACACTAACAGCTGCATTCATAAGGACTCAAACTCAAGTCGTTTTAAGCCAAGTAAAGCTTACTTTTAATGACCTGGTTAATTTTCTATTGAAAAGCTGAGTTCAATTTTACTTTACCACCACATCGTCAAAGCCATAAATTCATTAGCTGGGCAAGAATCCTAAAGTAGGGTTACAAAATCAAATCATCTATGCATGCTTAGAGCAAGAGAAACAAGAAAGTTTTTTAAATGTTGGAAATATTATTTAGCAAACTGGATTCACTACATCATTAAGCTCATGTAATACACCAGTTTAGTGAAAATTTAACATTTGTGCAATTTGTTTGCATAAGCTTTTTACAATCATGTTTCTCCTTTCCTACTGTATTTGTAGTCTATACGAAACATTATGATAATTTGGAAATTGGTTTATAGTTCGTTTTACTTTTAACACAACGTAAAAAATTTGTTCTTATAAATATTCTTTGGTAAAGAGCCTAGAGAGTATTCGAATCTTTGATTTGGAATACAATTATCCTCTCTCTCTGAAAAAAAAAAAGAAAAAAAGATTAAGGGGTTGTTTAGTTTAATGATTTAAATGGTTTAAGCCAAAGTTTTTTTATGAACTAATGTTTGAGAAAGAAAAGTGAATCCTACTTTAAAACCTCGATTTGATAGTTTAAGCTAAAAAAAGACCTCGAATGCACAACACACCCGCTTGTTGTCAGCATTTTGAACTCATTTTTTAAAACCCCACTTTTCAAATAAAAAAGTTCAAGCCACACATTTTGAATCAATGAACCAAAGAAGCCCCTAAAAGTCTCTTAGAAAAATTCCAATACTCTAGACTCTTTACTAAAGAATATTTATTAGAACAATTGTTTAAAGGATAATTGTATTTCAAATATTCCAAAGAAAAGGCGTACTGAAAATAGAGCATGCCAATGGCTCGTTCAACAAATCCGTTACAATCGATAGAAAACTCTAGTCGATCAAGACTAAGAAACTTGAATCACATTGGTCACCTAAAGCACCATGAAGGACTAACTTTAGTGGGCTAGACTCATAACAAAAACCAGAGAGTGATGAAACTACTCTTGTTATTACAGACTAAAAATGAAAAAACAATAGAAACATACATCTATAAGCAAAAATGCCTTTATTTTACTACTACTAGGAAAAACAAAACAAAACACTAGCATGACAAAGCCTCTAGAGTCAATTCGACCACCACAAGCAGAGGGACCAAAAAACGCAACAATAAGCAGAGCCGGAAGATTCGAAAGTAAGGCAAATGTTCACGTGTGTGTCGTCCATCACGCGAAACATGCACGGATCCCACACAGACAAACACTGCACTAAGGGGAATAGAACCCCCAAGTCGTCAAGCCATATGGACTATAACATGCCCCACATTCACGAAGCCAATCACGCCACCCTCTCTATAGATCCAAAGCCCTTGAATACTAAAGGTCTCTCACTAGCGAGAAACCCGAGCATCCAAACACCTTCCATCCACAATATGCAAATGCCTTTCCACCTATTTTGACCAATATACGACCATGCCAAAGGAGCCTAAGGGTCATTGACATCCGAAAGTGGCCAGAAACACCTTCTAGCTTGGAAATGTGACACCCGTTATTCTCCTAACGGGTATTGAGGTAATTAAATTAATTTTTAGTGTATAAAAAAAATTGCTTCATTTAAATTTATTTTATAATATTTATTTTTATCTATTTTTAAGTTTTCTAAAATTCTCCTATATTTATTTAGTATGATTACTAAAAAGCCTTAGAACTTCTAATAAATCTCAAAAATGTCATATTGGCATTATGTGTGTTAAAGTCTTTAGATGAGACATAAGGATATCTTTTCCAACTACTCTTGACCCTCATTTTCTTTATTTCCTCCGTGACATGCTGAAGCATGTCTCCTCTATAATTGTTTCTATCACTTCTTTTCAAAGACTTCATCTTTTCTTCCTTTCTCTTCCACGGTTCCCACACTCTTCTTCTCATTTCTTTGCTGAAGCAAAATACTTAGAGAACTTCTTCAAGGCAGCCATAAAAATCAGCCACCATCGCCTCCATTTGAGTAAGAATTTCAGTCATACCGAAGTAAAGGAACCTGTTTGAAGCCATTTTAAGCTTCCAACTAACCATAATCCGAGGTTAGAATCTTATGAACAAATTTAGTCTTTCATTTATAAATTTTCTTTTATACTAAAGGATTATTCAAATTTGCGTTCTTAAACCTAAGTATATGTTTGTTGCTATTTTGGAGCATATGTATGAAGTCTAAGTGTATATGCCCTAGACAGAAAATTTATATTGTTAAACTTTGTAATACCTCTATGGGCAGTGGTTATTTCTTGAAATTCTAAGATTAAATTAAAATAAATTTTATGAATGTAGTTGTATGTTGTGCTTTAGTTTTAATTGTCCTTATGCACGCCTTAGGATCAAGGGAGTATGGAGCTAACGTTAATTGATTCCAGGATTAAGAGACTGTTGATAAGCTTAAAAGGTAGGGATTCTATTACTCATCTTTTGTGAGGTTTTTATAGAATTAAAATTGATTGTTTTGCCGCAATATATATATATCTATGTTGAAGTGATATTATATGTGTATCACATATGAAACTATGACATGGACTCGTCTTGTATTGTACGGCGAGGAACATAATGAATTGACACATGTTATAAATTGAGAAGCATGGTTAGGAAAATTAACTCTATTAATAATGATTTAATATAGAGAAATTGTGAGACATGAAAAGGGCGACGGTTACGTCCTTGGGCATGAATACCCTAAAAGGTAAAGTAGGGGGAAGGCGATGACGCTTCCTTGGGTTGAAAGTCCCAGAACACACTGTACAGGAATTGATTTGGTGAGGACTCGGGGCTTGATGTCCCCTCACCGAAACACCCTTGGAATGTTTATAGGGTGATCAAGTGCGCCCATTTGGGTTTCGATGAGTTGAGTGATACTCAATTTAACATGGATACCTAGGAACAATGATGATTGGTAATATTTGTATAAATGTGTAATTATGACACTTGGTAATGATTAACTACGGTATCCATAAGATGTGATCATAATAAACCTCATAATCTGAAATATGATGTGACTTACTAACCATGCAGATTTTAATGTGGTAATGATAGAGGTGAGTAATGGCTTTCTCTACTGAGCATAGTGTTGCTCATTCCCTTATGTTTATATCTTTTCAGGACTCACTAAGTGTGAGGTGGCTACGAGAAATATAGTTGAGGAAGTGATGTAACTATATTACATTGGGACTGCTTCAATCGTTGAGAATGTTCTTCATGATAATGTAAGCATCAATTGTTACTTTCTGTGACTGTATTACAATGTGTTGAGGGTTAAAATGATGATGACAACAGTTTATATTATTAAATTTAAAGTGCTACATTAAAACTGTGGTTTATTTATCGTTTATATTTTTATTTTTGAGTTGAGAGTTTTCATTTAAGTCCCGGGCAAATTTTATTTTTAAGGTTTTACTTTTATTATTTATTTTTATTTTATCTTATTAAAAACTATTAACCCCCACATAGGGGCGTTACAGAATTTTTGGTATCAGAGCCTAGGTTCGGTTAACCTAGGGAGTGTAGCACCACTTTAAAAAAATATATTTTTGAGATGGTTTTGAAGCTGAATTTTTATTGTCATCATCAAAATGAACCTTCACATTGATTTATACAGTCTAGAAGGATGTAACATGGAAAGGCCATAGAATGAAAATACTAATGGTTATATGAGTACAATAATTACATAGAAGGAAAGTATTAATAGTTATGAGGGAATGATAATTATATGGAATGAGTTTATAAGTAGATTGCTTATGAGAGATTCGTATAATATTTGGATCTATAAGCATATTTAATTCGTATAGATACGAGGATTTAAAAGCCTTTTGTCTCGTGAAAAACAATAAGAAATATAAGGCTTGATTTATTGATTTTAAAGTTTGACATAGATATGCCAAATTTTTCGTAATTGATTCAAACCTAAGTAATGATTATGTGTGGATTCGATAGAGCACATAAGTGTCAATGTCTTTTCTTAAAAGTTCTATATATTTGAGGAATATGATATAAGTTGGGAATCATGGTGTTGAATTTTGAGAGAGATAAATGTTAGACTTTTGGTCTGTTGAGACTGTGTAAAGTCTAGAATGCATGAATCTCAAAATTAGAATATTTCGTTACGTACATTGTATTTAAGTATATCAGTGAATCTTTCGGTTACCTAAGGTTTTGTTATATGAGGAAATTATATATTGTATGAGTAGAATTGTGGGGATTGTAGATGTTCTTAAGTAGTAACATCTAGTGTCTTTGTTCATTGATATGGTCTATGTTGAAAGACGTAAATCGTATTGATTTTAAGGTTAGTCACATTCTAAACCCTTGGTAGCAATGATGATGAATCCATTGATAGATGTTGAGTATTAGGAATAACATATGGGTGTATGCATTGTTCAATAAGGTTTTGATTAAAACAAAATTATTTGAGTTGCTGGATCATTCAGGAAGATCCTTGTTGTCGTTAAATTAGATTTGTTGTTTATAGTTAACTTTATCTATAGTGGACTTTGAATTGGGTTTAAGATTTATACAAATTGGTTTTCAATTTTATGTTTGTTATTTAACTTGTTCTAAATGTGTTAAGGCCCGAAACAACCTGACCATTTTCAACTTAGAACATTTGGGCCTAGTTCAAATCTTAAATCAGTTTGATTCATACTGTCTCTCCCACGTGGTCTCTATACGTGTTATATACAGTGGTTTAATTATTGTTTACAAATATGTTTACTGTGCATAAGAGCTTATTTCTCCGAGTTCACTTTTTCTCTCTTAATTTGTTATTTTCTCTCTAAATCGCAAATCCTCTTCTTTTTCATTAAAAATTCTTCTTTTCCTCAAAAAGAAGAAGGAATTCTAGGATTCTGCAATTTACTATCTTAATTTTTCCTTTCTATTTACTCTTCTTTCATCTCATCATGGACCCAAAGTACCAACACATGAGAAAGTATTTCCCATCACTCTCCCAAAAGATTCTCAGAAAGAAATACAAGGCTAGAATTACTCGGTTGTGGATTCTTATGCGTTTTGGTATCCCTTGTGATGTGAGAATGTTAATAGAGGGGAAAATCCGTCCGAGTGACTTTAGTCAAAATGTCGGTTTACCAGGAACGGGTACCAGTCGTAGTGCAATGAAAAGAAGAGCTCGTGCCATCGTGGTCACTTGTAACAAATGTGGAAGACAAAATTGTAACGGTAAATGTACTTCACCTGGTTATATGTCTACGAATAGAGAGGATAAAATAAGGTTTTGTAGGGATGGACTTTCAAAGGAGAACTTGGATAGCATCCATCCTCCTCTCCACGATCACCCTAGTGGATATGTTCAAGGAGCTATTTTTAAACTTTGGCCTAAATTTTATACAGAAAGACAACGCCTCAGGAATATGGTATTTCTAGATCCTGTTTGCCAAACCATAAGAAAACTGGATGGGGAATAAGTCATCGCTCTATAAAGGTTATTTAGTCTTTGCTTATTTGAAGCAGTTTTAGCTGATGTTCAACAGTTTGTGTTTTTCTTTTACTCAGAATATTTGCTTTTGTGTTTGAAATAATTGTGATTATTAGATTGATACAGTAAGTGTTAATATCTTATTTAATTTATGATTTTCTTAAATATATATATAATAAAATATATTATCTTATCAAACACGTTACATACGGTACAGTAATATGTTTGAATTTTGAAAAGCTTATCCGGATATTTCAAGATTTGTGTCTCAAATTTCAAAAGTTCTACAGTATTTGTCGTTTATATTAAATTTCTAGACTTGGTGTATATTTGTCAAAAAGTCTACAGTTGTGTCAAGAGGGTCTTTTGTCAAATTGTTCTCAATTGTCAAAAGTTATACAATTAGAGTCTAATCTTTTTCAAAAAGTGAATCAGATTTTCTGTAAACTATCAATCACCTTATCTTACTTTCTTATCCGCACAAGATTTTGTTTAAATCTTTGGATTACCTTTTCATTACCTACTCATCTATCTCTTTAGCCATTTTTGTATATTTCTCATCTTTAAAATCTCATATAGAACCCGAAGTCTAAGTGGAGCAGACATTAAGCAACCACTTCTATAAACCAAATATGTCTACCTCCCAGTCCACGAAGAAAATAAAGAATGTCTGTGTCTTTTGTGGTTCCAGCCTTGGAAAAGATAAAGCTTATTTAGAAGCTGCAAATCACTTAGGGCAAGTCCTAGCACGCAAGAAGATTAACATAATCTATGGGGGTGGTAGTATAAAAATGATGGTAAATATGGCACTAGCAGCTAGGTCTAGCGACGCTACTGATGTAAGAATTTGGCCTCATATTCCAGTTGAAGGAAACATTTGTAAGGAAGCCATAGGTAAGGGAGAAGGAGTCAGGAGTATCCCTAAAAATTTTAAAGACATAATCTATAATTCTGATGCTTTTATAGCATTACCTGGTGGTCTAGGTACTCTTGAGGAAATATTTATAGTTGCTTGTGGGCAATTGTTGGGCTTTTATTCCAAACCTTTGGGACTGCTGAACGTAAAGGGTTTTTATGACGGTCTTTTGAAATTTCTAGATTACGCTGTGGAAGAAAACATCACTACAGAATCGGAGAGACAAATCTTTGTCACTGCTTCAACAGCTGAGGAATTGATAGATAAAATGCAAATCATACATCCAGAATCTGACACTGCAACATCCAAGCTTGAATGGGAAAGGGAAAGCCGGGAGCGGCCAATTGATTTGAATCTCCATCTGTAATCTTTTTGTTTTATCTTTGGCATGTAGGCATGTGTGTCCGTATTTCGTGTGTTACGAATAACCGTTTGCCTTGTATTTTGTGTTTCTTGTGGTACGTCGTTGTTCAATCTTTTAGATTCATTGAGCCTAATGCCGGGATGGCTGGATACGGAGTACTTGATACTCTCGAAACGCATCCTTCTTAAGGTCCGATCTTTTGTTTATCGATGTTTTTGTATCCTCTAAGCATGCATGATATGGATAGCTGGTATACGGAGTGCCTTGTACTCTCGAAACGTATCCGTATCATGTTTGTAATGTGTAATATTCTGTTAATATTATGTGGAAGTACCAGAGTCAGTTATGAGGATATTCCATATGAAATATGAGTATATTATTTGGATTGAATGTTTGTGTCATGAGGATAGCTGTTTAATGAAAAATATGCCGGGTATGTTTGCAACTCTGAGATTCCGTTTAATATCTCTATGAATAAGTTTAATGTATGGTTTTGAATATAAGTGTTTGTGATATATGTTTTATGATTATGTTTTAGTTTATTAGTTGAGGTATGAAATCAAATATATTTGACTTTTCCTTACTCAAAAAGGAAAAGGAACCTAAAGATGAAGTATATAAAATTTCTCTGGCAATCTCCTTAAATGTGATTGTAAATCACAGTCCATGGACAATGAAGGACTGGAATCATGGTATGGTCAATATGTATGCCTGATCAGATTCTTAGACTATTATACGGTGTTACAAGTTGAAACTTGTCAGAAATACTCTCATTGAGGGATTTAGAATTTAGAGTAAGATTTATTATGCAAGTAAATAAGTGGAGTTACGATAACTTAAATTTGGAGGACAAAGAACATTAACGGTTTAGACTCAGAATTGGAATCATAGTGGAATCATAATTTTTACTAGTATTACTAGAATTGAAATTTCGAGGACGAAATTTCTTTAAGGGGGGTAGAGCTGTGACACCCGTTATTCTCCTAACGGGTATTGAGGTAATTAAATTAATTTTTAGTGTATAAAAAAAATTGCTTCATTTAAATTTATTTTATAATATTTATTTTTATCTATTTTTAAGTTTTCTAAAATTCTCCTATATTTATTTAGTATGATTACTAAAAAGCCTTAGAACTTCTAATAAATCTCAAAAATGTCATATTGGCATTATGTGTGTTAAAGTCTTTAGATGAGACATAAGGATATCTTTTCCAACTACTCTTGACCCTCATTTTCTTTATTTCCTCCGTGACATGCTGAAGCATGTCTCCTCTATAATTGTTTCTATCACTTCTTTTCAAAGACTTCATCTTTTCTTCCTTTCTCTTCCACGGTTCCCACACTCTTCTTCTCATTTCTTTGCTGAAGCAAAATACTTAGAGAACTTCTTCAAGGCAGCCATAAAAATCAGCCACCATCGCCTCCATTTGAGTAAGAATTTCAGTCATACCGAAGTAAAGGAACCTGTTTGAAGCCATTTTAAGCTTCCAACTAACCATAATCCGAGGTTAGAATCTTATGAACAAATTTAGTCTTTCATTTATAAATTTTCTTTTATACTAAAGGATTATTCAAATTTGCGTTCTTAAACCTAAGTATATGTTTGTTGCTATTTTGGAGCATATGTATGAAGTCTAAGTGTATATGCCCTAGACAGAAAATTTATATTGTTAAACTTTGTAATACCTCTATGGGCAGTGGTTATTTCTTGAAATTCTAAGATTAAATTAAAATAAATTTTATGAATGTAGTTGTATGTTGTGCTTTAGTTTTAATTGTCCTTATGCACGCCTTAGGATCAAGGGAGTATGGAGCTAACGTTAATTGATTCCAGGATTAAGAGACTGTTGATAAGCTTAAAAGGTAGGGATTCTATTACTCATCTTTTGTGAGGTTTTTATAGAATTAAAATTGATTGTTTTGCCGCAATATATATATATCTATGTTGAAGTGATATTATATGTGTATCACATATGAAACTATGACATGGACTCGTCTTGTATTGTACGGCGAGGAACATAATGAATTGACACATGTTATAAATTGAGAAGCATGGTTAGGAAAATTAACTCTATTAATAATGATTTAATATAGAGAAATTGTGAGACATGAAAAGGGCGACGGTTACGTCCTTGGGCATGAATACCCTAAAAGGTAAAGTAGGGGGAAGGCGATGACGCTTCCTTGGGTTGAAAGTCCCAGAACACACTGTACAGGAATTGATTTGGTGAGGACTCGGGGCTTGATGTCCCCTCACCGAAACACCCTTGGAATGTTTATAGGGTGATCAAGTGCGCCCATTTGGGTTTCGATGAGTTGAGTGATACTCAATTTAACATGGATACCTAGGAACAATGATGATTGGTAATATTTGTATAAATGTGTAATTATGACACTTGGTAATGATTAACTACGGTATCCATAAGATGTGATCATAATAAACCTCATAATCTGAAATATGATGTGACTTACTAACCATGCAGATTTTAATGTGGTAATGATAGAGGTGAGTAATGGCTTTCTCTACTGAGCATAGTGTTGCTCATTCCCTTATGTTTATATCTTTTCAGGACTCACTAAGTGTGAGGTGGCTACGAGAAATATAGTTGAGGAAGTGATGTAACTATATTACATTGGGACTGCTTCAATCGTTGAGAATGTTCTTCATGATAATGTAAGCATCAATTGTTACTTTCTGTGACTGTATTACAATGTGTTGAGGGTTAAAATGATGATGACAACAGTTTATATTATTAAATTTAAAGTGCTACATTAAAACTGTGGTTTATTTATCGTTTATATTTTTATTTTTGAGTTGAGAGTTTTCATTTAAGTCCCGGGCAAATTTTATTTTTAAGGTTTTACTTTTATTATTTATTTTTATTTTATCTTATTAAAAACTATTAACCCCCACATAGGGGCGTTACAGGAAACCTTCATTTGAAATCTTGATTTGATAGTTTAAGTCAAAAAAGGACGTCAAATCTATAACACACCCCCTTATTGTCAGCATTTTGAACTCATTTTTTAAACTCCACTTTTCAAATAATAAAAGTTCAAGCCATACATTTCAAATCAATGAACTAAACAAGCCCTAAAAGTCTCTGAGAAAGATTCCAATACTCTAGGTTCTTTATTAACGAATATTTATTAGAATAATTTTTTTAGAGAATAATTGTATTCCAAATATTCCAAAGTAAAGGTATACTTAAAAGAGAGCACACAAATGACTCATTCAACAAATCCGTTACAATCAATAGAAAACTCCGATCGATCAAAACTAAAAAACATGAATCACACTAGTCGCCTGAAGCATCATAGAGGACTAATTTTAGTGGACTAAACTCATAACTAAAACCAAGAAGTGAGAAAACCACTCTTGTTATTACAAATTGAAAATGAAAACACAATAGAAACAAACATCTATAAGGCAAAAATGCATTTATTTTAATACTACTAGAAAGAAAATACAAAAAAAAAAAAAGCATAACAAAAGCCACCAGAGTCAATTCGACCACCACTAGTATAGGGACCAAAAAATGCAACAATAAGCAAAGTCGGAAGATCAAAAAGTAAGGCAAACGCTTGCGTGAATGCCACCCGTTGTTGAGACATGCACAGATCCCACATAGAGAGACGCCACACTGAGGCGAATAGAACCCCTAAATAGTCCAGCCACATGGAGTCTAACACACCCTTACTGACAAAGCCCATCACGCCACCATTTCTATGGACCCAAAGCCATTGAACACTGAAGGTCTCTCGCTGGCGAGAAACTTGAGCATCCAAATGCCTTCCATCCACGGTATGCAATGCCTTTCCACCTTTTCTAACCAATGCATAACCATGCCAAAGTTAAGGTCACCGACATTCGACAGCGGCTAGAAACACCTCCCAACCCTAAATGTGAGCCAAAACCACTCAAGAATTACCTTCATTAAGGTAATCTGGTGCCATACGAGGTTAGAAATCCAGAAGCCATATTGGAAAACTCGGTTTAATAACATAGTAGAATTTTAAAATTTTTATGAATCAACCAAAAAACTAACTTATGATGTTATAAATAATAAATTAAATCTAATTTAACGTGCCCTTTGGAAACCAAAAATAGTACTTCTGACTGAATAATTCTTTAAGAATGAATCTCTATTATTCTATCTTCAATGTTATTCTTTTTCTATTAGTTGTTGCATGTATGGGCACAACTTAGCAAAAACTTATCACAAGCTCTCCTCTATATTTTTTTCCTATCCGAAAAAAGCACAAAAGCACTCTTTATCTGATGTAGAATAAATGAGGAGGAAAAGCATCTATTTATAGAGATTACAAAATGAGGTAAAAGTCTATCAGAATTAGGAGAAAATTTTTCTCTCCTCCCTCAGCTCCACATGCCAATCACAACTTGCCTATCATCATTGTGCACGCCAATCACTGATAGGGGAAAGATTTGAATCTCAGTTAATCACAGTGTAAGGCTCTGTAGTTATTTGCTTCATCCAGGATAATTCTTATTCAAATAATTTATTTAAATTAGAATTCCATTATCTAAGATAATTATCTAGTTTAAATAATTATGAATAGTTATCCTTTATTCAAATTCAAATATAATTAGGATTTAATTTAATTATTCAAATAATTAATTATCACAAAATCCTAATAATTAAATTTGAATACATATTATCTTGAAATTAATTAAATGATTAATTAATCAATTCCCAAAACTACCCCTACCATAGGCGCCATAGTTCAGTAGGACTATGCCAGGTGCCAACCATAGTCCAGTTGGACTGTTAGGCTTGTACATTGATAGGTCCAGTAATCTCTTAGCGTAACCTTCTGTATTACTTATGGTAAACTATTCTACACAACTAGTCAAGGAATTCGTGAGCTAGCATTGTGACCTGGTGGACATATATTATCAAGCTCTAATAATAACAGATAAACTAATCCCTGATTATTTATCCATTTAATTATTAACTTTAGTGTCCTTCCACTATAGACCTGATGAGACTGTAAAAGTGTATATTTTTTAAGAATTAAATCATTTATTTATGCTTTTATTTCTCATTAAATCTCTTAATTATAACATTTGTATGATAATTAGTATTTTACTGTGTTTGTATGAAAATATTTTTAAAAATATGTTTTTAGTATGTTTTTATGTTTAATAATATTTTTAGTAATTTTTAGAATCATTTTTATGTGTTTTATAATTAATTAGTTTATAAATAATTAAAATCATAAAAATAATATTGTGTGATTTTATAAAATGTTTGTAAATAAATTTTGAGTCTATAAATATGTTCTATTATATTTTTAGTAATTTTTAAAATATTCCCGAGTCCTAAATACTGCATCTATTAAAGTTTGTTAATTTTAGAAATTTTTTATGAGTTTTATTGTAAAATAAATATTTTTAATTATTGTAAAAATTATGTTTCTAAAATAATTAATTTTGGTTTGTTTATTTTATTTTAGATTTGAAATTTGTAGGAAAAAAGGAGAAAAAAAAATGAACACGGACAAAAATGGACCTCAAATGCTTAAGAAGTAAGAAAAAGGAAAATAAAAACAAAAAACCTGACATGTGGCAGTTTGACAGCTGTTGGATCGTGACCACCCAAGCCATCTGAGCCGTCCACGTATCCACTCCCTGAGAATCGCATGCTTTTGCGCTACGCGTGTGCTTGCCATCCTGACCGCTATATCAGATTACCAAAGACCCGTCCAACGGTTGCTTTCAATTCCTCGATCCTAGCTTCAGCATACCATCAAATCTGTCAATAGTCAGCGTATCCTATAGTCTCTCTTTGTTCGTCCCGTACAGGTGCCATACTAGATTGAATAGTAAAATTCTCCAGATTCAACCAAGAGGGAAAAAAAAAGAAAAAAATCATATTTTAATTTGATTCAAGAGTGAATGGGCGACAAAAAAATATTCAAAAAATCTGAAATCACTTAAATTGCATCCTGCTCATTTTCAACCTAAGAATATCCTAATAAAATAATAAAAATAATAAAAAATGTAAAAAATTTGCAAATAGTAGATTTTCTTCTACTATGAATACCCCATTCTCTTCAATATAATTCACATCATTCTTCATAATTTGGAGATAATTCTCTTCTTTTCTCTCTTCTTAGGTTAGTTTTCTTCTAAATTTTAGTTTTATATTTTTGTAAAATACTTTTAATTTCTATGTTGTAAAATAGTTATGCTTAGTAAAATATGTGTGTTTCTACCTTCAACATGTCTTTCTAAACTTCCTTTTTGCTAAGGAGAGAAGGAGAAATTCTGGTAAAACTAAGATAAAGATTTTTAGTTTTTCAATATTTTCTAAGTTGTTATAATGTCAAAATCATTTTTAGAAGACTTATGATTTTCGTGTTAGCTAAAATTCTATCAAAATTAAGTTTTGATTTATCGTAGACATAGGCTGGTATAGATAATATTTGAAAACCTTTGATTATTCATAGACAGGGAATGACATAGTAAATGCTTAATTGTAAATTTTATTGGTAATTTATTCGTAGACAAGGAATGACACAGTAAATGCTTAACTATAAATTTTGTTAGTAATTTTAGTTAGTTAGTTTTGAAATCATACTTATTTGTTAAAAATGAGTTTTTGATGCATTATAGACATATTAAATGCTTGAATTGGCAAGAATTGGCAATTGGCATATTAAATGAGTTTTTGATGCATTATAAACATGAATTGACATATTTAATGCATGATTACTCTTGATTTATTGTAGACAAAAGATGACATATTGCATACTTAAACCAATTTAATAAATAATTTTAGAAAAACTAAAACATATTTTACTTAATTGCCAGAATTGAACTTTTAATCCTCAGCGTTGTTAAAATTGTTGTTTCTTTCAAGTTAAATTGCATTTATTGTTAAAGTTCAATCCTCTAGTGAATTGCACTTATTAAAGTTTCATTTAACATTCTAATTTAAGTCATATCTCTTGTTATTGAAATTTCAAAAATCACAAAAAATCTAAAAATAGACAAAGTAAAAAATGTAAATAAAGTGTAAATAATTAACTTTAATCCTCAAATTTTTCAGCTAAAACTAATATAACAGATATATTGGACCTTTTTAATACTTTCTTCTTATGAGATTGACCACGGATTCATCGAGTTTTATTACTTGGATTACCTTATACTTAAGGTTATATCAGATTGTGCATTTTACACACGACTCAAGACTTGAAGTTGTACCCTCGATAATATACCATATTATGAGACTCTTGCAATATAAGTCTTGTCCATGGCCTTTCATATTATGTGTATCCTCATAGATTATCCATAATCAGATAAAAAACTTAGTTTCGTTTTACCTTCCGATTATTTTATCTAAGAGTTTCATTATTTCACTATCAAAAAATTCATTTCTTTTATAACGCATACAAAAGGAATATTATCCAAGTACCATATGTATCTAGATGACGAGGCCTCGTTATATTTTCTAATACCTAAATAATACCTTTAAAAAGATAACATCAACTCTTTGTTGGAGAGCTGTGGATTCCGTGTCTGTAGATTATGCTCTCATTGAATATACGTTACATCTCTAACATACCGACAATAGAGCCTTTGTTCATCAAAATATCTGCCTTGGCATATTAAAAGATACAAGCTATAAACATGGAGTCATGAATCTACTTCATCATTAAGATAACACATAAATAATTATAAAAAAGAATTGATTTAAGTTAAATGAAATTATTATTAAATCAATTCAACTTTAGGTATAGTCTAGTGTGTGAAATCATTAGGTTTATCACACTAATTTATTTACCATGGAGTCAATCTGTTCTGACGACCAAGATAATTCATCTCCCCAATTGGATGTAGATCCCCATTATAGCCTTGCCATGTATAAAGTGCCTAGCTCTATACATAAACTGCGAACTATATAATTTAGAATATTAATCTTCGAATCGGATCTTTTCTGCATATAAACTCCATATATGTCCAATTCCAAGATTTGGTCCTAATAGTTACGAATCACATGTTTGCTAATATATAATCATTAATACGATAGTAATATAAGGACCATCGTTAATATATGAAATGTTTACATTATTATTTATTTAACTAAAAATGTCATAAATACAATTTGAGTATTTATTCCTTAGGGTGCCGATCCTAACAAGCCAACCTAGAGCCTACATCGGAGTCTAGCCCTTCATACAGAAGGCAATATACCAAACTCTTGAGAAGAAAGAGCAAACCCTGGGAGATGTATTATTAGTAGGGGTGACAATTCGTGTCGATGGGTTGTATTCATGTCAGGTTGTGTAACACCCCTATGTGGGGGTTAACAGTTTTAAATAAATAAAAATAATTTTAAATTTTATATTATTTAAATCAATTAAACAATGCCCATGGGTCTTTAAACAACAAGAAAAATAAAAATAAACGTTTTAAATACAAACCACAGTTTTTAGTGTAGCACCAAATATATATAATTACAGTCATCATCACCATAGTACAATTCCCAAATAACTTAACACAGCCATAAAAAAAATAATACAACTCTTACATGTTGTAGATAAGTTGTAATTAAACAGGGTCTTCTAACACGAAAACAGCAAGATTATTTTCGCTTATTCCTCTTCAAATATGTTGCACTGAGTTCCACCTGAGATATGAAGATATGATAGGGATGAGCATCGACATGCCCAGTAGGGAAATCATGACTCACCTTATGGTTTATCCATTACTACATTAAAAACTGCATGGTTAGTAGGTTACATCATATTCCAGATTATGAGGTTTATTATGATCACATCTTATGGATACCGTAGTTAATCATTACCAAGTGTCATAATTACACATTTATACAAATATTACCAATCATCATTGTTCCTAGGTATCCATGTTAAATTGAGTATCACTCAACTCATCGAAACCCAAATGGGCGTACTTGATCACCCTATAAACATTTCAAGGGTGTTCCGGTGAGGGGACATCAAGCCCTGAGTCCTCACCAAATCGATTCCTGTACAGTGTGTTCTGGGACTTTCAACCCAAGGAAGCGTCATCACCTTCCCCCTATTTTTCCTTTTAGGGTATTCGTGCCCAAGGACGTAACCGTCGCCCTTTTTACATCTCACTATTCCTTTGTATTCAATTTATATTTATAGAGTCAATTTCCTAACCATGCTTCTCAATTTATAACATATGTCAAATCATTATATTTATCGCTATACAATATACATATTTTACAATATAAAACAATCAAATTTAATTTACCAAAACCTCACAAAAGATGAGTAATAGAATCCCTACCTTCAAAGCTTAACAACAAACTTTTATTCTCGGAATTAATCAACGTTAGCTCCACACATCCTTGACCCTAAGGCATGCATAAGGACAATTAAAACTAAAGCACAACGTATAATCACATTCATAAGTGAATTATGTGTAAACCCGTCTACTAGTGTCATTAAAGTATTTTTATGCAATTGTTCTTTAAATACCAAGTAAACAATTTTTATCTTAAACGCAATATAAAATACATACAAGCAATTTTTATGTTTTAGTCTCTAATAAGAATTCATAAATCATTTAGGGTAGTATTGGAAAGGTTGTAAGACATTAAGAGACTAGAAGGTGAGCAAAATTGGGTTTTTGGTTCAAGTTAACAGCTAGTATACCATGGCAACTTGGTGGTATACTTTTGTAAAAAGGCGGGTTCACTATCTACAATTAACACACGGGTTAACAGGTGGTTTACTTAAGATAGACGGGTGGTTTATTACCACTGGCAGGTTTACTAGTTTCTAATCCGAAAATTGAAAAATTCATAGAAATTAAAATACAACTCCGATTTAGGGTCATGATAGCTCATTGGAAAGCTTAGGATGTCTACTTTTTAAATATGCAAACCAATTTACAAAATTCATTTTCATTTAACTCCAGAATTTTAAGAAATAGCCACTGCCCATAGAGGTATTATAAAGTTTATGGGATGTCAAATTTTTCTTTAACTTAAAGCATATTATCCTTGTTTAAAATCTCAAAACCATTCCAAAATATGCAACATGCATTATATAATCAGAATAAACATATTCTCATGAGTTTTATACCAAAATCATTATCAAATTATATCTCTAGCCTTTCTTGTAAATAATGATGAAAACATGCTTAAATTTGCTCTTTAAGCTCAAAACATTAGAACATCAATCTTAAAGTTATGGAAACCGGTTTTAAACATTCCTAACATGTTTCTAACATTGTCATCAAACCAAAATAAAAGTTGGTTGTGGGTTGTAACTCAAGACTCAAGTTTTTGTTCATAAATGTTTAAGGATGCATGTTAACTTAACTAGAAATTTGCATGAATTTTGAACACGAAAATTATGCATTAAACATGGAGAAAATACATACTAAAAACTAAGTTTAGATTAAAGAAAACCTACCTCAAAACTTCTTTGAAAAGCACCAAAGTTTGGGTTAACAATCAAGCTTGAATTAACTCTAAAACCGCCTCGATCATGGTTGGGAATTATAATTGTCTTGGCCACAAAGAGAGCTTTGTGCTCTATGTCTTTAGTTAGAAATTTGAAGTGAGAAAGGGAGAGAATGAGAACTAGAGAAGAAGGTGGTGATAGTTAAATAAAAAGATATCAAAATGCTTAAGAGGAATGGGATGTTTACGGGGGAAAGTTGTAAGAAGAAACAAAAGAGTCTTAAAGGAAAATATCATCTTGTCTCCCATGAAGATTTTTAGCAAATCATGCTAACATAATTGAGGGGACAATTGGAGTGAATTATAGAAGAAGATAAGGAAATAATTAAAGAGGTGGTTGAGAAAATATCTCCATGTCTTTTATAAATTGAGGGAAAATAATTCAATGTCCCCTTCGGATACCTTTAGCAAAATAAGAAGAAGGCTATATAATTGAGCAATAATTTAGGGAGACAAGATTGGTAGAAGTGTTGGTAAATTTTGAATGTTTCTTAGGAAGACTTGGTAAGAAAATACTAAAGTGGTATTTTTTTTTAATGATCGTAAACAACTTAGTAATTTTAAATAGTCACATTTTATTCATTAAATTTTACAAAATCATGCCCGTTAAAAATACGGGTGTTACAGCTCTCCCCTCCTATAAAAAATTTCGTCCTCGAAATTTCTTACACTGATTACAATGTTAAAACAAATGTGGATACTTTTCTCTCATTTCATATTCAAGTTCCCATGTGGCTTCCTCCACATCATGGTGTTGCCACATCACTTTCACCAGAGGAATTTCACGACGACGTAATATTTTTATTTCATGATCCAGTATTTGAACTGGAATTTCTTCATAATTCGTATCTCCTTGAATCGGCACATCTGTCCACATGATCACATGTGAAGGGTCAGGTTCATACTTTCTCAACATCGATACATGAAACACATTATGTACATGAGACAATTGTGGTGGTAGGTCTAAACGGTATGCCAACGTTCCAATGCGTTCCACAATCTCAAACGGTCCTGTATACCTTGGTGCTAACTTTCCTTTAACACCAAATCGAGATACACCTCGTTTTGGTTTCACTTTTAAGAACACAAAGTCTCCAATCATGAACTCTAAAGGTCGCCTCCTCTTATCTGCATAACTCTTTTGTCGACTTTGAGCTGTCTGAAGACGTTCGCGAATAATCTGGATCTTGTCCGTTGTTTCTCTGATAAACTGAGGCCCAAGTTCAAGACGCTCTTCCTTTTCAGCCCAACACAATGGAGATCTACAAGGTCTACCATATAAGGCCTCATATGGAGCCATTCTAATACTTGCTTGGTAACTGTTGTTATATGCGAATTCAACATATGGCAGCTGTGCAGCCCAATTTGTTCCAAAGTCCAGCACACAAGCCCGAAGCATATCCTCGAGAATCTGAATGACACGTTCAGATTGTCCATCTGTTTGAGGATGAAAAGCTGTACTAAAATTCAATTGAGTTCCCAAGGCCCTCTGCAATCCTCTCCAAAATTTCGACGTGAAACGTGTATCTCTATCGGAAACTATTGACATTGGCACTCCATGCAATGTCACTACCTTTTCCACATATAATTGACATAATTTTGAGACACTATAACTAGTTCTGATTGGGATGAAGTGGGCTGTCTTAGTTAAACGATCTACAATTACCCAAACGGCGTCATGCCCTATTTGAGTCTTAGGAAATCCAGTAACAAAGTCCATTGTCACATGATCCCACTTCCATTCTGGAATAGGTAAGCTCCTCAACTCGCCTCCAGGCTTTTGATGTTCCGCTTTAACCTGTTGGCACGTCATGCACTTAGAGACAAAGGTTGCTACATCTCGTTTCATTCCTCGCCACCAGTATTGTCGTTTTAGATCCATATACATTTTTGTGCTTCCAGGATGAATAGCAAACTTTGAACGGTGAGCCTCATCTAGCACCGCATGCCTGAGATATGGATCCTCTGGAACAACTAATCTTCCTTTGTAAAGTAAAAATCCTTCTGGCTCAATCTGCCATCCATCCAGTTGTTCTCCATTTTGTATTTGCTCCCAAACCCTACGTAATCCTTCATCGTGCCATTGTCCTTGTTTTACTTTCTGAATTAACGTAGGAGTTGCTATCACATTGAATAGGAAAGCTCTCTCGTCATCTTCATAATATTGCAAGTTGAAGTCGGCGATGGTGACTCGTCTCCAATCTTCCAATGCTAAACTGGCTATACGTCCGTTGTTCTTACGACTTAGAGCATCTGCCACGGCATTTGCTTTTCCAGGATGATATTGGATACTAAAGTCATAGTCCACCATGTACTCAGTCCATCTTCGTTGCCTTAGATTGAGATCCTTTTGAGTAAACAAATATTTCAGACTTTGATGATCTGAATATAGCTCGAACTTTGCGCCATATAGATAACATCTCCAAATTTTGAGTGCGAAAACCACAGCAGCTAACTCAAGATCATGTGTGGGGTAGTTCCTCTCATGGGGTTTCAATTGGCGTGAGGCGTAGGCAACTACTCGTCCATGCTGCATTAACACACAACCCAAACCGTTTCCTGAGGCATCAGTGTATACTGTGTAAGGCTCCTCGTTGTTAGGTATGATTAGCACAGGTGCACTAGTGAGTCTTTGCTTCAGTTCCTCAAATGCTTCTTCACATTTATCATCCCACACGAACTTGACATTCTTCCTTGTGAGTTTTGTTAATGGAGAAGCAATCTTTGAAAAATTCTCTACGAAGCGTCGATAGTATCCAGCTAGTCCGAGGAAACTTCGAATCTCCGACACGTTCTTTGGTCGTTCCCAATTTAGCACTGCTTCAATTTTGGAGGGGTCCACTGAGATGCCTTCTTCAGAGACAACGTGTCCAAGGAACTTGACCTTCGTCATCCAGAAATCACATTTTTCTCTTTTTGCATAAAGACCATGTTCTCTCAACGTTTGTAGAGCGATCCTCAAATGCTCAGCATGTTCTTCTTCGTTTTTAGAATAGATCAAGATATCATCTATGAAGACAATGATAAATTGATCTAAGTACGGTCGAAAGACACGGTTCATCAAGTCCATGAAAGCCGCTGGTGCATTAGTCAACCCGAAAGGCATGACAAGAAACTCAAAATGACCGTAGCGAGTCCGAAAAGCTGTCTTTGGAATGTCCTCTTCTCTTATCTTCAGTTGGTGATATCCGGATCGTAAGTCAATCTTTGAGAAATAGCAAGATCCTCCTAACTGATCGAACAACTCATCAATTCGGGGTAGAGGGTACTTGTTCTTGATAGTCAATCGATTAAGCTGGCGATAATCGACACAGAGCCTCAACGATCCGTCATGTTTCTTCACAAAAAGTACTGGAGCTCCCCAAGGTGATGTACTTGGTCGAATAAATCCTTTTTCCAGTAATTCGTCCAACTGCTTCCTCAATTCCACTTTCTCAGCAGGTGCCATTCGATACGGAGCGATAGAAACAGGCGTTGCTCCTTGAGTTAGGTCGATGACAAACTCAATTTCTCTATTAGGCGGAAGTCCGGGCAATTCATCTGGAAAAACATCTAAAAATTCGTCCACCACAGGAGTGTGAGAGGATAGGTCACTCTTCTTTAGTTCTCCATTTGAAGCAAAGATCGTCCCAAGATTGGTGAAATTCCTTCGTCCTCCAATACAAGCCTTTAGCACCGGGGCTGGTGTCACTGTTCCTGTTTTTGCCTGAAATTCGACGACTTGTCCATTCTTGGTGAATAAAGAGACACGTTTCCTATGACAATCTACTATTGCCTGGTATTTAGTTAGCCAATCCATTCCTAAGATTACATCAAACTCTGTCATAGTTATTACATATAGGTCAGCCGATAGTTTATGTTCTCCTATAACAATACACACTGATTTACAAATTATGGATACTTCAGCTATCCCGCCCATTGGTGTACTAAGGGTTAATGATGAACTACATGTCTCAGTTTCTAATTGTAGTACGGAAGCAAATAACATAGATATAAATGAATGAGTGGCACCAGTGTCAAATAATACATGAGCCCAAGAATGAGACACGTGAATCATACCGTCTACAACTGAGTGATCAGCCTGTTTTGCTTGTCCAGCTGTAGCCGTAATTGCATAAGCTTGTGCTGGTGCTTTTCCTTTATCACTTTTTCCTCGGTTTCCTTGGCTACTACTAGCCTTATTATTATTTCTCCCAGAAAAATATGGCCTTTGATTCATTGAGCCTTGTGAAGTCGGTTGGAAGTTCTGATTAGCATAAAAATTGGGACCCTGTGGCCGCTGTTGATAGTTGTACTGAGGCTGGAACCCTCGAGGTTGAGTTACTGAGACTTGGGAAGCTGGAGTGTTTTGCTGAGGCGCTCCACGATTTTGACTCCCTCCCCAAACAGTGGAGCCAAAATGACTTCCTTGTGGCCTTGGTGCAAAGGATGATTGTGTAGGGTGGTTAGGGCAATTTCTCCTCAGATGTCCCACTTGTCCACAGTTATGACAAGCATACGGTTGGAAACGACCACTACCAGAAGATCCACCACCAATAGTCACTCCACTATGCTGAATGACTTGCCCTTGTGACTTCTCTTTCTTACTTATTTTCCTTTGACGCCCACCAGAACCCTTATACTCTCCATAGGAGTTATTTAGTTCTGTCTCTGCCCGCTGTGCCGCAGCTACAAGATCAAGAAAATCTGTTGATGGAACAGCAGCTACCATTTGTCTGATTTTCGGCCTCAGGTTATTTCTAAATTTTTCGCATCTCGCCATTGGATCCGATACAGCCCCGGGATTGTAGCGAGACAATTCTATAAATCGAGCATGGTATTCAGCAACTGTTGTATCTCCCTGCACCAGGTTTTCAAATTCTCGCATCATTGCTTGCCTATGGCTCTGAGGAATATAGGTGTTGCGAAAAATGGTTTCGAACTGCTCCCATGTAAGATTCGGCACGTCATAGTCGTCTTTCTGAAGATCCCACCATTCTTCGGCTTTACCCTCAAATATATATGTTGAAAAGCTAACCCAATACTCCCGTGGAATCCTCAAGGTGTCCAACTTCTTTTTGACTGCCTTTAGCCATTGTTCTGCTATGACCGGGTTAGGTTCTCCACTAAATGTGGGTGGTTTCTGCTTCATAAACTCCTTCAACAGAGTTAGATGTCGTTGTTCGGGATCACGAACCTCCACAGGTCTTTGCACATTTTGTAATGCTTGAAGAATTTGTCCTAAATTATTTACTTCTGGTGCAGCTGGCGGGGATTGTGTTGCATGTTGTAGTTGCTCATCTTCTTGAGCTTGTTCCATCGGTTCCGGTTGCTCAACTTCTTGAGCATGTTCAACCGGTTGTGACAGCTCAGACGATTGCATTTGACGTCTTGGTGGCATAGTTTCTACTGGCTGCGAAAATTTAACTAGGATCAGTACCAAATGATGATGACATTAACACCTAACTTTAAAACCATTCCCAAAGATTAATTTTTAAGGTGGTGCTATACCCCCTAGGTTAATCGAACCTAGGCTCTGATACCAAAAATTCTGTAACACCCCTATGTGGGGGTTAACAGTTTTAAATAAATAAAAATAATTTTAAATTTTATATTATTTAAATCAATTAAACAATGCCCATGGGTCTTTAAACAACAAGAAAAATAAAAATAAACGTTTTAAATACAAACCACAGTTTTTAGTGTAGCACCAAATATATATAATTACAGTCATCATCACCATAGTACAATTCCCAAATAACTTAACACAGCCATAAAAAAAATAATACAACTCTTACATGTTGTAGATAAGTTGTAATTAAACAGGGTCTTCTAACACGAAAACAGCAAGATTATTTTCGCTTATTCCTCTTCAAATATGTTGCACTGAGTTCCACCTGAGATATGAAGATATGATAGGGATGAGCATCGACATGCCCAGTAGGGAAATCATGACTCACCTTATGGTTTATCCATTACTACATTAAAAACTGCATGGTTAGTAGGTTACATCATATTCCAGATTATGAGGTTTATTATGATCACATCTTATGGATACCGTAGTTAATCATTACCAAGTGTCATAATTACACATTTATACAAATATTACCAATCATCATTGTTCCTAGGTATCCATGTTAAATTGAGTATCACTCAACTCATCGAAACCCAAATGGGCGTACTTGATCACCCTATAAACATTTCAAGGGTGTTCCGGTGAGGGGACATCAAGCCCTGAGTCCTCACCAAATCGATTCCTGTACAGTGTGTTCTGGGACTTTCAACCCAAGGAAGCGTCATCACCTTCCCCCTATTTTTCCTTTTAGGGTATTCGTGCCCAAGGACGTAACCGTCGCCCTTTTTACATCTCACTATTCCTTTGTATTCAATTTATATTTATAGAGTCAATTTCCTAACCATGCTTCTCAATTTATAACATATGTCAAATCATTATATTTATCGCTATACAATATACATATTTTACAATATAAAACAATCAAATTTAATTTACCAAAACCTCACAAAAGATGAGTAATAGAATCCCTACCTTCAAAGCTTAACAACAAACTTTTATTCTCGGAATTAATCAACGTTAGCTCCACACATCCTTGACCCTAAGGCATGCATAAGGACAATTAAAACTAAAGCACAACGTATAATCACATTCATAAGTGAATTATGTGTAAACCCGTCTACTAGTGTCATTAAAGTATTTTTATGCAATTGTTCTTTAAATACCAAGTAAACAATTTTTATCTTAAACGCAATATAAAATACATACAAGCAATTTTTATGTTTTAGTCTCTAATAAGAATTCATAAATCATTTAGGGTAGTATTGGAAAGGTTGTAAGACATTAAGAGACTAGAAGGTGAGCAAAATTGGGTTTTTGGTTCAAGTTAACAGCTAGTATACCATGGCAACTTGGTGGTATACTTTTGTAAAAAGGCGGGTTCACTATCTACAATTAACACACGGGTTAACAGGTGGTTTACTTAAGATAGACGGGTGGTTTATTACCACTGGCAGGTTTACTAGTTTCTAATCCGAAAATTGAAAAATTCATAGAAATTAAAATACAACTCCGATTTAGGGTCATGATAGCTCATTGGAAAGCTTAGGATGTCTACTTTTTAAATATGCAAACCAATTTACAAAATTCATTTTCATTTAACTCCAGAATTTTAAGAAATAGCCACTGCCCATAGAGGTATTATAAAGTTTATGGGATGTCAAATTTTTCTTTAACTTAAAGCATATTATCCTTGTTTAAAATCTCAAAACCATTCCAAAATATGCAACATGCATTATATAATCAGAATAAACATATTCTCATGAGTTTTATACCAAAATCATTATCAAATTATATCTCTAGCCTTTCTTGTAAATAATGATGAAAACATGCTTAAATTTGCTCTTTAAGCTCAAAACATTAGAACATCAATCTTAAAGTTATGGAAACCGGTTTTAAACATTCCTAACATGTTTCTAACATTGTCATCAAACCAAAATAAAAGTTGGTTGTGGGTTGTAACTCAAGACTCAAGTTTTTGTTCATAAATGTTTAAGGATGCATGTTAACTTAACTAGAAATTTGCATGAATTTTGAACACGAAAATTATGCATTAAACATGGAGAAAATACATACTAAAAACTAAGTTTAGATTAAAGAAAACCTACCTCAAAACTTCTTTGAAAAGCACCAAAGTTTGGGTTAACAATCAAGCTTGAATTAACTCTAAAACCGCCTCGATCATGGTTGGGAATTATAATTGTCTTGGCCACAAAGAGAGCTTTGTGCTCTATGTCTTTAGTTAGAAATTTGAAGTGAGAAAGGGAGAGAATGAGAACTAGAGAAGAAGGTGGTGATAGTTAAATAAAAAGATATCAAAATGCTTAAGAGGAATGGGATGTTTACGGGGGAAAGTTGTAAGAAGAAACAAAAGAGTCTTAAAGGAAAATATCATCTTGTCTCCCATGAAGATTTTTAGCAAATCATGCTAACATAATTGAGGGGACAATTGGAGTGAATTATAGAAGAAGATAAGGAAATAATTAAAGAGGTGGTTGAGAAAATATCTCCATGTCTTTTATAAATTGAGGGAAAATAATTCAATGTCCCCTTCGGATACCTTTAGCAAAATAAGAAGAAGGCTATATAATTGAGCAATAATTTAGGGAGACAAGATTGGTAGAAGTGTTGGTAAATTTTGAATGTTTCTTAGGAAGACTTGGTAAGAAAATACTAAAGTGGTATTTTTTTTTAATGATCGTAAACAACTTAGTAATTTTAAATAGTCACATTTTATTCATTAAATTTTACAAAATCATGCCCGTTAAAAATACGGGTGTTACAGGTTGAGACTCTGATATGTAGAAAATACCTTAACATTACACTAACATCACCCGTCTTGACATGGGTTGATGCAAACACGACCTATATCAAACAACGACATAATTAACACATGACCTTTAATCAACCGATAACTCAAAATCAATCCACAACATTTCATAACTTTAACTTTTATAATTTATGCACTAAAATTACATAAAAGTAACATAAAATACATATTTTCTAAAAATAAAATGATTTCTATACTATAAACACATTTAATTTAGTGTCAATGTATTTATACAATGTATACTAGAGCAAAATATTTATAAAATAAAATAATAGACTAATAAACTACGAGTCAATTTAGTGTTGAGCAGGTTAATATGAACATGGCTCGTTTTTGGATGGGTCAATTTCAGGTTGATATGAAAATGACCTATAGCTTAATTTTTTAACACTAACGTGCAAATAATCATGTCATGTCGTAACCTATATTGTCAGCCTTAATTATCAAAATGACTTTTAATCTTTCAATGCTAAAGAACTACATGAGTTATTTCAGAGCTATAAACTAATATATTTTTACATTTAATTGCTTTTAATAATAAATACCAACAACCTAAATATGTTTTAATTTTTTAAATGTATTATTCAAATGATAGCTTAAAGGACAATGTTGGGTATTACAAGACATCGACCACACTTTTTTATGCCAATGATAAACAAATAATGGATATTTAATAGAATTATACATGCTATTTGACAAGAGTGGTTTTAACCATTATCTTAGTTACAAACAGTGTAAAGCTCTCACATGTTACAGTAAAAAGAAAAAAGTTACTACAGTATAAAGCTCTCACATGCTATAGTAAAAACAGTTCTAACCAATGGTTTCTATCACCATGCCAAACACCCTAATAATTTCTCATAAACAGAACGTACTAAATAAAAAAAAAAAGTGATATTCCACTTGTTTACATTATTTAGAACGACACAATTTGATAAAATTGTGTTTTTCAAAATCAATTTTAACAAAAACTTTTGGTTGTTACAGTGTAAAGCTCTTACATGTTACAGTGATAAAAAAAAGCTATAGTGTAAAGCTCTCACATGCTACAGTTTTTAGTTTAAAAGTTTTATATTTAACCATACTTTTCAAACACTCTAAAAATAGTTTAGAACTTTTTTCATTTCCCTATACTAAAATTAGGCCTTTTCCTTTTTAAGCATAAGCAACTAATTGTTCCTTAGGAAAAAAAAAAGCATAAACTTGTTTATAGGGTTTTAACAGATTAGTTTAAACTAAAAATAGAGAAAAGCTTTACATGTTATAGGGTAAAGAAAAAATAATACAGTGTAAAATTTTTACATATTATAATATAAAGATAAAACTCTTACATATTACAGTATTTAAATTAAAAGTTTTGGTTGAAAGTAACATGTCTGACATCCTATTAAGTCATCTAAAATAGATTATTTTTTACGTCACACCAAAAATAGTGGCTCAGGCTAAACTCTCTGGTGAGTGCTGTGACCTTGGCTAGATCCTATTAGTTATTCCTTTTGAATATTCCAAATTCCAATTCGGGAACGCTAATTAAACAAGCAATTTCATCCATTACAATATCCTAACTCTGATTAAACAAGCAAGAAGCAACTTTAATCCAAAAACACAAAGAAGGAAAAAAAACACTTTGAGAAAATTAAAATTTAAAAAAAGTTCAAAAAATAAATTTGTAGAAAAAAGAATGCAGAAAAAAGAGAAAAAAGTAACTCCCATTGTGACGTTACTTGTTAAGTGCTTCACGTGCTATCCTAAATAAATTTTTATGAGAATAAAAGTTATGATTTCTAATTATTATTGTTATTTTTTGTGCCGATTGATTGTACTTGGGAAATTGTATGGTAGGGACTGACTTTTTTTTTTTTGCTTTTAAATTATGATTACCATCATTTGCTGACTTTCAGATGTTGTTTTGTATGCTTATGAGAAAAGCAATTCTTTAAGGATCTTTTGATAATTTTCATAATCAAAATCGAACATTGGCTGAGATAAGCTTTTGACTTTTATAAAATATTGTTTTGTTAGATCATGAGAAAAATAAAATTCAATAATTTCATAATTAAAAATTAAAATCCAGCATTTGCTGAATAATCTTTTTTCTTTTCTTTTCTTTTATCTTTCATCTGCACGTATTTTTTAGGATTTAAAAAAATTAATTTTTTTTAATTTTTTTTGAGGAATTACAATTTTTAAAAGCTACTCATATTTTTTAGGATTTGAAAAAAATATTTAACTACGGAAGTATTTTTTTTGGTTCAAAAAGTGAGGATTTTTTTTTTCCAAATATGCATAGAAACAATGAATAAATTGCATAAAGATTTTTTCTTCTCAAAAATGAAAAAAAGATTCAAATTTATTTTTATGTAATTATCTATTTTTTGATCAGATTTTATGTAATTATTTATATGTTTCATATAATTATAAAAATATCATAGATATACATACATAGGTTGGACTCTTCATATTAGTCCGGACTTGTAATGTAACTTTGTATGTTCTTCGTCCTAAAACTCAATCTATTTGCATATAACACTTACTAATATATATAATATTAAATATTATAAAACAACAATTTGAATACTACAAATATCAATTGGTGATGATGCCAGATTTGAGCCACAATCTTTAGTTTTCTTTTTAAAGAGATGCGAAAAAAATGATAAATAAATTATACACAATAGAAATTTTTTTCTTTTTATAAAATTATAACCTTATTATTTATAAAATTATAAGTCTTAATTTATTATATAATGTATTTTTTAAATTAAGTCTTTTTATTTTGTAGCAGGAATATAAGCTATTGGTTAAATCGGGTCGCTCAAAGGTAAATAAATAAATAAAAAAAAAAGAAACCGAGAATGCACGTAACCGCCATTTCTAGGTGGCGTTGTCGTTCCTGATCGTCCAGCAGTCAGACCTATCGTTCTTCTTCGTACCAACAAATCTCTCTCTTTCCTTTTTCTCTCTGCAATTTTACACTATTTTGTTTTTTCTTTCAATTCCAACATTTTCCATTTCCCAATACAAACCCAACCATTTTCCTTCTGGAGTCACCCAGAACAAGCTCGATTTCCCATTGAAAATTCTGGATTCCACTGGAAGGTTAGGCTCGTATCGCAAGTTTCCGAAATTGAAGTCCTCGAATCCCTAATTCGGACTTCGGAGCCGTTCCAATGGCGGATTCCGAGGCGAAGCGCGAAGTTCCTGCTGACTCGAACATTGGAATGAATGACGGAGAAGAAGGCTCTTCGACGCCGGTTCCGGCATCAGCCGGCGCCGGCGCCGGTGTGATCGAAGAAGCTTCTCCGGATTCCTTGAAGAACACGCCTTCGAACATTGCGAGGTTGGAGGACGTGATCGAACACTGTACGGCTCGGCGGAAGTATCTCGCGCAAACTCGGAGTCCCTCCGATGGTGGTGATGTTCGGTGGTTCTTTTGCAAGGTCCCTTTGGCGGATGATGGTAGGTCTTTTCATTGATTACACGCCATATTTGTGTTTTTCTGTTTGATTTGATTTCAAAATCGAAGAAATTAGAGGTCTTTCTTGTTCTGATGCAATCTTTGGATGAACAGAGCTGGCTGCTTCTGTACCTCGCACAGAGATAGTAGGAAAAGGCGACTATTTTCGTTTTGGTATGAGGGATTCTCTTGCAATTGAGGCATCTTTTTTGCAGGTCAATTTATTTAAGCTTTGTTGCTTTCTGTTAAATCTTTTTAAAATCCTCCTCCTTCCGTTGCTGATACTTTGTTGTTACCTACACATATCAGACGTTGCAAGTTTGTGTAACTGCGATTTTGTTCCCCTTTTTAATTTATAATAACCCAGTTGTGGAAAAATTCTACCACTTTATTCATACTCTCATCTGATTCCGAGTGCCATATTTCCTTAATTACTGACAACTGATCTTAAACTTGTACTATACTCATGTATGCTATCTTTCTCTCTCAAGAATTTTGACTTGAATGTACATTTTTTGATGGAGGTGACTCTGGTTAATTACAAGGTAGGACAGTAGAGTAGTTACTTGTCTCTTAATCGCACCTTTACAGAATGAGGAAGAGTTGCTCTTTCACTGGTGGAAAGAATATGCAGAATGTAGTCAGGGGCCGGGGGGATGTCCCATTTCTAGGGGGAAGCTGCATACGCAGCCAAATGCATCTTCTTCGGAGAGTGCTCAGTCAGGACAATCATATGACGTGGAAGAAGAGAGAGTTGGTGTGCCTGTAAAGGGAGGGCTTTATGAGGTATGCTTTCTTTTCGTCTATTGCTTGTGGTTTTCTCTGTGGTCATCTGATTGGTCGTGTTAAGTTTAGCATGTTCAATCGGGGAAGGAGGCTATGAGTAGTTTTACTTTTGATGCAACGTGAAAAGTTTGTAATTTGATCTTAGATCATGTTAGGATAGACCTGACCTGATAATGTAGTCTTTCCGGACACATGTTTACTTATAATCTTGGATCGCCTTTAAGCAATATGCAATATTCTCCGAAAAGGTGGATGTTACTGACATACACATAGGTGATATCTCATGCTTTACTATGATGCGTGGCATCTATCTACCTGCCAGTACAATGTTGCACTTCTATCATAATACGTTTGGTTCTTACCTGAATGTCCACTGTATAAGCTTTCTTATTTTCATTTGACTAAGCAAGACAGATGATTAAACTTTTGCAGGCCAATTTAGCGAGAAGGCACTGTTTTCCTGTATATTGGAGTGGAGAAAATCGACGTGTCTTAAGAGGTCATTGGTTTGCTCGTAAAGGGGGCCTTGATTGGCTTCCACTTCGCGAAGATGTCGCTGAACAATTGGAGGTTGCATACCAGGGCCAGGTTTGTTCGACTGATAAGATCTGCTACTTTGAGGTCACTTTAAAAGACATATTTAATCTTTATGTATGGTCAAGATTGCATAGTGAGTTCCAAAAGAAACTAGTTTTTATGATTCTGGGGTAGCATTATCTTTGATATCTAACATTGGATTCATGGAATGGAGGGTTTAGTCATAGACAGTGGTGTCTGCATTTGTGGACTCTTCTTATGTTTATGAGCCTTAATATAATCTTTCTAGATCAAATTGAGTGTCTTGCATTCATCATGAATTCATGATCATCCTGATCTTCTTCTTGTTCTTATCTTTTTTTTTTTTAATAAATAAATAGGAGGATCAACATAGAGCTTAAGCTGATTTTTTTGTATCAGGTTTGGCACCGTAGAAGATTTCAACCCTCGGGACTTTTTGCTGCTCGAGTTGATCTCCAAGGCTCTACCCCAGTAGGTGCAAAGCTTTATTAAAACCTAAGATTTTGCGATTCTTATAATTATATCCCTATTGTGTAAATTAATCTTGGGTTGCATTTGTAGGGATTGCATGCACTTTTTATTGGAGAAGACGATACTTGGGAAGCTTGGCTCCATGTTGATCCTTCTGGTTTTTCAAGTGTTATTCCTTTAGGTGGAAATGGAGTCAAGTTACGACGTGGATATTCTAAATCTGACTCACCAAAACCGACTCAGGTTTGATTAATGCTAAGTTATCTCCATTTATTACAACACCATCATTTTGTTTTGCCTGAGCCTTACCTTTTTTTATGCATTTGATTAGCTTAGCTTCTTTTTAGTTGATTTTTTTAGGATATAAAAACTCCTTTTCTTGATTAATTATCTATCAATCAAATACAAGGAGAGAGGATAAGGAATCCTTCCAAAAAATTCGTTGTAGTTGTATTATTGACCCTGTCTAGAGGTTCATTTTAACTCAAGATTTTTCATTTTGAGTTATCCACTCCTTTAGTTTTCCTTTCATGAGCACTTGATTTCAAAATTTTCACATAATATAGCCAATCTTCACATACATAATAGGGGGAAACTTAACAGGTACCCTTAATAAGCAGGACATGGGAGTACTGATTCATGTATGGATCTGTGAAGTTCATCCACTATTTATTAATAAAAGACATGATAAAAAACACTACATCCTCCTATTAAATGTTTTCTTTTTTGTTTTCTTCCCACTTAGGATGAATTACGTCAGCAGAAGGAAGAGGAAAATGATGATTACTGTTCACAGGTATATGTGGTTACATTTCCATTTGTTGTTTACAGTGTTTACATTATTAAGAACATAGTCCATGCAATCTTTTCCAACCTCGTATCTGAGTTTCCCCTGTAGTAATCTTTAGAGCTTTCCTTTAAGTTGTTGTTTTGTAGAACTTCCTAAGCTATGATCAACCTAAAAAATGTAATCAGATACAAGTCACGACTCTACAATCTTGTTTATGACTTCACTGACAACAATATCTTTTTGACTTCCAACGCAGAAAAATTTTTGTTTAACTGTATTTATTATGTTAGATAGTTATGAATAGTTGGTAATACTATATTACTTAAAGCAGCAAATTTCTATTAGTTGGGGTCCAAGGCTGTATGTAATTTGAAATAACCTATCAACAAACACCTTTTTTTGCAAAATTAAACAAAACAGATATCACTCGTATCTCTTTTATATTCATATGCTATATAACAAACAGAGAATTTTAAGATAGAAGCAAATTTGTCATTACACTGAATGATCTTGATGAAATTGGGAACAGAATATAAAGGACTACAAAAACATTATTTAGGGACTTTAGGGTTGCTTCTTCCATGACTTTGCAATGTTTGAAGAGTGCAGCTGAGTGTCATAGTAAACTGGAAAATTCAGTTGATGTCATAGTAAATTGGATAGTTGAGATTAATAATGTGCCTTTTCGAGCATAGTTATAATTTAATTTGAATTATTAATTTTCATCTGCTCCCTCTTGTGATAGTAACAGTAATAATTATATTTAAAAATTTCACGTGGATCAGTTTATTTGCTGTAATGCTTTTCCTCATGGATGTATATTGCATGGAATTTGCAATTTGCATATTTTTGTCAGGTTCCTGTTCAGCACCTTGTGTTTATGGTTCATGGCATTGGTCAGAGATTAGAGAAATCTAATTTGGTTGATGATGTTGGTAATTTTCGCCATATTACTGCGAGTCTTGCTGAGCAACACCTTACTTCACACCAACGCAGCACCCAGAGAGTCCTTTATATCCCATGCCAGGTATGGGATTATTTTGTTTGATGTTGACATCATGTGAGTTTGTTTCTTTGTTTGCAACTTTTTGTCCTCAAGTTATATGGAACCATAGAGTGGTGTTGTCTATGATTCAAAATGTTTCTACGGATGATGGATGAAATGAGCAATGGTTCTTGAGAGGTTGTATTTCATTATTTTTGGTCATTGTTGTTTTCTTAAATGATCTGGTTGTTGGTGGGCTATGCTATTAATCTATTTGGATAATCAAGGTTGATAGAAGTTCGCAAGGTCTCTTCAATTTCTGAAACTAATCATTGAAAGAGTGGGAAGCCAGTTTCCTTGATTCTGAGTCCCTTGGCATTTCCTATTAACAAACCATGAGCAGGACAAGATGAATGCTCAGGCATTGGAAATAGGGCTACTTACAGGATCCAGATGCTATACCAAGTTGTTTTATATATAAGCTATGAAACATAGTTCTGAATTGTGTAGTTTGATTTCACTGTCGGCTCTAGATGGTCAATATGCTACTTTGGGATATGTGGCTGGAAAGGAATAATAGGATTTTTGTAGGTGTTGAAGAAGATTATTTCACTGTTTGGGATAAGATTAAATGTTGGGTTTCTTTATGGGTGTATGGGGATAAAGCCTTTGGTGCTTCTATTTTTTCAGCTTTGGTTAGGAATTGGGTTCCTTTTCTTTAGCCCCTGCTGAGGAAATCTCTTCCTCATTTTTGTACTTTTTTCCTTTTCTGATTAATAAAGTTTCTTTCTTTTCAAAAAAGAAATATGCTACTTTGCAAGTACTTTTCTAGTCAAGGAGATAAGTCGGCGTGGCAGATTTTTAAACAGGGAGTTAGCGCTTATGCTAATAATAGCATGTCTATTATTACTAAGCATACCATGTGTATCTACAAGATATCACATATATCTATCAGTTTGGCTAATCTGCTCAATGTCGTCCACTTTTCTTTTTTCCCATGTCTGATTTGGGTGATTGAATAGCTATGATTTACGCATATTTGATTGGTGTGATATGAGTTCGTGCATATCAGTTTATCTAGTACTCTCTCTGCATTTGTATTATGTGTGCAATTTTGCCTCTTAATACCCAATGTTTGTGTTTCAGTGGAGAAAAGGTTTGAAACTCAGCGGGGAAAGTGCAGTTGAGAAAATTACTTTAGATGGTGTCAGGGGCTTGCGTGTTATGCTGAGTGCAACTGTTCATGATGTATTATACTACATGAGCCCCATCTACTGTCAGGACATTATCCACTCGGTAGTGCATTCTTAATTTATAAATTTCACTACTATGTATCATGTGCCCCTTTTCATATCTGTGTTTTAACTATCTTGTAGAATCAGTTAAATGTTTGTTATAGTTTTGGTTTTTCTAAATGGAGATTTAAGCTTTATTATACATATATGTCTGTGTGGCATTATGCGCACACACTAGTGATTTCCATTCTTGTCTGTTCTATGTGCCGAAGTTGCTATTATTATTTATCGTAGGATAGCTTACAACTGAAAAGGTTCATTGTGTAAAATTTTTATTTATTTCAGGTCTACAGATTGGCAAAAATACTTTCTATAATTTCTCTTAATTACTTTTTGCAACTAAGTGATGCCATGGACAAAGAAATGACATTATATCGTACCAGGAAAAATTAAACCTTTCCTTCAGCGTGAAAAGCTTAGTTACTTTTATCTTTTCTGCAGTTCCTTTTTCTAGATCCTATTACTATTTGTCAAAACTATTTCAACGAGGCCCAGGTGCCAAACAAAAAGTTTTGTTGTTGTTCTTTGGATCTTAGCTTTTGAAGAGGACAAGAATGATTGCAATCGGAGTTGGAGTAAAACAGGAACTGTTAGTTAATTAGTTCACTCAATCATAGACCAAGCACTTAAAATATTAGGCCTGTGATGTGGTTGGTCTTGTTGCCATCTTTTAAATATTGGTGCTCTATGGTGTTTGCGTTGCATTTAGAGTAAAAGAAGTGGAATAGTTGTGTTCAACTGCTATTGAAGGGGGAAAAAGTGGTGTCATTGGAACTGGATATCTTAATTTTAAAATCTGTCTCTTGTTGCCAGCTGGCAAATAATGGTGCTATAACTGTTGGAAACAACCATGTGGTGGATTCTGTATTTAACTTTGACTGAAAAGTAAATAGTTCCGTTTGCCTGCTGTCAAAGGGCGGCGACAGTGATGTTATCGGAACCAAATGTTGTGTTCTAAATTTTTAATTTATCACTGCTTCATAAAAGATGGGTTTGTATATGTTATTTCTGCTGGTTCCTCCCTATATATTCGGCTGAAAGGTGATAAACGTAGAAGAATTGAAAATTAAGAGTAGACGTGGTTATAGTTTGAGGTATTAACTGTTGATTTAAAATTTAAAGCTTCTGGTGCGACTTTATTCATAGAGCAACATTGTGTTCTATGATGAAGAGATGTCATTTAGGTGTTGGTGTTTGAACGCTTTTAATTATCATTGGTTTCTGGTTATTTAGGTGCACTCATTTGCATATTGACTGCACTTCATTAGAGTTGTTGCATTCAATGTCCCGTGAACTGATGAACAATTTCTTTTTGATCAGGTATCTAATCAGCTAAATCGCTTGTATCTGAAGTTTCTCAAGAGAAATCCTGGTTATAATGGAAAGGTGCATGGATGAAAGAGATTTTGCTTCGTTATAAGTTTGTTGTACGGCAACTTTTGATAGCAGTATACTTAACCCATGCCGCCAATGGTACAGGTTTCGATATACGGTCATTCTTTGGGGAGTGTTCTCTCTTATGATATTCTTTGCCATCAGGAAAATCTGTCCTCGCCATTTCCAATGGAGTCGATATACAAGGAACATTCTAAGGATGAAAAACCTTCCCCAGGTATGAATGATCAATCTTCTATTCGTGACTCTGATAATAATGTGGGGGATAGAGGGTCCTCAGAAATTGGCCAAATTGAGGGCACGCTGAGCCCTGATGACGATGGCAAGAGGAATGCACAACCAACTCTTTTCTTACATGATGAAGATGGATCAGAACAATATAGGGAAGATGCTTCTATTGTTGCGAGTCCTGTTACGTCTCATGTTGATGAGTTCACTACTAGGGTTATCTACTTTAAGCAACCAGGTGGTGAGGAAGGTGTGCATGAATCAGTTTCTGATCCCAATGAGAAGGTTCCTTGTGAAGGTGATATTTTAGACGAAGCTACAAGCATCAACGTTGGAGTCACTAACGATGATTTAGGAAACACGGCTGTAGAAGATTGTGAAGATAAAACTTATAAAGAAAAAATGATAGAGTCACTGCTGAAAGAGGTTAAAAACATTACATGTACTCTATTCTTCATAGCTTCCCTTGGCATTATTTATATTTCATAGAGAACGAACATCTGCTTCTTTCAGATTAATTCTCTGAGAGTCAAAATAGCAGAATTAGAATCACAATGTGGTGATGGAGATAGTAGTAGAAGATTACACCAAGGTGATTGCTGATATTCACTTTTTATCTTTTTCATTCATTTTTGTTCTAGGACCTGGCTTATGACACTGACTTTCATGCACTTGATAACGTGTCCTTTTTTTGTGTTTGTGTGTGTGTGTGTGTGATAATGGAAACAGAAAACAATGAGGTGGTTCCAGCTACGGTGGGGGGCCCACTATCTGAGCAGTCAAAGAGTTATACACCTTATATCAGATATACAAAACTTGAATTTAAGGTAGAAATAGATTAAATATGTTTAGTCAAAATTTTGAATCTCAGTTTCCTTCAGAAAAAAAAATTAATAATAAAATAAAATTGAAACTTGGTGTGAATTACTTTGGTCAGATCTTAACTCACTTTATACGTAAATTCTTTAGTAGATCCTGTGAATCACAAGACACTAATCCTTTTTTCTCCTGAACAAATTTTTTAGGTTGACACATTTTTTGCTGTTGGATCACCTCTTGGAGTCTTCCTTGCTCTTCGTAATATTCGAATAGGAATCGGTAAACATATGCTTTCATAAGAAAGATTGATTGCTAATAATAGTTATTGGTACTAGTGTCTCCTATTTTTACATGCTGTCTATGCTTCTCCTTTTGTTGTCCTTTGGTTCTCGTAGCTCTATATGTATTATATCAACCAAATTAATGTCTTAAAAAACTGTAGCTTATTTTGTAGTACGAAGCAACAAAGTTTAGCTTATCTAGGAAAATGAGAGAGCTTTAAATGGTATATATTCCCTTGATCTCATCCAAACAATGTGTTTACTGTTTTTTTAGTTAGCACATGAGGTTATCCCTTGATTTCATCCAAACAATGTGTTCACTGTTTTTTTAGTTAGCACGTAAGGTTAAATGGTATCTATTCCCTTCACTGCATCCGAACAATTTGTGTTTACTGTTATCTTAGTTAGCACATAAGGCCTCCCCCCCACACTTCTTTATTTCTTTTTTTTTTTTTTAAAGATAAAATTACTATTTTAGATAGCTAATGGATGTTTCAAAATGTCTGGTGTATTTCTCTATGATTGTGTCTTTACTTTTATACTTCCTTTTATCTTCAATTTAAAAGATAAATCATTTATAGATATCAAGATAAGCTTTCTTGGTTTGAGACTTGTATTACCTGATTTAACATGTTTTCTTTTTCTATTCCAGGTAAAGGGCAGCAATATTGGGCCGAGGAAAATATCAACGAAGAAATGCCTGCTTGTCGGCAAATGTTCAACATTTTTCACCCTTTTGATCCTGTGGCATATAGGTATATTTGGCTGCTTTCTCTTGCAAATATTCATTTTTGACCTTTTAACCAAAGGGGATGCTGGGAATACAAACTTTAACGTTAAGGGACATCTTATATAAGACATTCGAAATTTATATTTTGTGTAAGGTGAAAAATAGGTACAGGTTAAGTTTGCGGGCAAGAAGCACCGGTCATGACAATCTTAGAGAGTTAAAGCAGGCAGCTCTACCATATATTATATAAAAAGTTGAACGTCCATTGGCTAGTTTGAGCTTAATCCTGTAGCCTATTTTAATTGCTTAATTTGTGTTTAGAATTCAGATGTCATTCTGCCACTCGGCGTATATGTTTTATCGCTTGGTTATCCAAATTTTAAGAATGATTTTATAGTTTCCAGCAACATGATGTATAACTTGTCAATTTCATCTCCATTGGACCTAAGGCATAAGCTCCATGTTCTTAGAATTGGATTGCTTAAGATCAAAATTTATGCACAGGTGGATTACTTTTGCATGGCTTATATTACCTTTTCTCCCAATAAACTAGGGCACATATGTGCTCATTCTTTTGCTTATGGATTTACATAAGGCACGATAGTACCATTCTTGATGCAATTTAAATATTTCTTTTTTCTGCCAATTTCATTTTATAATACATAAGGGTTGGTGGCCCTCTTGCTTATACCAAATACAACCCAATTTTTCCTAATAATTATTAGAGGCATTGTTCTGTGCCCCTCACCAATTTATAAGAGGCTTGCATACATTGCATAGATCGCTTTCCTTGTCGTATAATCTTGTTTTGTTTCAGTTAAGAAAAATAAGATTTTTCTTATATTTTCCTACAGAATAGAACCACTTGTGTGTAAAGAATACATCAGCAAACGACCTGTTATTGTACCTTACCACAAGGGTGGAAAGAGGTTGTATATTGGATTTCAGGTAAAGCGCTAGAAGCATAAGCAGTTGTTTCTTTTCTGCTCTCTGCTTCTCTCTGAAAACTCAATGATTGGTGTAGGAATTTGCTGAAGATTTAGCTGCTCGGTCTCAAGCTGTGAAGGATCGTCTACACTCTATTAGGGTAGGGTCCTGTTAATTCTCTTCTGATTCCGCCCAATTGATGAATTAGTTGTTGTCCATTATGTATTTAGAAGATCTTTGATTACAGTCGATACAGTAGTTGTTTCAAAATTTCTGGTTATATACATTGCATGTCCCGTTTTCTCTGAGATTTTGTTATTATTTTTTTCCTTTGCAAAGTCTGATAGGGTCTATCCTTGATGCCTATGTTTCACGTTATTTGTTAAGCCCTAATGTCACTCTTCAGACTTGAGCCCTAATGTAACTCTTCACTTTCTGGCAATATGTGCGCAGCTATCATAGTACTAAATAACTTTTATTGCACAGGATAAGGTTCTTACAGTATGTCAGTCAAGAAACGCAGATATCGTGGACGGTAATACTTCTTTATCCTTTTGACTATCATTGCTTTCCTTTTGTCCCTTGCTTTATTCTCTTTGCTCTAGTACCTAGTTATTTACCTTTGCTTTGGCAAAGATGACCCGTCTTTTCTTCTACCTACCTCAGTTTTTTTAGCACATGAAGGGTGGGGTTTGTATTTAGAAACCTGCAATGATAAAGCCACTTTGATAAGCGTGCTTGTTCTTTTATTCTGTTTGCAGATGAAGATGAAACTGTGCAAGAAAAGGAAGAGCAATCTTATGGTTCTCTTATGATGGAGAGATTAACGGGAAGCATGGCAGGGAGGATTGATTTCGTGCTTCAGGTTGGTGGCTTCGACCACGCAAGCGCACACTGGTTCACTTATTTATATTGCACGCATTGGTTCACCTATTTATATTTCCCTTTATCTATCTACCCTGTTAACTAATTTTTCCCAAAAAAAAATTCATGTTTGCTATTGATCGACTTTTATTTCCAATCAAGCTATCAATTTGGTTTTGAAAATGACATCCCTCAAGCTCTCCCTATATCTGGAACAAAAACTGGTAACACTGGTGTGGTCATGCAGAAGCAACATCAATTTCACAGGCTTGTCAAAGTTGTAACTTCGTCTTACAAAATGACTCTATGCATGATCAATTTTTGTTTGCCCGTTTTCTTTTTGAGCTTAGATGACAATTTATATAACTGAAAGCCAAGCCCAAAATGTCAAAAAATTTAAAAAAAAAAAAAAAAAAAGGAGGAGAAGAAAGAAAGCAAAATCCCCAGTACCCTGCTGACAGTTAAGCAACCTTAGTTGGACCGGGTTGGGACAAATCTCCATCTGTGGTAGCCATATTAATAGGAAAAAGAGAGAATTGAAAGAGTTGGGTAAAGGTCGACTGTTGGAGCTCGTGTGAAATCCTTTTTATTATAAGATTTATTGTCGGTGAAATTTGATTGTTTATGGACTTTAGTTGGTATGGTCTTCTTTCATGTTTTGATTGCATTCTTCTTCTCAAACAAAGATATAGATTTGGGCCGTTGCTGCTTGTGGGGTTGGCCCAGCTGCCCTTCATTAAGGAAACTCTATCTATGTGGTCGACTAGATGTCAAGTCTACAAATAATGATCAGGGTTATTATCACTGATTGGTACAATTACTAGTACAAACTCTCTCGATTCCTCATTGTGAGCTTTTGTGTTGATCTTGCAGGATAAAACGTTCCGACATCCATATATATCTGCCATTGGATCACATACGTATGTATATGTTTTGCACTTTTTTAAGTATTGTTTACAAGCTTGGCATCGGGTTTTCTCTTTTGTTTCTCTCTCCCTTTTTTTTGCATCAAAGCAAATGAGGTATATTGCAACTCTGCAAGTGACTTTGGTACCAATAACCATGCTAACTATTTAATATTTTAACTAGCATGTCATTGTTGCTTATTAAGGTGTTTCGTCACAGTAAGCTGCCATTTTTTTGTGCTTTGATCTCTTTTTCAATTTGGTTATATTTTTAGATCACTTGCATTACATTTTGTGACAGTAGACTGGAGAAATCTTGCTTATCTATCTCAAACCATTATGAAAATCCATTTCATTCACTGGTTTGCATGGTTTGAACTCTTTGGTTCAAACGAACCAGCATTTGTCAAGTTTTTTTGAGGCTTGGTTCAAGCCATGGTTCAAACCAACCACCATGTTTCAAACTCACGACCCAAACGGGCCTCCCTCTCTCCCTCCCTCCCTCCCTCCCCCCTTTTTGTGCTTATGAGTTATGGCGGGCGCATACTGCTGCTTGAAGAATATATACATCCATTGACTTCTAATCTTTGCATCTTGGTCCACAGAAACTATTGGAGGGATTGTGATACTGCCCTGTTCATATTAAAACACTTGTATCAAGATATACCCGAAGATCCTGAAGATTCCAACCCACCTGAAGAATGTAATGGAAGTGACTCAAAAAACAAGAGTGGTTCCACTGCCTGGTTTGATCGGAGACAAGCCATCGAGGAAGAGCTACCTCTGACGTTCTCTGACAGAAGCACAAGTAGAAACTTCTCGAGTAAAGCGAAGAAGTATTTGAAGAAGCAATGAATCTTTTAACTTGTCATCTCCAAACATCTTTTTTTAGGCGGCAAGGCTAAGAGCTTTTTTCCGTCACCAGTCAGCTCAGGCCCAAGTTAATCCACTTGTTGAGACATGGGACTTACTGATTTGCCAATCCGGAACTGGGAATCAGAAATTACTTGAAAGTGAACCATAATTTCATTGGAAAAGGAAGAATGGTGATTCTAGGAAATCGGTTCTTTTCAGGGAGATTTGCTCTGGTCTTAAGGTGCTTACATGTAGTTTATTTTACCTAACCCATCTCTTTTCTTTTTGTCTGTGTACATAGATTAGGAATATTGGCGTACTTGCTGAATGTAACCAAATACGATAATTCATGTTATCTTATTGAGCCAATCAAAAGAACCACGACTCTCATTTCCTGGAAAACTTGGTATTTTTAATTTGTAAAGTAGAAACACAGGTTTATTCTTCCTTGATTTGAACAAGTTGAAGTGCTCTGCTCGTTCTTATAACCTGTTTCCGCAGGCAAATGGAATTTACTGTTTAAAGGGTTTTTTTTTTTTTTTTGGGCTTAGTTATTACAGTTTGAGGTTCAGACAGATTTGGCCTTCTACTCGCTTTTGGAGTCTTAATCCTCTCTATCATATGCATTCATTTCGCATCAGCTGAAATTTACACTAATTTAATAGTTTTATAGACTCTGATCACTACTAGGATCACTTTAGCTGCAGGCTCAGTCTAGCCAGAAATATACAACACGGCTCCACCTTCACCTTGAGGTGTGCAGTCCAAATTCCCCTGGGCAAATACTTTGATGCTTGAAAGAGATGCAAAGAATTATAACCTCAACCATTAGGAGACTAATAATGGGAATGCAGCAAGTCTATACTGAATCAACAAAGTGTGCGTGTGTATATATCTTTCTACATACAATAAGAGGCTATGTTAATGTTGGTACGGGTGCTTTCTGGTTCTGCTGTTGCTGTTTGCTTGGGAGCTTGCTAGCTGCTGCTGCTGCTGCTTCTTCTTCTTCTTCTTCTTCTTCGTCGTCTTCGTGCTCCTTCTCCTCCTCCTCTCTCTCACATAGCAGTGGAGAGTATTTAGTATGAGGGAAGTAGAAACTTAGGTTTAAGGTTGCATATCTTCTTCTTCTTCTCTCATTCTTTAATAGCAGTGGACGGTATTTAGTACGAGGGAATGAGGGAAGTAGAAGCTTGGTTTAAAGGTTACATATGCAATAGGCTTGAGGTTAGGAATTCGGCCAAGACTTGTACCACACAAGAGGAATTCATATAAGTGTCACTTTTTTAAACTCAATTTTTATTTACGCTATAAATAGAGAAAAGTTCTTATGCTACAGACTAAAAATGCCACAAAATGGATGAATGGATTATTAATTCCACATGTCTCACTAAGACATTTCTACATGTACCGATGAGACATTTTGAAAACCTTCCACGTGTCCAACTAGGATATTTCAACATGTCCCCACGGGACATTTCGAAAACCTCCCACATGTCCTGTTGGGACGTTTCCATATGTCTCGGCGGGACATTTCAAAAACCTCCTACATGTCCCGCTAAGGCATTTCAGTATGTCCGGGCGGGACATTTTTAAAACTTTCCACGTGTCCCCACATGTCTTGCTGGGACATTTTCCAATTGTGCAAAAAATTTGCAATAATTATTAGTGGATCGAACACATTTTGGTAAAGATATGACACTAGTGGCGTACTGACTTTAGAACTTTAGTAATTACTCGAACAGTTGAGAGCATTTTTTCTATTTCACGATTGCTTTTCAACCAAGTATCCATCATTTAAATGCAAACCCCATTGTAATAATAATAACAATAACAATAATAATAATAATGTAAAGCCAACTTAGATCATTATAATCAAAACTGACGAGTATGAAGCAAAAGCATATCCATACACAAAAAGGCCAAAAAAAAAAAAAAAAAACTTCATGACATTGACTATGTGATGCGGAATGTGCTCCGCATTGGCAATCCAAAGAGTACAGAACTTGCTTATTGAAAAAACTAATCCGTTCATGCACCAACCTGTACAGTTGGTTTGTTACGTTATCCATGCAGGCGTTTTTTATTTCATTTTTTTGCTTAATACCATGTGTAGACGCTTATTACGTTGTCCCCAAATACTGCACTATATATTAAGGGTCAATTCGAGAAATACTATTATTTTTGTGGTATTGTCTTTTAATTTTATTATTTTTATGAAAAAGTTTGAAATATACCACTTTTAAAGTTTGAAAGATACCACTTCTAAAAAAATATAAAGACATAATTAATTACGAGTATTTTAAGTAAGAATTAGGTAAATGGGTATCATTTAAGGTTATCTTGACGTTTTTGACTATGAGTCCTATGAGAAATAGTATGAATCAAAGAAAGTAAAAAATAGTAATAGAGTACAATAATGGTAGTAAATAAGTAATGTACTACCTAATTTACTCATATTATATTAAACACCACTATCATTTTAATTTTCTCATCCTTTATACTACAGTAAAGAAAATTTAATTATTTATTGTATGTTTAGATGACATTCAAATTTCAAAGCAACTGTTTGGCTCGCTTTAAATCTGGAAGAGTTGTGAATACCAAAAATAGAATATTTGCCTTTTTGTATTATGTGTTTTAGGTTTATTCAAAAACTATACTTTTAGTTTTTGAACTCATTCAATATGTACCTTCAGATTATATGTATTACATAAAACTAAAACTTATCTTGGTCAATAATTGATTTTGACTTTTAAGATGACCATATTGTCTTTTTAAAAAAAAACTAAAATTTTCAAAAAATAAAAGAGGAAAAAAACAAAAACACACAAAAAATCTATATTAAAGGTATTTTTGAAGTTAAAACCATAAGTTTAAAGTTTTTTCACGCTTTTTTAGTTCTTTCGCTTTCAATTCGAAGGTATTTAAGGAATTTTGATGTTAAAATTGAGGGTTGACTATGAAAAGGTATAAATTTGTATATTAAATATAATATAAATGTATATATTTGATGAGATAGCTAATTTTATAACAAACTTTCAATAGAAGGTACGGACAGGCAAACAACTTCCAAAATGCCCTACATTTTCCAAGCCTTTAATAAATAGGAGCATAGTTCAACTCGCACCAAAGTGTTCAGTTTCTAGTCCTCAAAAGGAGTGGTCATTATTGTACTTGCTCTATTTCTGGGAATCTGTATTCTCTCCAAATTTAGGGTTGTTTACCTGGTAAATTTTGACAAATTAATTATTTCAAAAGACTCGCACTGATGATTATGATAGTAGTGGTGGTTGGTGATGATGATAATGATAAAACTTCTTGGGGGTAAAAATAGCACCTTAGTCATCACTGTATACATATCAACTGATCACCTGGAAGAATCGATTGGAGGAAGTCGACTGACTAGATTAACTGGAGATGATGAGTCGACTGGAGGTGATAATTGGTTGAATACCAATTGAGCCTAGGTGAAATAAATCAAAAAAGAACACCCTCGGGTCCTACAAAGACCAAATCAACCAAATTTACAAATAAAGACAAAAATCATGTCAATCTTAAAGAAAAAGAAGCAACATCAAGTCAAATAAGAAAACAAACAAATGAAAAAGTCAACTAGAAGCAAATAAGAAAATCACTCTTTCTCTAGTCAACTTAGAATCAGCTTCAAAATAAGGCAAGTAGGAGGCTTAACTCATCTCCATAAATATGAGATTGATCCTACGAATAACACATATTTGTAGTCTTGCTCAATAATGTATATAGAGAGAGTAATGGTCAAGAGTACAAAGATGTGTAATGTGTCACTTTCTTCTTTATTTTTGACAATTCAGTCCCATGATTTTTCAAAAGAATAACAATTAACTCCAAACGTCAACAGAAGTTAAGCTTTATAGGGCATTCTACTACTTGTTCAGAGGTTAGATCACAAAAATAAACAATTTCAATGCCAAATTATTGAGGACTTTAGAGGTACGCGTTAAAAGATTATTGTTAGTACTACGTGTACAATTTATGCATGGCATTGAGATCACTAGTTTGAATTATAATTAGTTGGACCGAATTGGTGCTTCTAAACAGGTTTATAATTACTAATTGGAGTTAAACGCTACTAATTAAACTCATCTCCCAATTATTTGATGCTTAAACTCATCTCCCAATTTTGCAACTAATTAAAATGTTTATTTATTCGTGATTTATTTTGTTGGAAATTATTTCTTTTGACTAAGTTCCACTGAAATTCTGTAGAATTCTTATAAATATCACATAATAATGACGTTTAATAATTAGAGTCAAAAAATCCAAATACGACATAGCTGATATATCATGCCTTAATATTGATCCCTCCATTTAGTCCATTTGGGTTCCCGAATTCGTGACTTCTTAAAAAAAGAAAGAAACAGTTACATCTTATTTATTTATTGACTTGCTCCTTTGGTCCCCGGATTATATATGAAATTGCAACTTGATCCTTATTCTTCTCTCTCTCTTTTTTTTTTTTCTTTTTTGGACCAATTAAAAAATTGCAAATCATGGCAGAGTCACTTGTTTGTATGTGACGGCATGTATCCTCGTACAACTTTTAAAGTTTAAATTGTTTACCTTAATATGTTTTGAAAATTAAATTTTAGTTGTACCCCTGTTTTATTAAAAAAAAAAAAAGATTATAACTATGTCCTTCTTGAAAGTGTATCCATTTTGAAGAAAAAAATATATATTTTGGCCTCCACTCAAATCAAATTATATAATTATGTTTACATGCAACAAAAATTATCATTAATTTTTTACATAATATCTTCATTAGTAAAAAAAAGTTTTGGCTTTGCCATTGAATGCCAAAGGGATTATATTCAGTAGTAGGCATCACTCATTATAGAAAAATCATATCTTCTTCTTCTTCTTCCTTTTCTTTCCCCTTAATCAAAAACTTCTCTTCTCTATTCTTGACCACATAAAAGAAATTTTCTCAAGCATTTTTGTGTTAGAAAACAAACAAATTAAATGTACACCAAGAAGAAAGTATGAAACATTATTGATGAACTAATGCAAAAAATCTTAAGCCAACAATCCCATAGTGCCAAGTTTCCCCCATTTTTTTTTTTTAAGTTTTGGGCAGGTGTGACACGTGGCATAAGTAGGACCCCAAATATAGAAGTTGAGAGTGCACGGGAGATTCAAGTTACAACTATAAAAAATCAAAGCCCCAGCTGTTTTAGACCAAGTTTAACCTAACGTTTGTGCCTGGAGATCAGAAAAAAAGCCAAAAAGTTGAAAAAAAAAAAAAGTGGTTCAATGACAAAAACGTTAGGTTAACAACAAACCTCTTACTTCCTTTTTGTAGCAAAGCATATGATATTTATAGTCACTCATTTTTTTCCTTTTATTTTTTTTCTAAAACAAAAATTATTAGGGTTGTTTCGTCTTCAGTCGCTTTATCTATTGCAACAATTCACGATCCGCCTATAGAATGAAAACTCAAAAAAAAAAAAAACCAAACCCATTTCTACTTAAAAGACAAGCTTGGTATTTCGAAAAAAAAAAGTTTATAAGCACTATTAAGTGTTAAACAAAACAACCCGTTAATGGTCACAATAATATTGTGAGACTTATCTAATTTGTGATGTTTAGCACCATTAATGTCTTTTATTATTGTTTTAATTTCCCTCTTGTCGTTACAAATCTAATGACGCATATTGTATTGACCGGAAAAAAAAAAAAAAAAAAAAGAAAGACATCTTTAATCGTTATGGTTTTTCAGGACTCCGTGACCTTGAAAGATTGTAAATCCGTGCCACTTTTCTTTTAATGCATGAGAAGTTTTGGATACTGACTTGCTAAGTGGGGTTCATTATTGGTCAGCAAACGGTGCAGTACAGCTGATCAAACCACAAAATTATGTTAAGGTGTCAAAATATGTACGGCCACTACTTGGACCTTCTCCATGTCTTATAGTATGCGCGTACAATTATTTGTTTTTCAGCCGTTGATTCATGTGAGTTGTAAAGTATGAAAGCGTGTATAGCTTTACCTCTTGCAACATTTCTTAGTAAAATTAAAAAAACAAAAAGAGAAAACAAAGGCCAAGTTGCAAAAGGGATTTAAGGGCCTTTTGGTTCGAGTATTTAAATAAAGATTTAAATTTTTATGAGAGAAAATATTATAGTAAAATAATTTGAACAATAATTCAAACCACGAAACAAACGGGTTCTTAGATATTATGCCTTAAGTGTACGTAATATTAATTGCAAACTTGTAGCTATTGGATATATATATATATATATATAGGGGTAGAAGTAGAACTTTTTCTTAATGGGTATTATATAGAAAATTAGAAATAAAATTTTATTGAATAAAGATATATTATATATTTCAATAATTGAGAGTGGTATAATTATAATTTTTTTATAAAACAAGGGCATGATAAAATATTTAAATTTATAGGGACACAATAATATATTTCAATTATTTTATAGGGGCACTGTTTTTTTTAATTTTGTGGGGGCATAGTTGTAATTTTCTTTAAAATAGAAGTAAAACTAAAAATTTAAATTACAAAGTAGGAATAAAAATTTAAATCTTGAAAAATAAGTGGGAGCACCTGCCCCATTCATAACCGCATAGCTCCACCAGCGTGTGTATATATATATATGGACTTGTTTTCAATTGTTATATTAAAAATGATTACATTTTTAATGATGGGATGTTTTAATGACAATTGATAATATGTGTGATAAAAATTGAATCACATTAATTATTATTAATTTTTTTAGTCAACTATTCACTTTGTTATAACCGTTAGATTTCTATCTAACGGCTGATAATGATATATAGTACCAATTGAAAAGGCAATTATTAAAATCACACACACACAAATATAGGCTGTTTGGGAGTCCTGGTTTAAATCGTGGTTTTTTTAGTCAACTATTCACTTTGTTACAACCGTTAGATTTTTATCCAATGGCTGATAATGATATATAGTACCAATGGAAAAGGCAATTATTAAAATCACACACACACATATATAGGTTGTTTGGGAGTCATGGTTTAAATCGTGGTTTTTTTAGTTAATTATTCACTTTGTTACAACCGTTATATTTCTATCCAATGGCTGATAATAATATATAGTACCAATTGAAAAGGCAACTATTAAAATCACACACACACATACATAGGTTGTTTGAGAGTCATGGTTTAAATCGTGGTTTTTTTAGTTAACTATTTACTTTGTTACAACCGTTATATTTTTATCCAATGGCTGATAATGATATATAGTACCAATTGAAAAGGCAATTATTAAAATCACACACACACATATATAGGTTGTTTGGGAGTCATGGTTTAAATTGTGGTTTTTTTAGTCAACTATTTACTTTGTTACAACCGTTAGATTTCTATCCAATGGTTGATAATGATATATAGTACCAATTGAAAAGGCAATTATTAAAATCACACACACACATATATAGGTTTTTTGGGAGTCATGGTTTAAATCGTGGTATGCTATTTCGACCTAATTTTTAACAATATTTTCTCTTACATGCTATCATATTTTTAGTTTAAACTCTTAGTTCTAACTTATTTCTCACACGACTTAATTCTTTTTTTTCCTATAATTCTACGCGATGAGAATATATCATGAAAATAATTAAGAATAAAAACTCAAGTCTTTTTACTCAATATTCTTGATCATTGTTGTCCCCTAATCTTTCATTCATTTTTTTTTTTTTAGTATTTATACACCTCATGTACCCCACAACCTAAAATTATCCCTTTCAAGGATCGAATTCGGAAGGCCTAACCCCACCCCACCCCTCCCAATCACTGCGCTAGCCCCAGTGGCGTCCTAATCTTTCATTCATTACGACGAAGAGAAGAACGCGCATGCAATTAATTTGGGTTATTAATCATGAAATTGTTACAGAAAGTTTAGCACCATCTTTTTTTTTTTTTTTTTTTTGTAATTTTATGTTTACATGTGAGCCTCAATGAGTATTGTCTGTATATGCAATATTGGCCACTGAACAAGAAGATTCCAGTATGTTTACTTGTATGGGAAAGCAAATACAACTAGGCAAGTCAAAACTATATGAAAAAGGGACTTTCAAAAGAAAGAAAAAAAGAAAAACAATTATGTACACAAAATGGGGGAAAACAAAATTATTGAGGGCAATTATATCAATAATGAAAGAGAAAACTTTCAATCAAAAGAAAAATAATGAAAAAGAAAACCTATGTTTTTGGGGGTATTTGCAAATCTGCCATCCAAATTTGAATTAATTCCAAAAAAACCAGTGTAACATAATTAGGTTAACCATTAATGGCATTTATTACTACGGTCACGAGTAGGTGAAATTTAGTCTATTCAAAATCATAGGGATGATTTGGCTAGTAGCTGCAAATATGAACTTATGAACCATAATTGTAAATCATGACAATTTTTTTTTTTTTGGGTTCTTTTGACAGGAATGTCAATCCTGTTAATTAATGCTACCGAAACTTTTTTTTTATAGAATTTTTTGTCAATTAATACAATATGATTAAGCAAAGAGTTAGAAAACTATTGATTCTTCTAAGAACAAAAATTGTTTCCAGCTAAGGTGACATTATTTTATATTCTAAGCTTTATCTTTTGCTTACTAGGCAGTCTAATAAAAACAATATTAGTCACTTAATGATAATCTCAATTTAGTAGGAGATTATTATAGAAACCTCCTCAGCTACTCAATAAACAAATACTTTTTTTTTTTAACTTTTCAAAAAAGGAACAAATATTTTTTTAACTATCAAAAAATAAACAAATATTTTTACATCAATCAAGCTTGTATTTTTTTTTTTCCCATCTGTTTTGACTCTTGGCCATTTGTGAAAGCAACCCACAAAAACAACTACTGTCATGGCCTACTTTTAATACCAAAGGCATGTGAATACAGCAAGACACCTGTTGATTGTGTCTATAAAAAACCAACTCAAGCCCATTGGAGACAGTTGGGGACTTGCATATTACAACAAAAAAATAAGGCCCAAAAAAAAAAAAGAAGAGACTCCCAACCTAGAAAATTGATCACCATTTATTAGTCCTTCCCTATTAGAACCTACTTCATTATATGAATGCTTGTTTCATTGCTTGATTAAAAATCAAAATTTTGCTTGCATCATAAAATCAAAGACTTGGTGCATTGCAATTGGCCAACCATATAAATATCTTTACCTAAACAAATGGTTCCAAAAGTTCATGCAGGAATGGAAGTGGACATGACTGGGAAGGGGGATTGTGGCAAAAATGAAGAGAAGGGAAGGAAGCAGATGAGGGATTTTCTCCAGAAGGCGAGAGGATTGCCGGGCATGGCGTGGCGGACGACGTGGAAAGTCGGAAAAGAGGATCCGAGGAAGGTGATTCATGCCTTGAAAGTTGGCTTGGCCTTGACACTCGTTTCATTGCTGTATCTTTTGGAGCCTTTGTTTCAAGGGATTGGACAGAATGCCATATGGGCTGTCATGACTGTTGTTGTTGTTCTAGAGTTCACAGCAGGTTTAAATTTTTTTTTTCCCTCTAAAAACACTTTTCTCATTCTGACAAATATGATAAGAATATTATGTCTTACACTGTTTGATTGTTCTTTGAAAAAAAGGGGCAACTTTATGCAAAGGACTCAACAGAGGACTGGGAACTCTGCTAGCAGGATCATTAGCATTTCTGATAGAGTTTATCGTTAACAAATCCGATAGGATTCTTCGAGCTGTTTTCATTGGAACTTCTGTTTTTATGATAGGTAAGCTTAAAAATCATCAAACTAAGCAAATTTTATTAGTGGCAATACGTTCTGCACTGTTCTACCATTATTGTCACAATTTGATATAAAACAGGTAACATTCTTGTGATAATAACCCCATAAAATATATACGTGTGTGTGTATATATATATCAAACTCAAAATACTCTCTTAAAATAATTCAAAACTGTCTTGATCTGCAATTTTTATTGAATCTTCAATAAGGGCTAATCCTTTTCTTTTTTTTTTTAAATGGTGTTCATCTTGGCAGGAGCTGCAGCCACATACATAAGATTTTTTCCCTACATAAAGAAAAACTATGACTATGGTGTTCTGATATTTCTCTTGACCTTTAATTTGATAACTGTGTCGAGTTTCCGCGTCGATAACGTGCTGAAGATCGCGCACGAACGGTTCTACACTATTGCGATCGGCTGCGGAATCTGTCTGCTCATGAGTCTGCTGATATTCCCAAACTGGTCAGGGGAAGATCTCCACAACTCTACCGTTTTGAAGCTTGAAGGCCTAGCCAAGGCCATAGAAGGTGTATATTAGAAGTGGTTGATTACAATACAATCACAATTTTGCTTCTTTTCTCTACTAACAAAACTAAGGGGTGCTTTTTATTTCTTATTGTTTTTTTGGCAGCTTGCGTGAATGAATATTTCAATGACACTGAAATGGAAGAAACTCAGAATGTATCAGCAGATCAGGATCCCATATATAAAGGTTTCAAGGCTGTTTTGGACTCCAAATCTAATGAGGAGACTATGGTACGTATACAAAGTAACACTTCATTTTATTTTTTTTTTTGGAACAAATAAATATGAGAATATCACTATTAGTTGTTAATTTTTGGTGGTGAAAATTGAGCAGGCTTTACATGCAAGTTGGGAACCTAGGCACTCGAGACATTGTCACAAATATCCATGGCAGCAATATGTTAAATTGGGAGCGGTTCTTCGCCATTTTGGATATACTGTTGTGGCTCTTCATGGATGTTTGCGAACAGAAATTCAGGTATAAATCAGAAGGTTTTTTTCTGAAAAGTTTTTGCAATAGAGGGGAGCTTTTTGTAATTATCTTTTTTTTTGGGCATCATTTTTTTTTTTTTTTTTTTTTTTTGCTCAAAAGGAAAACCTTAAGTTAAGAGGCATAACTTGTTTGCATTTACATATGTTGTCAGTCATTCATCTTTCTCCTGATAAGCTTTAATTATCTATCAACTAATTGTCAATCAATTCATGAATTGAAAAAGTGTGTATATGTAACAATTAAAAAGATCTTTTTATTTCTAATTTTATGTATCAATTAGTTTGGTGCAACACCAAAAGAATATTGATGATATTACGGTAACAAATTGTTTTACAAGCTTTTCCCATAATTAATTATTATATTGTATGCTCTCTTTCAATTTTTTTTTTTAATGACGGATTATAAATTGATATGTTACAATTTTTTTGCGGTGACCAAAACATGATGAACAGATTATAAATTAATTGGAGAATTTACAAACAAAATCAACCAAAACTTTATGTTTTTTTTAATCGTAATTTTGATCAAACGATCATAATATTTGTTCACACAGACCCCAAGATCAGTTCGAGCTCTCTTCAAGGACCCCTGCATTCGCCTCTCCGGCGAGGTCTCAAAAGTACTAATGGAACTCGCCAACAGCATAAGAAACCGCCGCCATTGCTCGCCCGAGCTACTCTCCGACCACCTTCACGAGGCCTTACAAGACCTCAACACCGCCATCAAGTCGCAGCCCCGCCTCTTCCTTGGCTCCGAAGGAGGCAGCGGCAAAGGACGCGGCGGCCAGTCCTCCATGCTGGCCTTAGCCGCCGCCCACGCTGCCGCCGCGCAAAATTCTCCACGGGGAAAGCCGCAACAAAAGGGCTACTCGCTTTCGAGCGTGAAGACCGACTCGTCGGCCTTGATGGAGTGGAAGACAAAGAGGGAGAGCCAGAGTCAGTCAAAGATGCTGCGGCCTCAGCTGAGCAAAATCGCCATCATGAGCCTCGAATTCTCGGAGGCGCTTCCTTTGGCGGCTTTTGCGTCTTTGCTTGTGGAGACGGTGGCGAAGCTTGATCATGTGATGGAGGAAGTTGAGGAGTTGGGAACAATGGCTTGCTTTAAAGAGTATGATTCAAATCATGTTAGTGTCACTTGTGAGACCCCTGGAATCGATGTTCTTCAGAATCAATTGCCCAGTCACGGAACGGACTAAAAAACTAGGACGCACATGCAACTCAAATCTCGAATCTCGGTTATTGAACGAGGCTTAAAAACGATCTCATCCGTTGTTAATTTTTCTATTTTTTTTTTTTAAATCGAGGATAGATCGTTTATTTTTTCTTCATTCAATGGTTGAAAAATAGGATGGATGTTCATCCCACATTTCGTAATGTATTATAGTTCTAATAAATAAGTAACAGCGTTTTTTATTTTGATATATGTGTACTTCCATAGGTGTCATTTTCTTTAGACAATTATTGACAATTCATATATGTGTAAGAGTTTTCTTTTAAAGATAATTATTGAGTCAGGTATGTAAAGATGAGAGGAAGCCATTGGTTAGAAATATACAGACAGAATGTTATCAATTTATTACTGTTGTAATGTAAGTTCATATATATATATATATATATATATATATGTTACGAAATTAATGCGATAGAAACAAAGATAAAAAACACGCAGAGAATTTACGTGGAAACCCAAAACAGAAAAAAACCATGGGCAGAGGAGAATAAAATTACTAAACTCGTGAAGATTACAATGGAGGTGCTAGGGATGCTCAAAATTCGCCAATTAATAAGCCCTAATGCAATACATTATATATAGGTATAGGCAAAACCCTATGGGTCCGAAAACATAAACTAAACGGCTCAACAACAAAGGTCCGTACCACGGGGGCTCCACCCCCGCATTCCCGACGAGATCAGTGGTGGGCTACAGGCTACCACCACAGATCTCATGAAAAATCTCACTTTTGTTTTTCATCACAATTTGTCGTACAGCGAGCCTTTCGAGTTAGACCAAACTGAATTCGGATCACTATATTTTAACAATATATATAAGCAGGTTTTATTTTTCTGAAGTTTCAGTTCAAGCAGCAATAGAGTGTTAACTCTGAGACTACTACAAGTCGTTTTGGTTCAGCCATTGTAATGTCAATTTTGTAACTAATTTGTTACCTATGCTGACGTGTTATTGTGAAGTGTTTTAGTCAGTTATTTGAATATGTGTCTAGGCTGAAAGTTATAGAAACAAGTCAGAGTTGTTTTGTTGTTGTTCTAAGGGAAAAATACAGAAAAAGCCAGAATTAGAGAGAGAGAGGGAGTGGGGTGCGAGAGAGGTGTGAGAAAGGAAATTTTTCTCTGGGTTCTTGCTGTAATTTTTCTCTAGAAAATTCTGGGTTTGAGAGAGAAAGAGTAGAGGGCTGCAATCTTGTAATCTCATAATCTAATCAACAAAAGTGCAGAACCAACTTTTAGAGGGGAGTTCACGAAGACGTAGGCAAGAATTGTACCGAACCTCGATAAATTGCTGTGTTCTTTTTCTTGATTACAGTTTAGTTTGTGTGTGTGTGCAATTGAAGGTTGTTGGAGGAACTTTCCAACAATTTTACCTGTCATTTACTATTGACGAATCAAATTATATTGTCAATTACTTTAGATTGTGAAAGTTTTGGAGGTTTTAATTATATAAATTATTTGCACAATAGTGTTGAAAGGTTTTAGAGGTAATTATTGTACTAGTAAACGCTGTTATAAATATATTGTTTGAAAGAGTGTTTTTAACTATTATTTATAATTATGAATAGGATAAAATAATTTTTAAATAAAACTGTTGATTTTAACCGTTCGTCCAACTTCGTTCAGACAATTTCAAATATATCCATTAGGATTAATTCTTAAATCAGAAAGGTAATAATAATAGAACCAATAACTTTATTAAAAAAAAGTCGTGAATGAAATTCAAATTAAAGTGTATTTTGGTAATTATGGAAGGGGAAAAAAAAAGAAAAAAAGAAAAAAAGAAAAAAAAAAAAGATAAGGAAAACTCCTAGCCCAGCTAATGATCACCACCATTATTAGTCCTTTCCTATTAAAAGCTATATCAAACGATTTTCCATCACCAAACTTTCTTTCACAAGAAAACAAAAACTATTTTTGCAATTCTCCAACCATCCTTGCATATCCATTTTACATACTAGTTCTTTTTTCTTCTTCTTCTTCTTCTTCTTCCTTTTTTTTTTTTTTAAATATGAGGATTAACTTAACAAGAAATGTTTGCAAAAAATAAAAATAAAATTAGAGTGACTTGTGAGACACCAAGAGTAAATTTCCCAGAATAATAATCAGTTTTCCTTTCTCTAGGAATAGGGCTAGCTAATGGTGAATATTTAGTCATAATAATCAGATTTCTCTTCCCATTTTGTAGGGTTTTAGGAGTTTTTTTGTGTTTTTTATTTTGGTAATATATGTGAAACGGAATTTTGTACATGGAGTACATTTTAATTTTTTTTTTTTAATTCCCCTTGCATTGTGATTCTTCATTACTGTATAATAGGATAAAGCCCTTGAATTATAAGACTAATTATAATCTCTCAATTATAAAGTGTAGCAATTGTATCCTAACGTTTATGACCAAGTTTCACGACAAATTCAACAATTTCATTTATTTTAACTTAGAATACCAGAATATAAAACATCTACTAACTTGACATGAAAATAGAGATAGAGACAAAACTAGTCGATTACAGGAATATAGAGAATTTCACTCTAAAAATTTAGAGTAAGAAGTCCAATTGTATTAGTGATCACGCAACCACTAATCTGCAACTAGTTTTCAGGCCCTTCTCAAACAAAAAAAAAAAAAAGAAGAAGGAAAATCACTTTTGAAACTCAGATTTTTTCACTTTTTAAGAGGATCGGATTAATAGTTCTTCAGCCTCAAGTTATGTAATGCCATAATAAACGAAGATATTATAGTAGATTTTGTTATTTTTTTTTACCTATAATTTCTAGAAGGTGTCACCATTCTTGCAATATAAGCCGCTACAAAGGATTTCTTTTATGTTCTGTGCAAAAAACACGGTGCCTCTCTTTGGGTATTCCAATCCAAACTTTCCATAACAAGTTATCACATGTTGTTTCCTATATTCTTTTTATATAATGTAGGAAACGTTTTCAAAAGAATATGGGAAAAATGTCTGAATTTTTTTTTTTTGTATATGATGTTGCGTTTGGTTTACCAAAAATTAATGGGTTTCTTTTACAAAAAAAATCATTGGGTTTGGATAAGTTTTTTTTTAAAAAAAAAAACAGAAAACGAAAAATGAAAAAGAAAAAAAAAAACACAAAAACAAAAACAAACTTTTAAGATAATATAGCCATTTTCTAAAACAAAGAGGGCCCAACCGGGTTCGAACCGGTGACCTCTTGATCTGCAGTCAAATGCTCTACCACTGAGCTATGGACCCGTTGTGCTAACTAATGGAATTAATTAATTTAATAAGGTAATTATTCTAAACAATTATCAACAGTAGTCATAACAGATGTGAGACAGAAGATAAGATCTGCTTCTTTCTTTGAGATTGATGAACTGTGGGAAACTGATGAGTGACAATCTTCTTGGTTATGGCTTAGTCATATCTTAGATGGGTTGCTGCATCTCAAACAGTATTGTCTTTCATGGGAATAGAAGAAAGGCAATAAGCCCATACAACTTGTTTGGTTGGAACATGGGCAAAAGAGAAAATGAGGATACATCAAAGACCAAGTACCATAATATTCATCTTCCTTTCTCACTTTCTCTTGTGGACAACACTTTCCTAAGAGGTTCTCTCTCTCTCTCTCTCTCTAATTCTTATTAGTTGCTCTTAACATTTTACAATCCATAAAATCTATGAGCCCAGTTTTAATTAAGATTTTTCTAATGCAAAATCACGATACATTTATGAACCGTGAGTTTTTTAATTAAATTTTGTTAAATTGACATATTTATCATAATTTTATATGTTTCTAATGTAGTATGATGGTTAAAATCATTCTAGTGACAAAGTTTGTTACCCAATAATTTTCCTTTATACATAGATGCAAGAGAAAATCCAAATAACACTTCCTGAATTTTAGTTAAATTCAACATTTACCTTGTATTTTTGAGAATCTAAAAAGTATCTACTATATTTTTAGATTATTTAAAAATTATCCTCAATGTTTTTTTAAAAAAGCAAAAAAGTAACCTAAAGTTTTCAAAGTTTTGGAAACCAAAACAATTTTAATAATTACTATTTAATTTTTATTCAATAATTTTGGAAACATAAATTTAAGAGTAGATAAAGTAAATAAAAAAGGAGTTGGTATGTTCGGATGACTACGAAAAAGGATCTAATATAGGGCTTGTCAAGTTCAATAAGTCCAAATTCGACTAGCTATGTGTAGACGCTACAAGGGCGCAGATTCTCTATAAGGCTAAACGAATCTGACTTGTTAAGTAAGAATTTTTTAAATATAGAGTTTACTTTATTGAATTTGTTTACTTTTTCTCCTTAAATTTAAGTTCTTAGTTATGATTATATAAAATAATGTTTAACTCTCGATCGTTAAGAACATTTATATCGTTTTCAACAACTTATTTACTTCTTTTGAAAAACTTAGAGGATATTTTTGAAATAGGTTAAAAACATGAGGTATAATTTTGGGTTCATCAAAATACAAAGACAAATGTAGGACTTAGCTAAAACTTAAGGACTACTTTTTGGATTTTCTCAAGATATATACATAAATTGTGTATGGTTCAATTGTTACTTTTTTTTTTTTTTTTTAGAGTTGTACTATTTGTCACGGAATGGTAATCCCAGACTTACAGGTGGGGCTCATCATTGTGAAAGGATGGGCTACTATCTCACTGGTAGATAAAAATGTTTCTTTTTATATTATAGTACTGTTCATGATTGTAATATTTACAAGCAGGTAAGGAGCTGAAATGTTGCTATAAGGTCACAACAGATGGGCTTAGCGCAACTGATTTTCACAATTTTTGTGATTTCAAAGGTCCTTGTGTAATGGTTGGCTACACAAACAAGTCCTTAAAATTGGTGCTTTTAACCCTGAGGGCCATAGAAGCACAGACGATTACTACGACACTTTTGATGCATTTCCCTTCTACTGGGAAGACAATGCAAAGCCTGATGATGAGCCCATTGTTCTGCCCAAAGTAGGGGGAAGTGGTGCGGCCCTCTTCGATTATGCTATTGGCGGGCCGCAATTTGGGGCCAATGGGCTTCTAATTGGGCCACCGCTTGCACCGGTTATGGGCGGGTTTGCGGGTCCGAATACAAATTCAGGTGTGGGTGATTTAAGGCAAGCCAAATCGAGATTAGGATTGTCATATGCTAAGAGGAAAGATGGAAAGGATTCAATATTTGGAGATGAGTACAAGGCGGCTCTTGAAGAAGTGCAAGTGTTTTGTAGTCCTCAAATTGCAAGCTTGTACTAAGAGTGAATTGGTAGATTTACATTCCATATGTACCTCTTGAACAAAACGTTTCTTAAACTTGATATTAAACAATTTAATGCGTGTATATACGTATTTGTTAGCTCTTTCTAGTAACAAAATCTATCATTTTCCTAATGACTTTATGCTTACTCTCAAGTGGTTTGATCGATGAGAGGTCTCATGTTTGAGTTTTTCTTTGAGTCTTTTCAAAAACCTAATCCTAAAACCATTAGGTTTTAACCTTTAATCCTAAAACCATTAACCTTTAATCCTAAAACCTTTAAACCTTTAATCCTAAAACCCCATATGAGCTTTTTAGGTTTCAACCTTTAATCCTAAAACCTTTTACAATTTATTCCTTACTTACCCCTTTGTAAATTTTTAATACTATATTTACATTTTAAAAAAATCAATCATACCTTAGGTTTCGATTTTTAAGTACCCATCATGCAAGTTTAAAATCTCAAACAATTAAAAAATTGACTATACTGCTACACAAACATAACTTTTAGGACTCTAAACTTTAAAAATCAAGTTTAACTTTATTATAAGGTTAGTTCATTTAAGAATAAAAGGTTTAAAATTTTGCTTCAATTCACGCCTCCTTTTTTTTTTTTTCTTTTTTTCTTGATAAATATTGCAATATGTCACCCTAATCATACCAAAAACTGATGAGTACTTACATATGACTTATAAGATGTTCAGTAAAATCAATTCTAACCAAAACTTTTAAGTTGTTATAATACAAAGCTCTCAATATTATAGTGATAAAAAATTAACTATAGTATAAAACTTTTACATTTTACAGTATAAAACTACAGTATAAAAGGTTTAAAATTTTGCTTCAGTTCACGCATCTTTTTTTTTTCTTTTTTTCTTGATAAATATTGCAATATGTCACCCTAATCATACCAAAAACTGATGAGTACTTACATATGACTTATAAGATGTTCGGTAAAATCAATTCTAACCAAAACTTTTAGTTGTTACAATACAAAGCTCTCACATATTATAGTGATAAAAAAAATAAACTACAGTATAAAACTTTTACATTTTACAGTTTTTATTTTAAAAGTTTCGGTTCTAATTACAACTGCAATTAGATTGTCTCGTTTGAACATGGTTATGTGCACGCCTTTATCAAATGTCACCATTAATACAACTTTCATTAATGTATTCGATCAATCATTTTCACCTTCTTGATGCTTTATTTGCTCACTTCATTATCGTTGAAGCACACCCGCTCTTTATTTTGCATACTACTAAAGAAAAGTGCCGCGCGCTTATTCCATTTGCTTTTTAAGGGACAATTTAGTAGGGCATTGAGGGGGTGAAAGTAATAGGGGGAGGTGGAAGAATCTGTTTTAGAAAATTATTTGTGGGTATTTGATACCAAAAAAAAAAGGGTGAATTATAGACCTTTTAACAAAAAGTCACTATGGTGAAGTCCCTTTTTTCAAGTACTTCTCAAAGTGAAGTGGAGAGGGCGGGGAACATTTTGAAAACTTGGTGCAAAAGACAAAAAATAAATATTTATTGTAGTAGCCAGCTGCTCTTTTCTGAGATGACTACTTCACGTAAGCACTTTTAAGTTTTGGAATGGTCCTGTTTTAAAAGGGAAAAAAAATATAAGTTACAGTTGTAATCTGTTCCTTTTGGCAGAATGTTCATACCTTGGAGTGGCACTTCTGGAATAGATAATGGATTAAGAAGAAAGAAAAGAGTAATTATATAGTTATACCTTATAATTTAACTATTTTTTAATTAATTTGGCTGTTTTTAAAAACTATAAATGTATTCTTTAAATTTAAAGATCTAATTTCAATTTCACCCTCATGAATGAAAAAAAAAATAATATAACTACTTTTTTGAACAGCTATGAAAAATATTTTACAGATTTAAAAGCATAAAAAATCTTAATATAAAACATTTTATTTTAGAAAAAGAAATATAAGTTTCATGGCTTTTCAAATGTAAAGTATTTAAAAAAAAAAAACCTCAAGAAGAAAAATATAGTTCAAAAATAAATGTGATCTAATTAAGAGTATTTTTATCTTATCTTTATGATTTTTCTGTCAAAAAAGTTTGAGAGAGACAAAATTAAAACAAGTTTTTTAAATTCAAATGATATATTTATAGTTTCTAAAATAGAAAAATAAATTAAAAAATAATTAAAAATAAGAGGTAGAGTTTTATAATTAACCCAAAAATTTATTAGTTATGCATTGTTCTTTCTTAAAGGCTTCTTCTTTATTTTTAAAAGAAGAATAAGTGGGTTATAAATGGAAATATCAATAAAAAGAAGTGGGTTTGCTTAGAAATTTCATCTTTTCATTCTAAATTGAAAGCAGACACTTCATCTTTTCTTTTTCCTATTGAAATAAATTGTTCTTAATTTTTTTAAGATAAAGACATTCCAATTGTCATGTAGAATTTGACCTTGTACGTTGAATTTGTCACGTGATAATGTTTCCTATGAAATATAGTAAATTAACAATATGGGCAATTTCCTGTTTTTGAGAAATGAGTGTAAAGTTTGAATTTAAAATGTTGTAGCTTAAGTTTGCTTCAAACTATAAAATGTAAAAGTTTCATATTATTCGTAGTTAGAATTATGAGTTCCAATTAAGACCGTCAAACAACACAAATTTTTTTTTTAAAAAAAAGGATTAAAAAAATGGATAAGGGTCTACTTTTTCCATAAAAAGGATTTATTTTTTCCAAAAAAAAAAGCATTTCAAGCATGAGAGATTTGTTATTTTTCTCGTTGATTCCCAAAATGAACAAACTTTCCTTTCTTTTGTAGAGTCCTCAGTTCAGTTCTATAGTAGCTAGTGATTCTTGTCTGCTTGCAACTGCTTATAAGTAAAGAAACCTGCTTAGCCATCTTCCTAGCCACTTTCCTCAAGAAGACAACACATAAGACAATTCCTTGATACCCCAGCTAAGCTACTTTTTATCTTAGCAGAAATCTTGTCTTTGAACGGTGGAAAATGCATAAACAAATCATAGGTTTGGCCATAGAAAAACTGGCCAAAATGGCACTTAAGTACCATAGGGACCCCCTTTCTAGGATGATCCCATACTTGAGATATCCTAAAAAATGAGAAGTTTTGATCAACATTCAATTAAATACTTACTAAATATAAAAGCAAGTGCCAAAGCAAGTGATTCTTTGATAGTTACAGAAATTTTTTAGAGTGGAATTCTTATAGCTATCTAATGCACATAAATAAGTGACCCCCCAAAAAAGTCTTAAAAAAAATTTGTAGAAAAAGAACTAAAGCCAAAATATAAAGAATGTGGAGAAGAGTTAGCTCATTGATAATTGGCCAATCAAAACTTAAAAAGGAAACGTTACCCTTGGCTTTAAATCTTAAAAGGAATATTTCATTCTGAAATAATCTTTGACGGATATAGTGACTGAAGATGGCAATCTTGGTGCTTGGAATTTAATATATATATATATATATATATATATGTAACTTTTCCTAATTCACTTACCTAATCACCTTTCTCTTTGTTCTGGCTTGCCTTGTATAACATTGGAGAATCTTAAGTTTAGATTTCTACAAAAGTCACCACCAGAAGCCCCACCAAAATGCTACATTACATCAGTGTTCTGCATTAACCAAAAAGGAAAAATAAATAAATTAAATCCAACAAATAGAAGAGTAATGTTCACTCCTGGATTCAATCTTTGTCCTTAGCCAACTGAGAAAAAAAAAATGTAGATAGGCAAGCTCTTAAATTTTTTGTGAGAAATTATTTATTGTATCACCACCGGTAATTATCGCTACACCTTTATAAATAATCATGAATCCAAGTGACAGAGCCATATAATGCTAAATAGAAGCATGTACTTTTACTCAATTTTTATAGTTTTGATTTTTTGACCAGAACATTTTCTAAAAATTTTCCTCCCATTTTACAAGAAAAATATTAATTATGCATTATTCAATAATTATAATATATTGTTTTGCGCCTTTGTTTACAAGAGTAATGAAAACTATCTTAAACACTTAATAATCCAAATATATGATTATGTCTACATTTAATAAAAACTATTTTTTAGTTTATTTCATAATGCTTTCACTAAAAGCAATTTTGACTCCACCACTGTACGGATGTACGTGCCAATTATGAAACTAAAACATATGACACATGAATTCATGAAGTCTTATAAAGTCTTCTATGTCAATCGCTAATTGGTTAAAGCAAGTGATAACGCGACCTTTTGTGATAACTAGTAGTTTTTATGCGTAAAAAAGTAAAAAAATAAATGTCATGAAACTACTTCCATGGACAAAAAGTGAAACAAACAAGGAAAGCTATGATCCAATGGATATATACATATATATATATATATATAGCTCCATGGCAAGAAAGCTAATTTCTTGATGAAACATAAGGACAACTACAACCAACTCCAGATGGAAACGATAAAAGTGATTTTCACCTGGGATATAACCAAAAACTCAAATACAGAAACAAAGGAACAAAAGGAGACACATTGGTAGAACCAACTTCAGATAAAGCACAACATACAACATTGCTTCAGAAAAAAAAAAAAAAAGAAGAACCCCATTTCTGCTTAATACATGTAGAAGAGGGATTTAATATTCATCTTTATTTTTCTACTACCAAGAACCAACTTTAAAAGGCGTTGTCTCGGGCCCTTCCTAGATGACACAACACATGATCTCCTCAATAGGTCAATGTTACCATATGGCTAGACCCCTAATTTCCCCAAAATTATCATCTCCACTAGCTTGCCTGTAAATTGGAGCTTGGTCCAAACTTTTACATCCGGAACTCGGCATAACCTTCATATTGCATATCCTCATTTGCATAAAAATCCATGTAATTCGATTGTCCTGGGTATGGCGACGTGCCGCCGATTGAGTTGAAAATATGATCGGAAAGTTCGATGTCCCCATTGAAGTTTGAGTATGATGAACTAGGTGAAGTTTCTTTGTGTTGATCGTATGACTGCCAAGGTGTCATCGATGAGCCAGGATACTCATACTGTGGAAAGTAATCAGGGATTGCTGCTTGCAATTGCGGATAGTCCTGCAATAATTAAAGCCAGAGAGAAATGTTGTTGTGTAAGCTTAAATAATCGAAAAATCCTTCTCAACCCTTGATAATTAGAAAACAGTGGATTAAGTCTAGCATATTAGTAGGCACATCTGCTAGACTAGGACCACTACTTCGTATAAGTTGCGTGGTTTTAATCTTATTAGGGCTATAACTTATGAAGTTATATAGGAGTACTCTAAATAATCTGACAATTAATATAAGGAGTAAAATAAACTTGGGTCCCACACGATTTAAATATATAACAAATACAAACTTACAAAGACACGAAGGCATCACATATCTAGCAGGTTGACTTTTTAACATGGAGCCTTAAGCCCTTAGAATGTCTATTTTTGTTAATTGACCGCATTGAAATGCCTCGTTTCTTTACTGATAATTAGTACCTTTGATGAATCAAGGATTAAGTCAGGTGAGACCCAGAAGCTGGCGGAATTAGTTCTCCACGAACGATGGCTCAAACTCTGGCGCAGGAGTGACTTCGTGTGGAGAAGTCATTGGGCTCGAACTCTCGTTGTAATGGTAACTTGCTTGAGACGAAATGTCACCAGAGACACTCAAGGGCTCATTTGACACTAGTGTTGTTGAGGCAAAATCTGCATTGCTCGAACTGCTTCCAATCTTCTTGCTCTTTGGCTCTGTGTTCTCATTCTTTTTTGCTACACGGCACAAAGCAAAGGCACCCTGCGCATATTGTTGCAACTGCCAAAATTATGTATCAGTCATTAAGCTTTCCTAGGACTTGAGTACATGAAGAAACTGTGTCATCTTATTGAGATTCAAGAATTTTTACATGAAAACTTGGCGAGCCTTGACTAAGACCGTCGGAGAGGCGATACTCATGCATGATCCAGTCAGTTCGATCTCCTAATGGAGCACGTCCGCAATAGAAGACAAGGGTCTTTCGGTATGCACTTACATCAACCGATTTACAAACAACTTTTCGGTCTTTCCCAGTGGCCTTCCAATAGCCAGCTTTTGTGGCTCTGTTTGTTCTTGAGCCATTCGGATACTTTCTGTCCCGGGGACAGAAGAAAAACCATTCCATGTCTCGTTTCGGAAGGAAGGATTTCTCTGCAGGCATAGCTTTACAGATCAGATTTGCAACTTTTTTCTTTTTCAATGATGAATCTATAAGAAGATTTTGCAGAGCAGTTGAGGACAAAAATTACTTTCCCTGTTCTTGTTCTTTATTTTGCTTGAAATGTTGTTGAAGAATAAAAGAAAGCAGACAAAATTAGCTTTGGAAAGATTTAAGATAAAAAGTAACATTGCCCCATGAGATAAAAGCACACTTGAAACAAATTTTGTCCATAAAGAAGGAAAAAAAAAGATTAGATAAACAAACAAAAAAAAGTACTTGATGGTATTTATGCTGTTCACATTGATAAAAGATGTCAACTTATTCACCAATGCCCCCAACAAAATATTCATCTTCCCAATTAAAATACATTCAAAGCAAATAAGCACATAAAGTTATGCTTGCAGTGAAATCCAAATATTTATTCATAGAGATCCGAAAAGAGCATAAAAGATAAGTACTAACTTTATGTGATTTGCCCAAACATGCAATTTCGCCTTAATGCATGCAAGTTTCTTAACTATAGTAAATAGTACTAACACACTTAATTTAGGCACTAAACAAAACTTATTAATGTTAAGTTCTACTACTTGGATTGTCAATGTCAAAGAGATTGTCTGAGCAAGTACCAGGCAATTCCCAGGGATCGAATTTGTACAAATCGATCACGGGGATAACTTCGAGCTCGATTTCAAGCCCCTCCACCTTTCTTTTAAGGTAATACCCCACCAGTTCCTCATCTGTTGGGTGAAAACGAAAACCAGGTGGCAGTGATGCTTCTCCCATGATCATCACTCACTGTCAGAATTCTTAGTGAAAGAATGGCAAAAAATATGTAACAAAGAAAAAGAAAGCAAAGACTATTGTATGTGGGGATTGAATGACATGAGAAAATTGCTTTCTTTTTTTTTTTTTTTTTGGCTAAGTGCCAATACTGTATCTAATAAAAATCTGGAAAATCCAAAAGTAGAAGCTTTTACAAACAGTTGATTTTTTGTCAATAGTAGAGTTAAACTTCCACAGGATGTACCTGTAGTAGAGCAGAATCATTGTCTTTAAAAGAAATGCAATGACTTATAGTGCAAAAATAACACCCCCCACCAAACCACTATTGTAACCCCATAAAAAACGACAAAGTTAATAAAAATTTAGAACTTTTTAAGCAATACCCAGATACAGATATTGCCTCAATCCCACGACAAGAATGGTTTAAACTCCAAGCTCCGAAACTACTTTAGAACTTCCAAAACTGAAACCTATTGAGATACCCAGAAGGCAAAAACATTAAAATTTGAAATTTGAAAAAGTGGTGAACCTAGAGGGAAATTTGTAGCAAGAAAGAGAGCCAAGAAATGGGAAGAAAAAAATGGAGGAGGAGGAGGAGGAGGAGGACGGTAGAGTAGAAGCGGTGACAAGTGGGAGAGGCTCATTTATAGGATTTGGGGCAACAAACAGGCCCAAAACCAAAAAAAAACAAAAAAAAGAGAACAAACACAGACACTAACACCGAAAGTTGTAATGAGACTACTTGTCAGAGGCACTCCCCAAAATTCCAATTCAGAGTGGCCCACAACCACATTTGCTTAAACTCGGTTCACACTTGAGTTCAGTTTAATCTTTTCATTTACGTCACACGTAATTGGGAATAAACAAATAAACATATATTATCACATGTTTCCCCTATTTTAAAATCATTCTCACTTTAGATCCAAAACTTGCCCCTTAAATTTTAGGTTAATTATATAACTATATTTATTATTTTTAATTATTTTTAAATTTATCTATTTATTTTAAGAAACTATAAATATGTATCTTAAATTTAAAAACTTGTTTTAATTTTATCCTTACATAATTTTTTGTACAAAAAATAAAGATAAGACAAAGATACTGTTAATTAGACCGAATTTGTTTTTAAAATATATTTTTCTTCTTGAAAAAATTTTTAAAAATTTTTTAACATTCAAAAAACTATAAAACTTAACATCTTTCTTTGAAACTAGATGCTTTGTTTTAGGATTCTTTTTTCTATAAGATATTTTTTATAGCCGTTTAAAAGTAATTATGTCATTTTACCTAATTTTTTTCTATTTATATAGATAAAATTGAAACAAGTTTTTTAAATTTAAAAGATACTTTTGTAGTTTTTAAAAATAGAGAGAAATATTGAAAAATAATTAAAACTAAAAGGTATAATTATATAATTAATCTTTTAAATTTTTTTGTAAAAACAAAAGGAAATAAAAAGGTTCAGTAAGGTCATTTGATATTTTCTTATTTGTTTTCAATATCAGTTATAATAAAAAGGATTAAGCGAGATTAATTGTTATTATTGTTATTATTTTGCCATTAGTTTTTAAATCGAAATTCTAAAAAAAGGATAAGCGGGAATTTTTTTAGTAGAATGATTAATAAGACATATGAGACTGATCCAAAAATTGTTGGAGAATTAGGCGACTCTTAATTCCAAGGATCGCAAAAATGAATAATTGCAGAAAATAAATAGGAGAAAAGAAGAAAAGAGAGACTAAATTTTATACAGATTCGTCCAAAATTAAGACTACGTCATGTTTATGCCGCTTGCAGATTCCACTATGATGAAAGAGATTACAGATTACAAGAGAAGTTTCTCACACACTCTCAAATTGTGCTTACCAAAACTCTCTTCTATCTAGCACCTTGTGGGAATTTTTCTCTCTCAATGATGGAGCTCTCAAGAATTATGCTTCACACAAAATAATGCCACTCATAATGTCACACACACCTCCAACACTAGCCACCTTATGTCTATTTATACCCAAAGGAAGAGAAAAATAGTAACTAATGAGAAACCCTAATAGTTTTCCCATTTTGAGGTGTTTGAGTTCTGTAACGTCCTCCTTACAGACGTCACAGATGTCGTTACATTCATACATTTATACTTATTTAAATTTTAAACATAAACATAATTACAAAACTTATACGATACTTTTAATTGTAAACGTAGTTAAACACACATAACCAGGATCCATTCATACATTTTTTTTATAACATTGCCTAACTTATTCCATATCATTATTTATTCAATTACTCTTTAAATTAATTATAAACTTATTTTAATAAAATAGATATACCAAACTATAATATCACAACTTATAAAAATGTCACATCATAACTCATTTAATCATCACATCATTTAATAATTACTTGCTCCCACAGTTCGACAGGCCGAACTTGGGACTTTGGTAGGCCGGACATGATCGGCAGGCTGAAGTTCCTTAACCGGCAGGCCGACAGAGGCTTTGCAAAACTGGCTTAATATCTTATTGACGTTCGGCAGGCCGACCAAAGATATTCGGTAGGCCCACCGAGCTAAAAATCCTTAAGAAAACTTAACTTTTAAAACAAAACCAACTTTTCATAAAAATGCGAAAGATCAAAATTCTTAAAATTATGAAATAAAATATAAAAAAAAACATAGTTCTTGTATTCTTAAATCTTAACATAAAAATATATTCAAAATATAAAACTAGATTTAAAACATAAAAACATTCTTCTTGGTGTTCTTACAATTATAATTCATCGTACTTTATGCTCACACACATTCCCATGTCCTCCGCCTATTCCATGATTTTCTTACCCTTATCTGTAACATGACATATAACTTGATTAAGCTAATACTTAGTAAGTACATATAATTCTTACATTTAAAAATATTTCATATACATCATCATCATCATCATCATCATCATATCATAAAAGTGCCTTAAGCACTATTTCATAGAAACATATCTTTCATTACATTGACCATATTAAAACTTATTCTATTTTATCTTAAGGGCCTAAGTGTTACATCATAAACATCATTATAGGCGCGTCGTCATGAGAGGAGAAGGGTAGTTAATCCCAAACCAAACATAACATCATAACATATCATTTCATAACATTGGTGTGCAACACTTATTAGGTGATACATATATATATAATTTTCATACTTTGAAACATGTCATCATCATACATGCGTAACTTTAAATCACGAAAATCTTTCATAAGAAATCCTTAAAGGAAAATAACCATAAAAATCATCATGAATATCATTGTGAACATATCATCAAACCTTATAAAACATGTCATATTGCAGGTGAGAATGTACTTACCTTAACAGCTAGCTTACTTAACCTTAATATGCTTTGGTGACAAAGCCGCGGTCTCGAAGTGCTCGTTCCTTTGTGTGTTCATGCCATTTATTCATTTAAAGAATACAAATAATATTAATACTTGTTATCATAGCGTAAATCATCCATTCATATAACATTCATATATACATTCATCTCATATAAATATTATTCATAACATGCATCCTTAAGTATAATCATCAAAACATCTCATACAAACATCTTATTATTATGCATTTCAATATCATAGAATTATTTCATCATCGATAAAAATCCTTTAAACATATAAAACATTTCATAAAATAAAAATCCAAAAAAAAAAACATTGTTAAAACAGTTTTCTTGACCTAACCTCATAGAAATTTCATAACATAAAATATACTTATCATAACATTACCAAACTTTGCAGTCAATATCATAGCATTTACATGCACATTCTTGTCAACTTTCATGAAAAACAAAATACATGTACCCTTTGAAATAAAAATTACTTTTTCATGCATCATATCCAAACAACAATATTTCTGTAAAGGGTAGAGGATAGAAAATTCATATTTTACCATAGAAACATCTAATGACTTGGGACTTGGAAGAACATCACATAATACATACATGAATAACATATAAGAAATTCAGGACAAAATACAATACCTAGAGAAAGATTTTGCAGACGATTGGAGGAGAAGAAATGCTTTTAAAAAACACAAAAAAACGAGTCCTTACTTTAAAAACTTTTTTCTCAAAACCCTTGAATTCAACCAACGAAAATATAACATTTTCTTTCAATTTTCTTGCAGAGAATTTTTGAGAAAGAAGGAATGGAATTCGTGGAGAAGAGAAGAGGAAGAGAGGAATGAGAAAACGTCTCAGAAATTGAGAGAGAAAAGAGTGAGAAGATGAGAGAAAAAAAATGATAAAAGAACGTTAAAAATTTTTAACGTAATGAGCGTAACCAATGAAAATTCAATACCCTCCATTAAGTTGGAATTTTCTGACTCAAATGGTGCTTATTGGCGTGAAGGAAGGAGAGCAAAGAAGGAAAGTCAAACAACCACTCATCACTTACCATGTTTTGCCCTCTTAAAATGAGAAACCATTTAAAATCATACCAATCATTGCGAAGTCAAACCTTTTATTTCCTTAACTGATAAAATTATTCCATTATTATGCCAATTAATCACAATAAATCACCCGTTTAACGTAATCATCTCAGCCATAAATTTGGAGAGATTTCTGCTGACTGCTCGTCAGTTGTGTTCGGCCTGCCGATTCCACCAAGTTCGGCCTGCCGATGGTTCCTATCGGCTTGTCGACCTTTAGCAGACTTTTCGGCCTGCCGAACTGTCTTTAAATGTCATACATTAAAACATTTAATTCATCATTGCATCATAATTAAACATACATTATAATTCACATGAACACTTGAACACAACGATTTCATGCGGTCGTCACCTGTCATAGAACTTGAAATAAAAGTTAGTAACATTAAGATCATATATCATAACATATAACTTAAATTATTATTAATTTTTTATAACATCGTTACTAACTTAACGTGATTTGTTACATAAAAATAGGTGGGTGTTACAAGTTCGACTCTGACTCAAAAATATCGCGCAACACAGCGCGTCAGCGCCGTGGCGCTCGAAACGAGCGCTGCGGCACTCCCTGTAGCGCCTAGGTGCCATTCACTTGACGTCTCGACGTAAGGCTGCTAGCGCCTAGGCGCCCTTCAATTGGCACCTAGGCGCCCTTGTCCCAGCGCCGCGGCGCTCTCCTGGCAGAGCTGCGGCGCTTGCTCCCTGCCTCACGAGGACTACAATTCTCCCTTTTTATTCCTTTTTGTTGGGATGTCAACTTGATTTGGCTCCACATCTGCAACAAAAATAAAATGAATAAATTAGCTAAACCTTCCTGCAAAGTTTATCTTTTTGTGTGACCCTTTGGGTCTCTCTCTCCGGGTTCTTTCCATAAGCATTGACCATAAACGATACCCGCCGTCCGATACCAGTCTTTCTACCTCTGATTGCTTTATCTTAAGGGAAAGTCTTAGCATGAATATGCACATGTTACGTCCACAAACTGGTTGGATTTTTTTTTTTTTTTTGGGTTTTGTTTTTGTCTTTTTGATTACCTCATTCAAGATGTTACATATGTATAGGCTTCATTTGACAACGTTATTTCAACTATATAATTCTAGTTATTATTAAGTATAAAGCTCTTGCATGGTATAGTGTAGAGCTCTCACAAACAATAATAAATTTGTTTTAATTTTTTGTTTTAACTGTGTTACCAAATGCACTAATCCAGTGTGTTCATGCCTTGAATTTACCGGAATGTTCCAATGCATTCTAAAGCCAAGCCCATGACGCTAATTGCTCTTTTTTCTACATTATTAAATAAAAGTGAGGAAAATTGTTCTTTTCCTTTTGAAGTGCACATTGATTAATATCACTAATATCTACTAATATTGGGATTTCCTTATACTGATTAATCAACATATATTGATGTATCTCTCATGAACAACATAAGAAAGATAGTCTTCTAAAATTGTTTTCTTTTCATTTCCTAGTGGTGAGAAAATATAAAGACATATATATGTTTATATATATATATATATACACACACGTTTACACAGTTGGCTATTATTGTTTCTCACTACAGTATCGGCCATATAAATCAATATAGGGACCACTCTTAGATTTGCACAGGATTTAGTTAATCATTGTTTTTTGTTGGTTCCCAATTTTCTTCTGAATCAAAAGCATTATAATTTAGCAAATAATACCCCTTCTTTTATTTTTCATACACCATTTTTTACACACCTAAGTAAGTTTTTTTCCTTTTTTTTTTCTTTTTCCACCCACCAACCCAATTGTCAAACATAATCCTTTTCGAAAAAGACTTTTAGCAATTTAGTTGTGCAAAGTGATTATGTATGCCATGAATTGTATAAACAAGAACAAATTATTGGTGTACATTTCTGGAAATATGGGAAACAAAAGGGGAGAATTGCTTTATCGTTGTGATGTTACCCCATTGGCCTTCGTAAAGTATCGTTTCCACAATGGCCTTTTCACATTCGAAAACTTTGGACAATTGAATATGTCGTTTCATCAAGCCATGTTTGGAATATAATATTATTATGGCAATATCACATTAGCAAACAAATACTTTATTACAAATACTTTATTAAGTTGTGGTTGGTTTCTCTTTTCTGTAACTGTTTTCAATTTCTTTTTGTTCATTTGAAGAAGAAACGAGAATTTTCGTTTCAATAGGGTTTAACGATTAAAAAAGGAAAAAAAATGAAAATTTTGAAGAAAAATAAAGCACTTACTTTTTTGTGGGGAGGCTCTTGAACGTAAGAATCAATCTCTATTATTTTAAAATAATGTATGACACAATAATTTATTTTTTAGATAGGATGTGTAATGAGTATTTATTTGAAATATTTTTGTCCTTAAAGGTGATTTAATATGTAATATAGTAGTAAGATATTTTATTAAGAAAAGATATGTAAAAAATAGAATGAAAAGTGTCAATAGATGCTTTTAACAAAATTTGTTGAGAATTTAATAAGATTTAGAACTTTATTAGATCAACTTTTTTTACAAGATTCTAGTAGAAACTCTTAACGGTAATGTATATTTAAAAACTGTTAAATGTTATTTTTTTTAAAATGTAACGACTAAAAAACGGTATTCCTGCAAAAAAAATTGCCTTTTTTTACATCCCTAGTCCTTTGTCGTAGTGTACAGATCTAACCGCAGAGCGGTCAAACCAGCCCTAATCGGGGGAATTTAAGGGTTCTCCATTGGTCATGTCCTTTTCAGTCTTTAGCTGTTTGGTTCCACGTCATCCTGAGTAGGACAAAACACTTTTTCCTTTTATTTTATCCACGGGATGACGTCATCTTTCCGGTCAGTGTTCAAAAAAGAGGGTTCCAAAAGTGCTTCTTGCCGAGTTCTTTTGAAACTTTTTATGGAGTGACCCAAACACGCCTTAGAGGGGTGAGAGACAAAAACTCTCTACCAATTCATATGTTAGAAAATTCAGGTAAAGATTTGGATTTTTTTTTTTTGAGCCAAAAATCTTAGAACCGTTCGATTTAGTCAGCGGTCATATGTTATCTTTACTGCGATCATTTTTTGCCTGGGGTGGCAACGTTTGTTTGTTTTTTTCAATAAGATTTTAGCTTCGATTCGCTCGAATCAATCTAATAGACGGGATATATAAACAGTTGATTTCATGAGGAATCTGCATGCCATGCAGAGATATATTGTGTTTTATGAAGTATACTTCGTTATCACTCATTAGGTGGGACCAAAACAAAATAATTTGTTTAGCAGACAAATTAGAAAAAAAAAAAAAAGAGAGAGAGAGAGAAAGTTGGAAATAAAAAGGTTTTGCTTTAGACTAGGGCAATGTTTGTTTCCCGTGACATGTATACATGAAATAGACTTCCACATAGTTTGTGGGGTTGTTGGTAAATTTTAGTTAAAAAAAAAACTTTAAGTAATCAATGAGACTGCTTTTTTTACATTAAGATTAGGTCATAAAGGTTTTGGTGTTAAATTTTTTACTGTTGAGAGTTTTTTTTTTTTTTTTTTATAAAGTTGTAAGGATACAATGTAACATATGAGAACTTCACAGGTTAAACTTTTGTTTTACTTTGTAACATATGAGAGGTTTATATTATTTATAATTAAGACTGTACGGTTGAAACCCCACCCTCAAGTACCTTTCTTTTTTCCTTTTTGGCTATGAAATGATTGTGGAGTTTTTACTTATTTCTTTACAAGATCTAAGCTATTGGTTGAATCGGTAATTGTGGACTGCTAGGAAAGCTGAGCAGGTAAAAAATGACATGATTGAAGGCCATGCCTTTCACACTGGAGAGATGAAAGAAAGAGAAGTATTAAGATCCTTGTTTCATCTTTTCCCTGAAGTGATCCAGTTAATTCTTTCAATTTAAAGATAAGATACTGGTAGAAATATTTTTACCTAGTTTGAACAGGTTTGTTTTGCCGCTTATGATCATATAGTTCCAAAACAAAAAAAAATGCTAAAAATACTTGAGTTGTTCCTGATCTTTCTATTTTTCTCCTTATATGTTTCAAAAAAGTGCCTTAAATATACCTATATGATATTTTTTGAACTACAGGTTACCCCGAAAAATAATTTAGTAAAGTTGAAACTACATATTACCATAAAAATAATTTTTCTTGTTTAATTATAAAACTTGATGTTACAACTAAACTAATATATCGCCCTTGATGTGGTTAATTACGAGTTAAGTACCTATGTATACTGACGTAACTGGACATTGCTTTTACTTTATTTTTTTTCCGAACTAGGCGATAGATTATTACTTTTTAATATATTATATATCGATTTCCATATACAACAAAATAAATAAATAAATAAACAAACGTATAAATGAGCCTGAGAACTTAGTAAAAAGTACAAATATATGTGTATGTATGGAAATTCTAGAATATGGTGTCCTATTCATAGGATAATAGGATTATTGATCGTGATCATAACATTAATTAAACTGGAAGACACTGCATATTATATGAGATTAAAGAAAGTATAAATTTTTTTGGACAACACCGTTACACCCACCTTACAAGCAACATCTAATTATATGGGGTTAAAGTGAATCTGTGTGTATGTTTTTTTTTTCTTTATTTTTTTTAAGAAAAAACCTCAGGGCGAAAACTTTATTATAGTGGTCAGCACATTAGGGGTTGGACGTGACTATAGCACATTATACAAAACTTTATCTTTGCACTACTGAGATTGGAAAAAGGGTCATGAGCAGCCAAATTAATATGTCTCCCACTGAAGTTTTTTAAGATTTATCAAACAGATTGTGCTTACAAAAGGCAAATGAAGAAGAATTTGTCGCCAACGCAAAAATAAAATGTGTCCAAATGCGGCAAAAGTGATCATAAATTTGAAGACCATTTAGGGACTAAATGATTTCAAGGCCAAAAAAATTCAATGCCTGCATGGTTTTTATGCATTTATTGATAAAATAATAATAATAATAATCAAAGTGTGAAAACAAGTCAAATGGGAAAAGATTGTAATGGGTCTAACTTTGCATGAAGATACAAAATGGGAGAAAAATAAATAAATAAACAAAGATTATTAATTAAAAAAGCTTTTTCTCTTATGGGGAATTGGAAAATGAGAAGATCACCCTTATCCTTTGTCATTGTTTGTCTACCTCTTTCGGCTTTCCTTTGTCTCTTGGTGCCATGCTTGCAATCGACAGTTCACCAGCACTTGTGCAACACAACCAGCCGAAGGTCAAAACATTTGCTGGCTTAGTGCTTGCTCACAATTGAGCAGATTGGTTTGGAGTTTGGACTCATTTTCTTAAAGTCTAAATACTAGAGAAATTCTATATGATTTGGTGTTTGAATTTTTATTTTGTCATCATATTCTGGTAATGTGTGGGTTGCGCTTTTGTTTTGTTTATCTTTTGGTTCCATAGTCAAATATCATGAATCAGCCTCATTAGTTGTAACGCCCCGAAATTTATTTAATGTTAATGTAATATAAATGATGAATTAATGTGCCATAATTAATGTTTTAACATTAATTAGATTATTTGGTTGGATCTTGAAATTTTTGGTTGTTTTGTTAATTTGATGAATTCAAATGATTTCTTATTGTTTTAAAATGATGTTTTGAGTTTTAAAACACAACAATTTGTAAATTGTTAAAAATATTCCGTTTTACAAAACCGTGGGTGGCATTTGATTTTCGCACAGTAAAACCGCCCACAAATTTTCTCTATTTATTTCTCTTTTTCCCTCCTCTCTCCTCACTCTCTCTCTCTCTCTTGAACTCTCTCGGCTCCTCTCATCTCTCTCTATCTCTGTCAAAATTTTTGAACCCAAATTCAAATCCAAGCTTCGGGTTAGCAAGGAGGAAGCTCGGGAACGTGATTTAGCAACTGAGAACGCGGATTAAAGCTTTGATTCGATGTTAGATTTGAAATTTCTAAACTTTTTACAAAATTTTCAATTTTGTGCATTTTTGAAATCTAGGTTTGATTAAGCTTAGAAAACCTTGGATTTGAGTTAAATGAACTTAGAACACCTAGAATCCAAGCTTAGATTGAAGAAAAACGGATTGAATTCAAGATTTTTCATTTTTCCTCAATTTTTTCCTATTTTCAGATTTTTAGGATTTTTGTGTTTGAATCTTGTTTAAATGAGTTTTAAAGTGTCTAAATACGTTTTTCTATCATCTATGAATGTTTCTATGCCTGGGATTTGAGAAAAATAGGTTAGAATCAAAATTTGGGTTTTAGGGAAATCGAAACCCGTGGCTGGAATTTCTGAGTTTTCCTAGTTCGGCCTGTTCGGCAGGCCGGAACAGGGATCGGCAGGCCGGTGTTCTTCCGTCCGGCAGGCCGAACCTGGGGAAATGACCGGCTGACCGAACCTGGCTTCCGGCAGGCCGAACTGTGCAGTTCGGCCGGCCGAAGCAGGGAGTCCGGCAGGCCGACCGAGGCATGGAAATTTTTACGATTTTCACCCGTTTTCACTGTTTTGAACCCTGATTTAAATCCCAACCTTATAGAATGATTTTAAAGGTACAAATGGCACACTAGGACATCATGAAATGATTTAGTGACATAGGATGTCTTGAACTAGATATTGATCGACTTAGTTTGTATCTAGGATCGTTCGTGGTTCCGCGGAGCTAACGTATAGCGGACCGGGATTACGGTGTGGGGTACCGGCACGAGTATTGAGGTAGGACTTCTAGCCCATTTCTTTGGTAGCCTGGTTTCGAAATGATTTGGCTTTGAAAAGGATTTCTATTAAAATGCTTTCAACGGATGTTTTGTATCTAGGATCGTTCGTGGTTCCGCGGAGCTAACGTATAGCGGACCGGGATTACGGTGTGGGGTACCGGCACGAGTATTGAGGTAGGACTTCTAGCCCATTTCTTTGGTAGCCTGGTTTCGAAATGATTTGGCTTTGAAAAGGATTTCTATTAAAATGCTTTCAACGGATGTTTGAAAAATGGATTTTTCTGTTATATTTTAACATACCGTGATCTGAAATGAACTTCATAATGAATGTAAATGACAACACTCGGTAATTGGGTTTGAATGATAATGATAATAAACACATAGGCATGATGCCATATCAGAGATCGGGTCGTGTAGCTATCGACCTTGGGGGCTGGTCCCGAAACCCAGTTGGGCCACTACGGTGGTGATACTATGGTTTGCCTAGGAAAAAGAAAATGATATTTCTGGTTATCTAAGTAAGCTATTCTGGGTAAGAATGGTTTTACTTAAAATTGTTTATTTATTTATCTATTTATTTATTTGAGGTTTCTTTTAAATAATTCCTGAATAATGAAATGTTCCTTTAAATTAAATTATTTTGTAAAACATAGTCCTACTGAGCCTTTCGCTCACGTTTTAATTATTTTAAATTTCCCCCTCTAGGTGGTTTCCCTATTTAGGTTCGGAGAGGATTCTTCGACAGAACCCAGGAGCAGTAGAAGGAATTGTAGGTTAAATGGTATTCACGGTTCAAGGCATGTAATATTTTAAACTTTCTTGATGTTGGACTGTAACTGTATTACTATATTGTCAATACTATGTGTGTGCACAAGTTGTGGGTCGGTGGACCCATACTCGCAGTTCTTTATTCATTTTTATTATTTGCTTAATATTTATAAATTCTTTTATAAAAATGTGGTTGAAATCTTCTTATTTCTCGTTTAATCTAATTTTTAAACCATTGGTTTTAATTAAATTCTTATTCAATTACTTTAAATAACCAGCCACGTCATCTCCCGTACTCCGGGGCGTGACATTAGTGTTCCTAAATCTTAGAGTTGTTATTTTTTAGGGTTTTCTCATTTGACAAATTATTTAGAATTTTTTATATGGATATTTGTTTTTCGATGTTCGAAATCAATATTGTATATTTCTCTTTTAAATAACTACCGCTATAAATCAACCTCTTAGTGGTCCTTATTTTTTCTCATTTGACAAATTACTTAAACAATATTTATCTGCATATTTGTTTTTGGATGTTCAAAATAAATATACTTAACTATTTTAAACAACTACCAAGTAATGCTAGGGTGAGTATGATGCATATGGTGGGGGAGTTTTAATTCTTTTAATCCCCATTTGGGTGTTCTTGTTTGAAATAGTTAATTGGCATTATTGACATGCCTATGGAAATAGTACATACGTGTGTGTGTATATATATATATATATGGTTAGATCCTTTGACAACAGAGTATCTCTACTAGTGTTATATGTTTTTAAACGTCAAATTACAATAAAATGGTATAAAAAAAGGCAAGCAAAATTGCAAAGACCTAATAAAATTTGACGGTTTAAATTACAACATAGTTTTGGTAGGTTTTTTTTTTTCATATTTTACCAAAAAAAGCTCTCATGTGGCTAGAACATTTGATTTCCTTGCACCTACTGACCCGGCCAATTGACAGTTCATTTAGGAAATTAATTAGAACTTGAAGTTGGAACTTAAATACTGTAGCATGTGAGAGCTTTATACTGTAACAAACTATAATAGCATGTGAGAATTTTATACTATAATAAACTGAAATTGTTTTTTTAACGTGCTTTTCCAAATGAGCATGATTCTCCACAAGTTAGAGAGATGTGACAAGCATATTTTTGGCTAATTAGAGAGATGACAAGCTTCTTTCCAAGATCAATGGACTGTGCAAAGATTGTGGAAAATATTAGTGATGCCAAAAAAAAAAAAAAGAACAAAAAAGGTGAAAGCTCTAATTCATTTGGCTGCATCCACAGATGGGGGGTGAATCAAAGGTGCTTTAAATCATTTGGCAGTACATATCTCGACAACCAAGCTATGTATAGAGTTGCAATAATAGTAATATGGTCATCTCCAAGTCTTGAGATTGTAATAATTTAGATTATTAGGAAAATGAGAAAAGCAGCCTCCAAAGAGTTCTATAACCCAAAAGCCGAAAAGACAAAAAGGCTATGGTTTGTTTGCCCTTATCTCCTATCCTTCACCATTATCAATAATGTCTCCTCTAATCATCATTATTTAGTACAAAAGATAACTACTAAGCATTGAATAATGACACATTTAAAAGATTTAATACACCGACATGTTGCGACACTGAAATCGACACGTAAGCATTGAGGTGGAAACCTGTAATACAAGTCTTCGCATGTGATTTGATCATTCTTCACGACTCAATCGGGAAATATTAGCCGATTCTTGGCGATCTAATTGAGTAATTTAGTTGACTAGTGAGAATTAGGGTGTGATTAGCAAAATCTCCTTTTTATTCTTTTTTTTTAAAAAATGTAATGGTTTGACGTGGGAGGCAATTCCATGAAAATGAAGCCAATAATTTGGTCAAACAGTTGGCATAAAATTGTACAAGTCACTTTATCAAATGGAACATAACATGCGTAGTTACGGAGACTTTTGTAGCGGCAGTCGTACGAATTAACAAAAATGTCCAAAAGTCACCATAATTGTTTTCTCTTTCCTCGTGCCTCACGATAGCTTGTACTTTTATGATTAAATTATTAATTAATTACATAACTATCCTTTTAGTTTTTATTACTATTTAATTTGTTTTTTTTATTTTTAAAAACAATAAAAGCTACTTTTGAATTTGAAAAACTTGTTTTGATTTTACCCCTTACAGACTTTATAACTGAAAAAATAAAGATACGATAAAATTAACCTTAATTAAGACTAATATATTTATGAAATACATGTATCTCTTAGAGGAAAATTTTAAAAAAATATTTTTAAATTTAAAAAGTAATTAGAACTTTTTTTTTTTTGAAATTTAACGTTTTATTTTAAGTTTTTTTTATGTTTTTAATATATATAAATATTTATCATAACTTTTTAAGCGTAGTTATAATGTTGTTTTGCCTAATTTTTCAATTCATATGTATGAAATCAAAATAAGATTTTAAAATTTAAATGATACTTTTGTAATTTTTAAGAATAGAGGGAATTAAAAATAGTTAAAATTAGAATGTATAATTATGTAATTAATTTTTTGTTATTTATTCCTTCAAAAAAAATTTTGATGTTTATTTAATCTTGAAAAGTTTTATAGTGGATGGTTCCGATAAGAGCATTCTACAATAAAGTATTTTTATCAGTGACGCATATTTTTAAACAGTAGATCTAGTCAAAATAAAATCAAAACGAAAAAGTAATGCAACATAAAAGTGTAATTAAATAGTAAATAAGATAAATCTTCTTAAAACCAGTCTTTTTTATGAGAATACCAAAAAATAAAGGATCTAGAAATATGTTGGTTTACATAGAATGCCAGGAGATAAACATCAACCACTTGATTCCGCAGAATATTTGAGAGAACAAGAAATAAAATAGTGAACTTTCTATTTGATTAGAGTATCATTTATCAAAAACGAAACACAAGGCTATTTATAGCCATTGGAACACTCAAAAATCAAAATACGTAAACCTTGAATAAATGAAAACTTGTCTAACTTTCTAGCTACGTTCATGTCTAGATTTTTCAAATTCATTTGCATTATCTATGGAGTACCCAATTTTATTCACCAAATTTGACACAAAATAAAAATATTAAACCCACATTAAATGGAACGTGTTTCTAGCTAATTATTTCTTAAAGTTCCAGTTAAATGTGCACTGCATCATCCTCTCAAAGAGAAGAATTTTTTTTTTAATTCGAAGTAACTTCAAGTGATAATCATACTGAATAATTTTCTTCTCAATTTTTAATGACAAATTTGGAAGGATAATCTTTCAGAATCATTGCTGACAAGATAATTATCATGCCGAGCAAAATTTCCATTATTAAATTCTAAAGCATATGAAATTCTAGTTGTAATTAATCACTCAAATCAAGGATTGGATTGCATAGTTCCTCACTTTGTTTATATTTGTCGCTAGAGTCAAAAGAAGGTATCTAGCTTAAATTTATTACCATGATCCACCAAGTTACTTGAATTAAGGATTGGACATTCCTCTTCATCGTTGCTTACCTTAAAAAGGGACTCCAAATTAAAATTTTCAATTTCTTCCTCTCCATGGCTTTCGTCAAAAATTACGTGAAGATTAAATCTTTCACTTTAATTTCTTTTCCATCATCGCTTTTGTCAAAATTAAATAAGAACTAAATCTTTCACTTCCTTCTTCGATATCAAGAATTGATTCATCATCTACTAGATCAAGATCAATGTATGATTCCGTACAGCAATAGAGTTGCTCCTTGTTATGTCGATGCTTCAACTTCATATCAATCGCGGCAAAGAACCTGCAACGCCTCAATCTTCTAGCATTGCACTTCTTAAGGGGCTCAGGAGTCGGAGTTTTGCTGTGACCACCGAGGGACGAAGAGATCGAATAGATGGGCTATTGAGCTCATAGTGGAGAGCAATTCAACTTTGGTCATCAACCAAGTTACTGGAGAGTACGAAGCTATGGATGACAAGATGGTCTCTTACTTGAAATTTGTTAGCAAGCTAAAGTGTCAATTCGATAGGTTCAAAGTGAAGCATGTGTCGTGTGAGTCCAATTCGAGAGCTGATGCTCTCACCAATCTTGAATCATCGATCGAGGTAGAAGAGAAGAAAGTCATTCCGCTTGGATTCATTAAACGGCCTAGCGTAGAAACAACTAAGGAAGTTCAATACGTTGATCCTAGGGATGACTAGAGGACCCCAATTGAGATGTATATAAGCAAAAAGTGGCTCCCAGAAGACAAGCAACTAGCAAGAAAAATAAAGGTTCAGGCAGCGAGAAACTACTTGATAGATGAGAAGCTCTATAAGCAATTAGTTACATAGCTATACCTTCGAAACTTAGGGAAGAAAGAAGCAGAGCGAGTGATTCGAGAAGTCCACGAAGGCTCTTATGGTAATCATTCCAGAGGACAATCCCTATACAACAAGATCAAGAGGCAGGGCTACTATTGTCCCACAAAGTGTGATAATTGCCAGAGACATGCACCGATCATCCATCAACCTGCTACAGAGCTATCTTCGTTCAGTTCGTCATACCCATTCATGAAGTACTCGATGGACAAGGTTGGCCCGCTCCAACAAACTCCCAGACAAGTGAAGTATCTATTTGCTCTCACTGATTATTTCTCTAAATGGATGGAAGCCAAAGCTTTTGCAGACATTAAAGAGAGGGATGTCGAGCATTTCATTTAAAGAAACATCATCTGTCGATTCAGAGTACCCAAGAAAATCGTCACCGACAACGGATCCAAATGCATCTTCAGCTCTTTCAAGAAGTTTTGCCAAGATTAGGATATTATCTTGAGCTTCTTGACCCCCAGATACCCGCAGAGAGATGGACAAGCTAAAGCAACCAACAAGACGATTGTTAAAAATTTGAAAAAGAAGCTCGAAGCGAGAAAAGGTCGTTGGGTCGAAGAGCTTCCAATGGTGTTATAGGCCTATCATACTACTCCTTGACAAGCAATTAGTGAGTTTCCTTTCTCTCTAGTTTTTGGCACAAAAGTAGTAATCCAGGCCAAAGTGGTCGCATGAGATCTCCATATCGACTACTCCCTACTAAATGAGACTACCAACGATGAAATGTTCAAGGATATGCTTGATTTGATTGAGAAGAAAAGGGAAAATGCCTTCCATCAACTAGGTCATTATTAGCAAGCAACCGCAAGATACTACAATTCCAGGTAAATATCAGGAGATTTTCAGTGGGAGAGCTTGTTTTGCAGAAGCTATTCTAGAATACAAGGTTGGCAAATACTGTAAAGTTAGTTGCGAACTGGGAAGGCCCAAACAAAGTTAGAAAGGTGGATCGGGATGGCGTTTATAAGTTCAAAAAGCTCGATGGCACGTTGATTAGCAAGACTTTGAATGCACATCATTTGTGAAAATATTGTGTAATATTGTTGTTTTTAATCTGAACAATTTCTTTGTTTATTTTGTAGGGATTTTCTTTTGGCTTGTTCGACTTGTTTCGTAGTAGGTTGTCAATCGACGTAAACCCTAAGCATCAGTCAAACGGGTTTGTTAGCAATGGTTGTAATGAATTTAGGACTATAAAAGTCAACTACGTATAGCTTAATCCCTACCCATGGGTATGTAGGTAGCTCGTGCTTTATGAGTGCAGCCGCGTTATCATTGAAATAACCATTTGGCTTATGTGCTTGTATTCCCACTATGTCCTCTCGATGGACTCTTGAATCCTCACCAACATTGTGTTTGATCTACTCATCTAATTATTGGTTCGATATACCTTCTTCAAGGCTTGTATCCTCACCAACATTGGGTTCGATCTACTCGCCTAACGACTGGTTCAATATGCCTTAAAGGCTTGTATCCTCACAGACATTGGGTTCGATCTACTTATCTAATGATTGGTTCGATATGCCTTCTTCAAGGCTTGTATCCTTACCAATATTGGGTGCAATCTAATCACCCCATGATTAGTTCGATATGCCTTCAAGGCTTGTATCTTCAACGATATTGGGTTTTATCTACTCACTCAATGATTGTTTTATATGTCTTCATTAAAGCTTGTATCCTCACCAAATTAGGTTTGATCTACTCACCCAATGATTGGTTTGATATGCCTTCAAGGCTTGTGTCCTCACCAATACTAGGTTCAATCTTCTCACTCAACGATTGGCATGATACATCTTCCTCAAAGTTTGTATCTTACTAGCATATGGTTCGTTTGGTGCCCAGTTACGACGGATTTGATTTATAGCCTTGCCATCTTTAATGGCTTCACAATCGATAACTGTGTTTGTAGCCTTGATTTTTGCAAATGACAGGCTCAATCGGTTCAATTGTTGTCCATAGTTCATCACTTTATACAAGATTAAAATAAAAATTACTGAGTTTGGTTATGTTATAGTCCAATTATTTATTTTTGAACTAGAAAGTGTCTTTTATTATCATAAAAGAAACTTTAAGGGGAAAAAATATAAAAACTATTGGTTTGATTGAAACGAAAATCAAATCAAATCAGAAGTTAAAAAGTAAATAATGTTTGTCCAAAATATAACAAAGTTCGAGAAAAAAAGCAAAAACAAAGAGCAGTGACATTCACTCCGTGAGATGAGAACTTGTATTGACTGGGGGCTGACCACTAATCTTTTTGTTCTTCTGATTCACTCCTTTTGGAGTTGATTTAGTAGCTTAGTCCTCGGTGGCCCCAGAAGAATCTCCCCCAGCGGTGTCAATAGATGCCACGTCAGCTGTAGTATGCTCTTTGTTGTCATCGTCATCAGTGGTAAGTGCTTTTTGAGCTCTGCAATCTTGGCATCAATGTTAAGCCCCTCAAACTGGGTCGCCTTTAACCGTTCGTATAGTTCGTACAATTTGACCTAAGCCTTGATCACTATAATTCTATGCACCTTAATTACTTGCTCAGATAGCTCTTTTATCTCCCCATCCTTGATTGATGTCAATTCGATTTGTTTTTTGAGTTTTTCTTGAATGATACAAAGGCTACTGCCCGATTTGATGACCTTCTTGTTGGCAGAGTTCAAAGAGGCAATCAGTTAGCGAACATCCTCTTGAGTCTTCGCCGAGGTCTTCTCAGCTGCCCTCTTCTCATCTTCAGCTTTCCTTAGGTTCGCTTCTTGCTCGATCAGTAGCTTCCTCAGATGATTAACTTTTGAGATTGACCTCTCACCAAGTGCATTCAAAACTTGAAGCATCTGTGAATAGAAAACAGTCGTGTTAGAAAATTATGACAAGGTAAAGAAAGTCTTACAAAAGAGAACCAATTATACCTGGGCAGCCAAGGCAAGAGTCTAATTATGAAGGGAGTGGACACTAAGGCTTGCTAATTTCTTTGCCTCCATAGGAAAGTTGAAGCTCTTGATGACTCTTATGATTCATTATACTCATCTCGACATCAGTGGCAAGAGTGACTAGAGGAATCGGTTTGTTTTTTTCCTTTTCTTCAACAGCGAGGGCTGCTTCTTTGCTTTTCTTAGTCTTCTTTGCTAGTGGGGGTTGGATCTCAAATTCGTGTGCTGGTGGGAAAGTTTGTGAATGTCTATCTGTTGGGGGCTCATTGGTTTTTGTTCTTTGGTTGTGTCCACTGTACTCGCTGCACCTACTTTCTTTTTCTTCTCTTTGGCTGCTCTTTTCTTTGCTAGCTTCTTGGCAGTGAACTTATCTGCGGATGGCAGGTTAACGACCTTCATATTCGACAAAGCAAGCTTTACGAGTAGAGCGTCTTTGTCAGATAACATAGTGATGCATTTAGACAGGCTGTATAGTCGCTGAAGTGCACTGCGTGTTAGAAAAACAATACGCAAAGAAAATTTAAAATTTTTAATCAGAGTATTTTCAAAACACGAGTGTGACATGCTATATACATAAATTAACCAGATCTTACTAACCTTGCATGCCGAAGAGCTCTTGCAATTCGTGAAGAGAAAAATGTTCCAGAAGTACCTCAATCAACTGGTCTTCTTTGCTATTCTCTATCCAGGATTGAAATGTGTGTGGGCACACCTCGTATAACTTTTTCCAGGTGACTCTCCTTCCAATCAATTGACAAAACCCAGAACTAAGGTTCGTGATTTATGAACAATAGTTCTCTTGGGAGTTTCAGAGACTCATAGATTAGAGTGCTCACTCTTGATTTCTCAACTGATCTAAATAACTTAGAAAACTTACTTCCTATTCATAGAGGTCCTCACATGGTTGGTCATTATCAAATAAGGCCTCAAAAATTCAAATCTGGATCAATATTTGATAAAATTGTGTAAAATGTGTGATCAGGTTATCGTTCGATCTGTAGGCTGAATTGGCAGATCGACCTACAGGACTTACTGCATCGGCAAGCCAAACCTGAAAATTGGCCTGTCGAACTTACGATAAATGATCCCTACGAATCTTTTATTTCTTGCCTGAAATTATTTGGATAGAGCCTCAGTTTTAAGTTAAATAACCTAATAGAGAAGTTTTCTGGTTAAAATAGTCATCTTTAGATAATCTCAAAGAAAATAAATATTCCTGACAATTTAATAAGTTTATCTTAAATTCATTTACACAAAATTAATTCACCCGATAAACAGACATGAATTATCTAATCCTATCAAATTTCAGTCAATATGATAATGTAACATAAGCCACCAATTTATTGAAAAAGCACACCATAGCATCACAGGATTTATTATTAGCTAGCAAAGGGGACATGATGGAACTATATAGTTCAAGCTTCTAATAATTATAAAACCCAATATCCTAGATATATATTTCATAATTATCAACTCTAACACTACTCCGCTAAAAGCTTAGAGTTGCACTCTCGAGCTATATAAAATTACGAAGCCCGAATAGCTAAGTATCCATGACATATCATAATGTATTGTATCCCTATAGGATATCCATAATCAGCTTAAGAATAAATTTTGTCTTATCTTCCCTATTATTTTCTCTTACGTTCTATTATCTCACCATCAGAAAACTTACCATCTAAAGATAGTATACCATTCGGTTACACCTATGTATCTAAATGGTTGAGCGCTTCAATCTTTCAATTACAAGATAACGTATATAAGTGAATATCATCGACTCCTAAAGAGGAGCTATGAATTCCGTATCTATAAATAACAAGTCACGCTACCAAGAGTCATGTCTCTAACATACCGTTATGCGTACCATCATAAAATATGAATGTCACCCTTTGGTACATCAAAAAATATAAGTCAAGACAATGGGCCTACTATTTATCTCAAGATTAAGATACAGCACGTATGATTGTCTAAAGTGAATTGATTCACCGAGACAGAATTATTAATCTAAATTAATTACACTTTGTGTCCCGATCCAATAGATCGCCACCTATGACAATGCACAATGTTTCTATTCACGGAGTCCATCTCCGATGGCCAAGACAAACCATCTCTCGTTAGGAATATAAACAACATAATAATCTTTGTATAAATAAAGCGTCCAACTTTATTTTCTCAATTGCGAATCTCATGATTTAGAAAGTCACCTTTAGAATCATGTCTTCCACATAATCTGTCCATCATATGCCTAATTCAAAAGGTTTAGACCAACAGTCTCAGACTTTTGTTTGCTTATCATACATCTAACAAATATGAATGTAAAGAGGACAAGAATTTGGTATACGAACAATAAATAAATTCTTTATTGATAAAAATGTCTTCAAAAATATATTATCTTTTTACTCTTATGGCATACATGTCTAACACAGCAAATTATCAAAGGCCAATTAACTCTATCAGGAAGTCGTAAAGGGATACTTGAACGAATATCTTGGATTCTTTTCCAAATAGATGATGCTCTGATTCGATTCGGTTCTCGGCCCAAGTGTGGTTCGCAACTGAATTGATTTTTTCAAACCTCTCTTTGAATATTTCGCCTGCAGGTGGTGGATGGTTCAGGTCATAGTCTGCAACAAAGAGAAATTTGTAAGAATTAGTTGAGACTAACTGTTAAAAGAGGATTCAAGTGTTCGATTCATCTATATGTCTAAATTTGAAAGGAAAGTCAGCCTGTTTAGGCTACTCGACAGAATCGATGTTTATGGACATAAAGAATTCCTTTTCTTCCCATTCTCGATCCGCGTTGATAAAATAAGCTATAATTTGCTTCGTTTGCCTATAAACGACGTTTTTTTTTTTAATTTCGCTTCATATTATAACAGTTTAAGAAGTCAGCAATCATAAAGTCAGTATTCGCTTCTTCTTTAAGAACAATGAGAGCTAGTAATAATCGTAACCCGTTTTGCATTAGTTGGGTAAATGAAGTCTAGAAGTAAGCAAGTGCATCAAGCACGAAATTAGGAAATCGAAAGCCTCAATCCAATTTCAAGGAATTTCGTGCATACACATATCCAATTATCATTCTGCGCATCCACCAACTCGTTAGGATAGGGAAGTCTGATTTGGATCGATGAAGGAATTCTGTACTTGATCCAGGTCGACAACAAATCATCAGTTGTTAGGATTAATGATGGGTTTTTACCAAAAAAGTTCATGCCCTTGTTTGGAGATCTAAAGAGTCAACGAGGTTCAATTTGTTTGCGTGGATTGGATATGCTCGCACTGTTCATAACATTTTCTGCCTCTTTCCTACCCCCAGCGCCACCAATCCTAGAACTCTATTTGAGTCTTGATTGCTGGAGGATCCCTTCATCGACTTCCTTGTCATCGTCACTATCCCAAGGATCGCTGCTCTTGCTTGAATTCGAACTGATGTCAATTGGTTTATTTGACATTATTTGATAAACAGAATTCCTAAGGGTGATCTAGGGTTAGAAAGGTTGAGAAACCTGAAAACCAAGGTTTGGAAGAGTTCTTGGAAGTTCTTGAAGATCCTAAGATCGAAGTGTCAAACGGTTTTCAGAAATCAGCTCTTTTTGTTTTTTTCAGCTAACACACCTCAAGACGTCAAAGAGCTATTTTAGTTTATTATGGGAATGGAAGCGAGAGTTTCATGAACAGTATCTGGGGTTACCTTCTACAGCTGGAAGAAATAGAGTGCAACTTTTGACGGAAACGTTAAGGTCAACAGGTAATTCATTTTCAGCTGCTTATCTTCAGCAGTTACAAACATGTTAGCTGTTTTGTAAATCATTATTGTATGCCATTTTGAAATTCCCATACCCCATATATAGCTTCCTAGCTGTATGCATGTGAGTCAAATTATATAATTGGACGGGTAATGCTAGGAATCTCAACTTTTTGATAGTAGCTGACATGACATATGAGTTGCCATACTTGTGTTAGTAGGTGCTTAAAAATTAGCATGTCAATTGATTTTAATAATCCATCTATGAGTGAAAAGATGACAACTCATTGTCACGGTAATAGGCATAAAAAAGTTGGGATTCGTAGCACTACTCAATTCGGATTGGACCCCTTTGATTAAAGATGCTACTGCCTAATGGATTTAGTAAATTTTCCCGTATGGATTGCTTTATCATTTGTATTAGTTGCAAGATATTTAGCGTGACAGTATTTTGAGTTAGGTTGGTTTTTGAATGTTCTTGAACGAAGGATGCAGTATGCTTCTTTTTAACACCTGCAGTTTTGTTGTGCAGATACGCACAGCAGACGGATGCGGGTCAGCTAACAAGGAGCCTTCTCCTCGAACCTCGTGCGACCGTGAACGTCAAACCAAATCTCCAAATCATTGCAGACGATGTCAAGTGTTCTCATGGAGCTGCGATCAGCGATCTGGAAGAAAGCCAACTTTTTTATTTCCAAGCTCGCGGGATCGACTTGGAAACAGCTAGAAAGGTTCTCGTCTTGTCCTTTGGAGCTGAGGTGTTTCAGCGCATACCTTATCCTTTAGTCCAGAAGGAAGTAGAGTCATGTTAGAGAGCTCTTAGATCCCACGACGAAGTCCTCGTAATGGGATATAACTGGTGTCCTGTGATGTATGTATCCAATTTGTTGTTCTATCAATTAGCAGTGCTTAAGGAATCATAATTCTGTTTCTGAAGTTCAAGCAAATTTTTGTTTTGTTTGTAAGTTTTATCATATGATTCCCGAGTTAAAAAAAAAAAAAAGGGAGAAGAAAATTTGATTTTTGCAATAAAATGGTTGTTCTTCACCTTCTGTTATTATTATATGGGAACTTCTATGGTAGAGGACACAAAAGTTCTCCACCGGTGGAGTGTAAATTTTAGACCCTCCTATGTAGGTCAATGTTTTAAAATTATGTTGTGTATGGAGGTTAAAATAGAAAAAACCACAACTAATCACACTTATTTTTCATTTTATTTTTTACCCAAATCAATCTCAACCGTCAACTTAATATAACTTTTTAATCTTAGTCCTTAAAAGCATGACCAAAACCCTAACTCTAGGATGATAAGTTTGAGGAGCTTCTATGGTTGACGATGGCAACCTCTTCCAGACATCGCCGTCATGGACCTCAGCTGTGCACGCTCACTGCTGACAGTCTCGCTTCCTTGTGCAGGTTGGAGTGGATCTCGCAATGCAACGAAGGGAGGAGCTTTGGGCTTCAAGTAGTCGACATGGAAACGGTTTTTCGCGGAGGTTTTGGGTCTCGTGTGGAGGTTTTGGATCTCGGCAACCGCCTTCATGGGCTTCTTGACTGACTTTGCAAGGCCTCGTGACGGGCTTCGTGGGGGCTTAAGCTCGGTGAGATTCCACCGTCGTCGATTCAATGATCAATGAGCGTGAAGGGGATCGCGAAGACACATCGGGGTTTTCGCCGAAGAACATGATGTCGGAGCAGGGAGGGAAAGCTCCTATTGTCGTGTACTGAGGCAAGCTCTAAGATGGCATCTAAGCTCTCAGCTCCAAGCGTGAAGTTTGACGCCAACGGCGTTGTGTGGAGCTGCTGCAGGCAGCCATTGGGGAGGATCTTCTGATTTGCATTTGATTAGGGTTTGTATTTGGTTTTAAATGAAAGGCTGAGATCACAACCATAAAGAAGTTAATGGCTGGGACTTATATAGATAAAATTAGTTCTTTGTTTAATAAATTTTGGATAAATAAAAGATAAATGAATTTGATTGTGTGAGCTTATTTTAATTATTATAAGCTTGTTTGTTTTTCATCGTTAGATTGACATCTGATGCAAACATTCTCCACCGATAAAGAATATAACCGTTCTCCATCCTAGACCTCCATTTATTAGATATATATATATATATATATATGTTTGTTTTTTGGTCCTGTAAAACTTGGATTCCTTTGCTCTGGTTGAAGTAGAAAAATATCCAGTTTTTTTTTTTTTTTTGTCTGTTCTTGCGTTTCATATTGTTGGTCCATGATTCTTTATTGATTTTGGAAGTTTTGCTTATTGGAGTTTAGAGTTTGCTTCAAGTCCAAATATGATGTAGGAAATGGTAATTTTCGACTCATCATCAAAGTGGGACTCATTACCTTTTATTTCAGTGTGTTTGGCAACATTGGTTCACACCAATGGTTTAAACGCTTACATGCTACAGTATTATAAACCAAAATAGTTTAAACCGTTGGTTTGAACTAATGTTGGCAAACACAATTTTTTTGTTTGAAGATCACAACCCTTGTCAATCTAACGAGGTTATAGGTTGATCATAAGAGACCATGTAGGTCTAGAACTTAAGGGCGTCTAAAAATTGGTGAAATTGTTAGTAAGTCACCCATTTTGTTTTCTTGCTTTAGTCAACAGTCAGAATTGGTTGCAACGAAGAAAATGGTCCGGAATTACTTTAATAAATATGATATTTATCAGTAATTTAATTAGTCAATGAGGTAGAGACACCGTCAGTATCCAACATCATACACAGATTTTAAGCAAGTTCATTTTCTATTAGTTATCAAGATTGTGGCATTAATTTTTAAGAGATACTTTGTGGTAGGAAAAGTACTTAGGGATACATGAGAAAATGACTTTTTTTATAGCATTATTTTAATAAATTCTCAAGTTTGGTTACATTAATAAAATATCATTTTTCTTAAAAATCGTTAGGTAATTATTGAATGAATCATTTAGCGGTCAATCACTAATTGATCGATATTCATATTTCTTAAACAATATCTATTAATAAATTAGCGATACATCACTAATTAATCAGATTTAATTGACCAACACAATAACCGTTTTAATGGCCATCAACTATTTTCTTAAAAAAAAAAATTTAAAACAAGTCACCAAAACCAGTCATCTCATCTAAGTTTTTTATTAGTTTATATCATAATGAATTAACACAAAATATAAACAGACAAGATAGATTTAATATTTAAAAAATCACATAATTAAAAAAAGATCACAATTTTGAGACAAGTACTATTATAGAGAGAATTAATTGGGTAAATAGGCTATGGGTGTCAATAATCTAACAAAATGTCTCCAAGTTTTTATTCATTTTTTTTCCAATTTCCTATTTCTTTTGTAGAAATTAGGGCTGTTCAAAATAACCGAAAAATCAAAACTGACAAGAAAAATATAAAAAAATAGGTTTAAATATAAAAACTGACCAAGTCGGTTCGAAAAACTGACAGACATGCGTTCCTAACGGTCGGTTTTCGGAAGCAATTAACCGATCGACCCTTCAAGGTCTGAAATTACAAGTTATATATTTATATATATGCTTGCCATGCTTCTATTGAATGCAAGTACTTCTATTCATATATATATATATATATATATATATATATATATATATATATATATATATGTATGTATTTTGCTTCCCTTCTGCAATCAATAATGACGTTCTTTCAGCATGAAATTAAACAAAATACTGCAAAAAAGCATATTATGAGGAATTATCATATACATTCCTTGTCTGTTGTGAAAGCACTAGCAAGCTATAAGATCATTCAGCATCTGACCTTTGGGGAGCTTCACGAAAAAAAAAAAAAAACCATCCTCACTCACTCACACGAATGGCCCCGCCTCATACGTCACACGACTCACCATTCGCCAATCCACACAATCACCATGCATTAAATTAAGTTTAGACTAAACAAACGCCTCTTTAACTATTGTATATCGAAACCGACAGCCATAAAATTGATCATTGTCGTTTGAAAATTGACTGATTCTCTCTTTATTCTGTTGGTTTTTTATTTCATTTTCTCAAAACGGATCAATCAAAAACCAACAAAAACCGACCAATAAACACTCTAATAAAAATCCTATCGTCCTAAAAAGTTCCCATTTGTTACCAATATATATGTATGTATTCACGCCTTTAATCAAAGTCTGACCAGGACTCGTTCCTCCAAAACTCGGTTAGATTTAGATAGGGTCCCGTAAATATCCTTCTGTTGTCAGATATTTCTGTTTTCTTTCCTCCGTTGTCTCTCCTCTCTCTGGATGCTTATGTTCTCATGGCCAACGCAGCCATTTCCACGTCTCTTGATGTTCACTTAACCAAACGGTCCAATACAAACAGATCCCTTTTCTTCTCCTCACCACTATTCCTCAAACAACTCCCAACAACAAGAAGTAGAACAACAACGTCAACAATCTCTTGTTGTGTCTATCCAAAACCCAGAGACAAAATGACCTCATCTTTATCCGAACAGCTCAAGCCTCTAACTACAACCACTCTCCCAAGCAACAAAGAACAAAACAATAACAATCTCTTGTCGAAGCCAAAGTCCACTTGGGTCAACCCCACCGATCTGTCATTTCTCTCCAGAGACAAAAACGATCTTTTTCTCCTTCCCACAACCCGCAACTGAAAGACTTGAGACGTTTTGCCCAGAAGCTCAACAACTCCGGAGACTCCGAAGAAGCTTTCTTGTCGGCTCTAAAGGAAATCCCACATCCACCCAGTAGAGAGAACGCGCTTCTGATCCTCAACAGCCTCAAGCCATGGCAAAAGAGTCATCTTTTCTTCAACTGGCTCAAGACCCGGAACTCTTTTCACATGGAGACCATATTCTACAACGTCACCATGAAGTCTCTCAGGTTTGGAAGGCAGTTTCAACTCATAGAAGAGCTTGCTAATGAGATGATAAGGAATGGGATTGAGCTTGATAATATTACTTACTCAACTATTATATCATGTGCTAAAAGGTGTAAATATTTTGATAAAGCAGTGGAGTGGTTTCGGAGAATGTACAAGACTGGTTCGATGCCTGATGAGGTGACATATTCTGCTATATTAGATGTTTATGCCCAACTGAGGAAAGTTGAGGAAGTGCTTAGTTTGTATGAGAGAGGGAGGGCTAGTGGGTGGAAGCCTTATGCAATAACTTTTTCTGTGTTGGGGAAGATGTTTGGTGAGGCTGGGGATTTTGATGGGATTAGGTATGTTTTGCAAGAGATGAGGTCTCTAGGCGTTGAGCCAAATTTGATTGTGTACGACACATTGTTGGAGGCAATGGGGAAGGCCGGTAAGCCCGGGATGGCGAGGAGCTTGTTTGAAGAAATGATCGAGTCGGGTTTGAGTCCGAATGAGAAGACGCTTACTGCTCTTGTTAAGGTTTATGGGAAGGCAAGGCAGCGGAGAGATGCTTTGGAGTTGTGGGAGAGAATGAAGTCTAATTCTTGGCCCATGGATTTCATTCTCTACAATACATTGTCGAACATGTGCGCGGATTTGGGGTTAGAGGAGGAGGCCGAGAGGTTGTTTGAGGAGATGAGGCGGTCAGAGAGCTGTCGTCCAGACAGTTGGAGCCACACGGCGATGCTGAATATTTACGGCAGCGGAGGGAAAACGGAGAAGGCGATGAAGGTGTTTGACGAAATGTCTGAGTCGGGTGTTGAGCTCAATGTGATGGGGTGTACTTGTTTGGTTCAGTGCTTGGGAAAGGCCAAGAGAGTTGATGACATGGTTAGGGTCTTCAATTTCGCGGCCGAGAAAGGGGTTAGACCTGACGATAGGCTTTGCGGCTGCTTGCTCTTCGTTGTGTCGTTGTGTGATGATGTTGCTGATGAGGAAAAGGTCTTGGCTTGCCTGCAGCAGGCTAGCCCGAAGTTAGTAGCACTTGTCAAGCTGCTGCAAGATGAGGAAACTAGTTTCGAAACCGGAGCGTTATCAGTGACACGGCCGTCGAAGCTCGAAGGCCCTTCTGTAACTGTTTGATCGACATGTGTCGAAACACAGGCCACGACAAGAGAGCTCATGAGCTGCTCTATTTGGGAATCCTTTACGGGTTGTATCCGTGTCTTCACAACAAGACTGCGAATGAATGGTGTTTGGATGTCCGCTCGTTGCTGATCGGTGCAGCCCAAACCGCGCTCGAAGAGTGGATGGGAACTCTTTACAGGATTGTTCAGCGGAAAGAGGGATTGCCGGAGTTGTTCTCGGCTCAAACTGGGGCTGGAACTCACTAGTTTTCTCAGGGATTGGCCAATTCTTTTGCCTCGCATGTGGGGAAAGTCGCAGCACCGTTTGGGCAGAGTAAAGAGAAAGCTGGTTGTTTTGTGGCAACAAGGGAGGATTTAGTGTCTTGGGCGCAATCAAGGGTTGCAACTGCTGCTGTCACAGCGTAATATGAGGAACCAAAATAAGGCTCAATGTCTTTTTTTTTTTTTTGGTACCTGAATATTGCTTAATTTGTTTATAGTTTGTAATTTCCTTTTACAACTTTTTATATTCGTGCATGAAAATGTGCTTATGAATTGTTGCATTTTGGAACGTTTCTTTGGTACCATACCAGAACCTAGAGGTTATTGTGCTGTTAATTGTACCAGTCTGAAATTAAAATAAGATGAGACATGAGAGAGCAACATTACAAGCATCAAAACTTCAATCGAGTTTTTAGGGGGAAAAAATAGAATAAAAAATCAATATTTAACATTGCTTTACTTAGCATGCTTAACCAAGCGAGCCCTTGTAAGCTTGATGGTGAAACAAATCCAAATGGTGGAGAAAGCATATTGCCTGCTATATTGAGGATTAAGCAAAAAAAATTCTTCCTTATTCCAAAGAGTTAATCCCGTCACAAGAAGCTCATGAGTATGCAGAGACTCGGGTTAAGTCGGTCTGGAACGGGGGTGGTGGCATGCCGACCATTTTACCGATGCACCAGTAAGTGCGACTGAGCAGGCGGCCTCTGAATTTCCTCATCGCTCATCGGGGCCACCATCTGTGTACCCAACCAATCCTGCCCCCAAACCTCCACACTGATCCCCTCTTTGGAAGAATTATCCGGTGGCAGTAAAGAGGAAGACTTTGGTGCATTATATCTCAAAACATCATTTTTGTGAGAGTGAGAGAGAGGGTACGTGCGTGCGTGTGTGATTTAATTTGTTGCTTTCTTCACCTTTTAAAATATCACAAGAACCCATAGAATTGGTGATGTAAACGACATTTGTAGTGTCTTTCTCACTGCAAGGAGAACAAACAAATTCGCACACCGTTTGGATCACTTGGCCAGTCTCAACTCTTGGCTATAGGTTGCGGCTGACAGCTAGGCCGCGCCACCCTGTTGCACTGGCACCAGTGGACATCGAAGCTCGTCAAAGCAAGGTTCTTTGCTGTTCACATTCTCCTCTATCATGCCCATAAAGGAAGTTGTTTCCACTGGCACTTGCGTGAGTAACACCAACTACAAAAGCCCCTAAACCTTGAAGAAGTTCACAGGCATGGTGAATTGTGGTCGGAAACTAGGAATTTCTTACAAGGAGAGACATTGAGCACTGTACAAGCGGGTATAAAATAAACACTACTACCATTTGACGCGTTTTCCTTTTATCTTATTTCTCTTCTTTTCTTTTGATTTTTTAATGCAATTGAGCTCAGGGTCTGCAATAGTTTAATTAGGTTGTTCACTAATGAGGTTTTTTAAAAAGAGTTCCTTCAACTAGATGTTTAAAATACAACAGACAAAAATTGCTCTTTATTTCCGAAAGTAATTTTTCCATCCTAACTAATGGAGTTGTGATGTTACTAGTTTTCTTTGAAAATAAGCACTAGCAAGGAACTAATAGACCGTTCTACAAAAATCTAAACAGCATAGTACTTTCTGCACTGCACAAGGATCTGGGCAAAATTTTCAACTCTTTTGAATCCGCAATGGTGGAAAACCCACCTTCAAAGTTACAGCTGCTCATCATTGACAAGGAAATGCTCAATTTCAGTAATTAAATTTTGTACCCCCACCAATTTACAGACATTCTTTTCAGGCTTCCAAAGAGAAGAAAATGGCCCTGATGACTGAAGCCGGCACCAACACAGTATTTCTATCTTATGACCAAAAAAGTCTAAAAAGAACGGAAAAAAAGCGACCAAAAGAAAAAGAAATTTGAGCTTTTCTTTTCCACCTAAAGAGCATTTCCCATCAACCCCATCTGCAAATTTTCCCATTTTTCCCCGAAATCAAATTTCTTTTCAACTATTCAAGTTTTTGTAAATATCTAAGACCAAGCCCTTTCGCCATTACCACATGTGGCTTCCCTCCTATTGGGTGTATCCTTGTGCTGTAAGATGGAGAAAAGAAGGAAAAAAGAAAGACCCTAACTGATGGAAATGGTCAGCGGTAAAGCTTTCCTTACCGCTTGTCAATATAACTTTGGAGAAAACTGAACTGCGACATCACCTGTGTAGAGAAGACGGATTCTGCGGTACATTGTCAAAGGTACTTCCCGGATGACTTCCAAATCCTTCCTTCAAGTGAGATAATCATCACTGTAACATCATCATGGTACTTCCTCCGATCTCCTTGTGGGATATCTAGTAAATCATGGAAACCCATTCCTGTACAGAAAACCAGATCAAATTCAAGATTGGAAAAACCCATTAAAATGACTGCACTGCAAGTAAATAAAATGCGTCAAGTACAAAATTGAGCAGTTCCATTGCTACAATGAAAACTTGGAACATGAAAACCATTGAAAAATTGTGTAAGCAATAGGTATATAACAAAGAGAAAATTACTTGGCGTCTCTCAAATCACAGAAATTTGATATCACAAAAGAGTAGTGGAACGTAGAATAGGAAGGTCCAAATAAATCTTGGGTCACTATTCCAAAGACCTCAAGCAATAAATAAAAACACCACAAACCAATTTAGAAAACAATCAGAAATACAGAAAAGTATACCAGCTTTCTTAGCTGCACGGACTAGAAGCTCCTCTATCAAGTGTTGTGCAGGGTCTCCCTCTGGAAACTTCTCCATGAAATTCTCCACGTGAGAAACCACTTCTTCATTGGTCAAATACTGATACAAACCATCTGACGAGAGGACTAAGAACTGATCTCTAGGACAAAGTCTGTGGTGACGAAGGGAAGGTGAACAGGAAATGTACGGTGCAGTACCAATGTACTCATCTCGGAACACTTCCAGCAATGCATCATTCCACTTGGGCTGTACCAACCACACAAATGGTGTTATTACCAAACTTTATGTCCATGTAAACCATTTATTTTATCGTTCTGTAAGAGATCACAAATTAACTTCAAGAGATAATTGATTGTGGTTTTACGCTTTTATTGATTCATGTTACAGTATTGTGCAAATCATCACATATTGTAATGCAAGGTTGACCGTTACAAGATTAAGAGATAAACGATAGAGCAGTCAAAAAGAATTTAGTTTTCATTATGGATTTTTGTGCACCCAAAAACTCATCTCAATTTCAGGCCAGAAATATTATTCAATTCATTTCACTGAAACTATACACAAAATGTTCAAACAACCCTAAATCCCTTATTTGTTAATAGTGTAGCAAAGTAAGTTTTGTAGATCATGTTGTGACAGAAAACTACTATTAAGCATGTTTGGAGAACCTGTTTCAGAAATCCTGCGCCAAATGCTCTGGTAACTTTTAGTCGACCTTTCACCCTATCATTAACAATGCAATTTTGGTCATCTGGGTGTTCGTTCTTGATTCTTATAATTTCCTGCAAAACATTGATTAAAATTCAAATCAAGCATAGTAATCCATCAAGACAATGACCACAAAGGTAATGAAGTATTATGACAATTAATATTATTAAAGATGGTGGACCAATAAAAGAGTAAAACAGTATAGTAGTACATAGCACAAGCTAGCATTTAGACATTAATGACAAGGCAAAAATGAGTAAAAATGGACAAAATGCATATGTTTTAGGTGGAAACATACTTTTATTTTGGGATATTTACTGTTGTGTGCTAAATCCTGTTAATTATATCGTGATGGCCACTAGCAGCATGTCTCTGGTCCTTTTCGTATTTACAAAGGGATCATGGTCTTTCGGATTGTTCTTCTTGTCTTTCCAAAGTATATTTTTCCTACTCGTTTGTTTATGCATTTTGGGTATTGGGGACGATTAAAAAAAATTATTGCCAGAATTATTTAAAGCATACAACTCTATACTACATCTAGAAGAAGACAACATAAACATAGAACAGAAAAATTTACGAGGAAGCTTCCCCATAATTCCCAAATCATTAGTATAAACATATATAACATGAGAAAGGTACAAAAAAGGAAGCTTCATTAATTATTTAGTATCAGCAAAAATGCACTACTGAGGTAGACAGAATGAAGTCAGGTACAACCTCAGATGCATTTAAAGTTGTTGAAACATTGTGATTGTGCAAACATGGTCACAAGAAAATAAAATCTCTTGTATAGTGCATAAGAGTTACTTTTAGAATGCAAATTAATATTGCGTCTAATCATTTTATTCTTCGCCGCTTCTTTCCAAAAAGAGAAAAAGATCTCTGATAAAGAGAAGATAAGTCCAGAACCTGAAGATATAAACAATGCATCTAAATATTTCCATAGAAATGTAGTTACAAACAGTCATAATCTGGTTGAATAACTTGTTATAAAGATATTGAACTAAAGACCAAGTTACATGCAAAGGATAAAGTCATAGGTTTAAGCGTTTGGCTTGATTTTGTCATGATGCAACAACTTCATTTGAAAAAGATAGATTCCTATGGATAAAAACCTTTCATCAATGTCTGATCACAAAATTGACTGAAAAAAAAAATGAAAGATAGAAAGAACAATTGGCAAGCAATGCAGCAAACTAAAGTCAACCCTTCAAAGATTTCAGCATAGCATGTGCCTGTGGGTTAAATTTCAGACCAAAGAAATTGACATTTTTGTGAACCCTTCCTCACGTAACTTAGAGCTTGTTTGATAAAAGGGAAAAGTGGAAGGAATAAGAAGGATGAAGGGATTAGTTTTAAGGATTTGGAAAGCATTAGTTATTCGGTAGGAGAGAAAAGATGAGGAACTGTATCATGTAAGGGATTTCAAATAGTTTAATATCAGTAAGAAATTGACATTTCTATGAATCCTTCTTCGTTACTTTTCTTTCCATTTTCTTTCCCTCTTGCCAAACACATCCTTAATATTGGCAAGACGTGCCAACATAACAAACATAAGAAACAACAAAGTATTTCCTTTGAATATCATAATGCTCCCTATTTCAAAGGAAGTAAGGACTAATGAAGAAACGGTTCAAATGACAGGAAGGCAGTGAGACCCACCAAGTTGAAGACTAAAATGTCAAGAAAAGTTTCCAATGGCAAGTCCATAAGTACGTTGTAACATAATTGAAGCCAAGTTAATAAGCAGTTGGGTATTCATCTGACAATTGCCAAAATCACTGCTTTTCAGTGAAATCTAAACACTACCATGTCATCGGTTCCAGCGATTCTTAACCTATATTGACCCTAAAGTCAGGTTGTAAGATGTAACTATACCAACATCTAACACTAGAAAAATTCCCCATAATGATAAATAATAATCAGCACACTGAAGAAAGTGTTTATAACTAATCTAATTGATTATAAGTCATGAAACAAGAACCAAGAACTTACTTCTTCAATATTTGTGCTGTGATCCGTGGACAGCTGCAATGCGGTCAATTTCATCGCCTGAGCAGGAGCCTCATTCTCCGGCTTCATTGCCCTTTCGCCTGCAGCCAAGGACTCCTCAACTATTCCCTCCACGCCGGAGCCGCTCTCTCCCAGCCCTCTTGATGGGCCACTAGAGCCCACTTCCTCTGGCTCATACTGTGCAACAATTGCCCGACTGTCCCCCACATTCATAACATACACATCCTCATCCCTCATCAGCACAACCAACAAGCACGAACCCATCAGAGCAAGCTCTGGATTCGTATCGAGAACCTTATCTGTCATCTCCAAATACGCAAGCTCAGTCACTTCTAGCGCCCTGGACAACGCTCCCAATACCAATTCGTGATCGACCGGACCCTCCTTCCGTCTCCGGCCGCCCTGATTAGACCTATCCTCCTCTACTGTATTCTCTACCTCAACCTCAACCTTCTCCTTATCCTCCAACCCGAACCTCCACGGGAAAAACTTCCTTCCATGGCCTTCCCTGTGCTTCGACAACCCCTGCTTCAGCTTCGACAGCAGCAGCCACCGTCTGCTCGCTGCAGACCCGCCATTGCTCACGCTGAGCGCATCATCGACCGAGAACGCGAACCGCTGCGAGCCTGAGAGGTCGAGCCCGTCCTCGGCATCATCCTCCGCAAGAAAATCACGAAGCCGACGCCTTCTATTCTCCACCGGCCTCTCCGTCTGCTCATCCGATTGAAACGTCACTCTCTTCTCCGTCCTAGCCTCCAATTGATTAATTTCCTCTACAGGCACTACATTTTCATTTTCTTCGGCTGCCACATTCTGCGTATTGCTCGTAGCTTCTTCTGCTTCGTCGACCTCCCAAAACAAGCCCTGAAGCTCATTGTGGACGGCGCGGTAGAGGTTTCCCATGAGAAATTCCGGCGCATCAGGGCCATTGAATCCGTCGTAAATGCCGACGAACAACCACCCCTGTTCCTCCGATACGACGACGTGTACACGATCCTCGCCGGCTTTTCCGAGGGCCCACTGGACATTACTAGTCTCGCTTCTTGCCTCCGAATCGTCTCCCAGACCGGAGGTCTCCTTTCTTCCGACGAAATTAAGCACAGGGACGACCCAGGGCCTCTTCTTCTCCGAGAAGTTCCTGTAAAATGCCTTCCGAATTCCCGAAATGCCCTTCTTCCGCTTCCTTTTCACATAAGGCCCGCCTAGAGGCGCCGAGAAGTGGACCCGGCCACTCCCGTCAGGCCCGGAGCCCGCGGCGTTGGCGTCCAGTGGGCCGGAGAGTGCGCCCCGCTCGATTGGGCCGGAGAGGAAGAATCCGCCGCGCTCCATTGGGCCCGAAGGCTCTCCTCCTTCTCCTCCGCCTCCGCCTCCACCGCACCTCGGCACCGGCTGAAGCGGAAGGGCGCTGAACGACGAGGTGCTCTCGAAGCCGTTCACGATGCTCCCTCTAACGCCGCCACCGCCGCCGCCGCAGCCGAGAGTGGTCTCAGTGGCATCGTCGTAAATATTGTCGAGCTGGAGGACAGTCCGGGGAGTGGAGGTGTTGGCGCTGACGGAGGCGCCGGAGATTGTCCTGAAGCCGGTCTCGGGCGGTCCGGTACGAGTCCTGGGGACGGCCGGCTCGTGCGAGGGCGAGAATCGGAGCGACTGCGAGGGGGAAACGAAGCGATCGGACTGAGTCGGAGAGAGGAAGCGAGCTGAGCTCCGGACGTAGACGAAGGAGTGGCCTAGGGTTTCGTCGAGAGACTCGGAGGCGGCGAAGATCAAGTCCTGGTTCTGGTGGTTATGGAGGTCGTGGTTATGGTGGTGGTGGTGATGGTGGTCCGGGTGGTTGCTCCTGTTCGCCGGCGTGAAGCACGGGAAGACGGTCGAGAGTCCACCTCCCATCACATTTGATTCGCCCCGCCCCTTCCACTGTTTGGCGGCCAGGAAAATTTCAACTTGATTTTCCGGCAAAAGTCCCCCCACAAAGACAAGAAAGAGAGCTTCCCAAAAAAAAATAAATAATAATAATAATTAAAAAATAAACAAATAAATATTTTAGAGAGAAGAGAGAGAAAGTAACGAAAGTAAAACAAAACAATGAGAAAGAAAGAAAAAGAAAAGAAAAAAGTCTGCTGGGTGTTTTTTTTTTCCCTTTTCTTTTTTTATTTTTGCTGTCTTTTTTAAATATATATATTTTGATGAAGATCAAATCACTGTCTCGTTTTTATAGGGAGAGACTTTCACTCTCCGGAAATTCTAAATTTTTTTATTTTTTATTTTTATTTTCTGTTGGGTGCAGTTGTTGGCTCTTGGGTTGACCGTTACACCTGGCATTTTGCAGAGGACAATGCCACGTCATACACCACGTGGATTCCCATTTCAGGACGCGGACTTTAGGTGAAATGACAGTTGGCTCCCCAATAGTGTTTTCAGTTTAAAAAAGAAGGCGGTTTGTGGACCTTGTGGTCAATGTGGGAAAAACCAAAGTCGGTTACAGGATTGTCTTCCAGGGGTGCTTGGTCCTTTCCTATATGGTGCTGGGTAGAATAATGTTTTTACTATAAAATATTAAAGTTTTATATTGTAATTTTTTTTATTATTATTATAACATATGAGAATTTTATACTATTTATAATTAAAAAAATGGTGTAAACTACCATTGTCAAGCACCATATTAGTGTTCGTGTTATGGGACTGTCATTGTCAGAGCCCCAACCGAACACCCAAACATTGGGCAATCATTTTTTTTATACATGAAATGACTATCTTGCCCTCATCGTTATAGGGCGTTTTGAGAGTTTGGTTCGAACCAATGCTTTAAACTGAAAAATACTGTAACAAAATTGTTTCAAACAACAGTTTAAATTGCGACTCTCAAATATCCTTTATTTTGTTGAAGAAAAAAATTACTTTAATATTTTGTGTGTCTTTGGTGATATATTGATTTGGACCTTGTAGCTTTCAAAAAAAAAAAACAAAATATATCTTTATTTTTTAAATCACATCAAGAACAATTTTTGAGAATATTCAATAATCTAGTTGAAATTTAAAGTTAGAATTTAAATATTATAGCATATGAGAATTTTATATTGTAATATATTTTTTCTTTATATTGTGACATGCAATAGCTTTATATTATAACTGTTAAAAATTGGCTCCTCAACATTGTATTTGTTGTTAGAATAGGTTGAGTATAAAAATTTTATACTGTAATATATTTTTGGGTTGACTCTGACTCTTGATGATGCATCCTATGAATAATGGCTGTTGAATATGTGGGCAAGTGGTACATGTGTGTATGCACTGGCATGCATCACTACCAGATGGCAAATATGATGCCTTTTTAGATGTGTTCTATTCTTCTTCTGAGTATGGATGCAGGTTCAAGCATAAAACGTGCATTTTATTCAGTAAGGGTAAATGCACGAATTCACTCTATAATTTTGATTTCTAACATTGTAGAATGTTTTCTGTAATGGGATATTGTGTCTTTTTAAAAGACAAAGTCTAAAATCAACATGTAAATAACACTGGTTGTAGGGATCTAACAGTAAATAAATAGACACCTTATTTTACATAATAACGTTAAAATTCCGACCCCAAATTCAAAGTTAAAAAAAAAAAAACCACATTAAATGCAGAACTTATATAAAAACAGCTAGAAACATAAATGAAAGATGGGATTCAAGTGCTTCCATCATAAATTGAATTCAGCCTTTGACTAATACTCCTACTGTGAATTGAATGCTCCAAAATACAAAAGGTGTGAATTGAATCATTCAAATTGCAAATTCAACCTTTTCATACACTTCAAATGGGCAACACTTCTTGCATAAAAAATACTTAGGAGCACTGTCACATCCATCGGACATCAAAACTAATAGAAAATAAATCTGATATGTGAGTCTTATATTATAAAATTTACATTTTATTAGTATATGATACTAAACATTAATGGTATGACTAAACATAATTAAATACTTAAAAGAAGCTCAAAGCCAAGAGTATTTTAAAAACTTTCCAAAGTATTCTTTTTTATCATTAATATTTTTTAAGTTAAAATGACCCACAAAAATGACCCTTAAGTAAAACGTAGGTGTTTGGTATGGTGGTGAGAATCATTGGTTAGAACTGTTTTTACTGTAGCATATGAGAGCTTTACACTGTAGCAACTTTTTTCTCTTTATTGTAATATGTGAGAGTTTTATAATATTTATAACTAAAATAGTGATTAAAACCACGTCTTGTCAAATAGCAATATTTTACAGTCTTACCACCTCGTTATTTAGATGTAACAAACTCATCCAATCACAAGCCATCATAATAAAATCTGCATTATCCAAAACCCTCCCTTGGACTAGAAATAAACCAATATATATGGTGACTTTATAAAGTATTTGATATGTTTTTCTTTCTTTCTATAAAAAGAAAAAGGCAACAGAGAATGTCAACTTCCTTAGCCTCTTTTGTTTTGATCATTTAATGCAGAGAATGGCCATGACTTAAATGCCTTTTCCTTTTTCTCTTCCCAATTGGCATTATTTGTTTAACTCACACATAAGCAGTCGTTTATTGTTTTTTATTGATTTTTTTTTTCTCCAGCATTCAGTCTTTTTATCCTTTTTTTTTCACAAGAAAATCTAGCAAAGTGACCTGTAACAGAGTTTTAATTTGGACAGTTTTTCAATACTCTGCAGAATCCGACAAAATAATTCAGATTTCAAATTTCCTTTATCTCATTCTTTGCTTGAACACGTAGAAAACTTGTACTCAAGCTACCAAGTAGACTGTTTTTCTTTTTCTTTTTCTTTTTCTTTTTCTTTTTCTTGCCCCTCACTCCTTAAATGGAAAATGGTTTTGTATGGAAAGCGTTTCAACTCTAGTTATTGCTTGTAGTTCAGTCTCTGTCCCTCTTTATGTAACTGTCTTATCAGATACCCAATAAGGTAGCTTGCCCGTATTAAAATTATTTGGGGTCAAATTTCAATATCTCTTCAAGCTTTAAATGGAAAGAAAAAATAAAATAAAATAAAATACAATTTAGTTTCTATAACTTTGGTACTAATATTTGGTTGTTGACGTATCGTAACGGCTCATTTTTTCGTGTACGATTAAACCATAAGATATAGAATTTAAATGCCTACTCTAACTTAAAAAAAAAAAACTTCAGTAATAGCATATGATTTATCATTACTATTTGATTTTATCTTGGATATTTTCTAACACATCAACGAACGAGACTTCTTCAATAGAAAACCGCTAAGATTGTTTTGAAACATATTTTTTTATTTTAATGTGATTTTGACCATATGTATCGTTACAAAAATTTGCACTATATACTTCCTACTCTTACTATAGAAAGACATTTTTTGAGAATTATAAACATATCGATCTAAACTAAAATCCGTGTTTCAAGATACAGTATACACATTATAAACTTATGTATATATTTCATGCATGAAAAGTAAAATCCGCTTCAATAAAGAATTTATGTTCTATTACTATATGAGAATCTGATTAATTGACTCCAATCCTTAGTAATTGATGAAGTCACGTTCATATATTATGTTTTTTGATTTATCGATGGTTAAGATTATTTAATAAATTAATAACTTAATACTTTGGAGGCAATGTGATATTTGGATAGCTGAGAATGCTAACTTATAGATATATACAGGGTGTTTGAAGTAGAAAGTAGTTTAAATCATCAGTTTGAGTTTGAGAATTGTAGCATATGAGAACTTGACGTTGTAGCTTTTTATTATAATATGTGAGAGCTTTATATTGTTCACAGTTCAAACTATTAATTTGAACTGTGCTTCCAAACACTTAAATGGAATCTGAAACTTTGTTATAAAGATTGAATAGATTACGGTAAAGTGTTAATCCAAAAACTTGGGTAATATGAGATGAAATTAGAAATCCTCATTTATGCTTAGATGATAAATAGGTCGCCTATCAAATTATTAACAAAACTTATAGACAAAATGTAATTAAAGAGGTTAACGAAATTAATACCTAACTCCAATTATGAACATATATAGTAGAGGGCTACATTCTATGGCAAGAGATTATATCGATAGACAAAGCTTATTTGTATAATTTGCTTTTTATGAATATATCTACATAATCTTAGAGTACAACTTTGGTTTTTAATAGAGACTTAGTTAATTATAACAATATTCAATTGATTGATTAATAACTTAATTGAGTTGAATATTAATTATTAGAACTTTGATTTGTAGGTCCATTTTGCCCCTTCCTGACTGGAGGGTTCACTTGTGGATGATCAAGATTCCATATCCAAGCATGAGAACTACTAATGGAAAGAAAAAAAAAAAAAAAAAAACCTAAAATGATCCGAGAACAAATGTGACAGACAAACAATTAAAAAAGAAAAAAAAAGCACATTCTCATAGTCTAAAAAAATGTTATTGAACGTGAGTACTATTAGAAAAATAGTACGTAGAGGAATTTAAAATTTTTATATCAGGGTATCTTTTAAAACACAAGTTTGATATGCTAAATGCATAAATTAATTAGATCTTACTAACCTTTGTGGGCCGAAAAGCTCCTGTAATCAGTAAAGAGAAGTAACGTTTCAGAAGAGCCTCAACCAACTGGTTTTCTTTGCTATTCTCTATCCATAATCGGAGTGAGTGTTGGCTCACATGTACAGCTCTTCCTCTAGGTGATTCTCATTCCAATTAATTGAGAGAACCCAAAGCAAGTGTTCGTAATTTGTGAACAATAGCTCTCAGGGAGTTTCTAGATTTCACCAGTAGAGTATCACTCTTAATCTCTCAATTGATCTAAATAACTTATGTGACTTACTCTCTATTTGTGGAGGTTGGGTCTAGGGTCAGTCCTTATCAGATTAGGTCTCAAAATTAAAACCAGAATCAAATTTAGATCAATATCTGATAAAATCCATGTAAAAACGCGTGATCTTATCCTTCGGTCATCGGCAGGCCGAACAGGTCCCATCGGCAGGCCGAACTTGAGAATCGGTATGTCAAACTACCGATTAAAATATCAGCAAATCTTTTATTTTCCACCCAAGATTTTATAGGATAAAGTCTCAGTTTTAATTCAAATAACCCAATAAAAAGGTTATCTGATTAAAACAACTTTATCTAGATTATCTCTAAGAAAATAAACGAATTCCTAATAATTCTACAAGTTTATCTTAATATAATTTATTCAAAATTAAATCAACTGATAAACAGACAAAAATTATCCGATCCTAATAATTCAACAAGTTTATCTTGAATTAATTTTATCACAAAATTAATTCAACCGATAAACAAACATGAATTATTTGATTCTTTCGAATTTCAACCTATCTAATAAATCTGACATAAGTCACCAACTGGTGGAAAAGTACGCCGTATCGTTACAGGATATTGTGAGCTAGCAAAGGGAACCAAATGGACCTATATAGTTTAAGCTCTCAATAATTATGAAACCCAATATCCTAGATATACATTTTATAATTTTCAACTCCAATGCTACTCCACTAAAAGCTTAGAGCTGCACTCTCTAACTACATAGAATTACGAAACCCGTATAGCTAAGTCTCCATGACATATCATAGTGTATCGTATCCCCATAGGATTATCCATAACCGGTTTAAGGACATGTTCAGTCTTACCTTCCTAATTATTTTTATCTTACGTTTCATCATCTCACAATCGGAAAACTTACCATCCAAAGACAGTATACAATTCGGTTACACCTATGTATCTAAATGGTTGAGCGCTCCAGTTTTTCAATTACAGGATAACGCATATACGAGGATATCACTACTCCCAAAGAGGAGCTATGGATTCCATATATATGAATAATAGGTCTACACTATCAAGAGTCATGCCTCTAACGTACCGGTGTACCACTATTAAGATGTGGGTGTCACCCTTTGGTATATCAAAAGACACAAGTCAAGACAACAGGCCCATTATTCATCTCAAGATTAAGATACGATACAAATAATTATCTAAAGTGAATCGATTTCCTGAGACAGGATTATTAATCTAAATCAATTCATTCTATGTCACGATCTAACACATCGTCACCTATGATAACGTGCCAATGTTTCTATTCATGGAGTTCACCTCCGATGGCCAAGACAAACCATCTCCCAATTAGAATATAGACAACATAACAATCTTTACATGAATAAAGCGTCTAACTTTATTCTCTCGATTGCAGATCTTATGATTTAGACCATCACCTTAATAATCGTATCTTCCGCATAATCTGTTCATCATATGCCTAATTCTTAAGGTTTAGATCGATAGTTTCAAACAATTGTTTGCTTAACATACATTCAACAAATATGAACGTAAAGAGGACAAGATTTGATATATAAACAATAAATAAATTCTTTATTAATAAAAATGTATCTAAAAACTTATTACATTTTTCCTCCTTAAGGCATACATGTTTAGTAAGTACGAGTAGTATAAAAAAAAAAAAAAAAACCAAATATGAATGAGGCGTATCCACCACATTGTTATTCCTATTATATACACGGTAATACATGATTAATAATATGATTTTGGTTGATAGAAGTGTAATTTGCTTTCTTTTAATGCTTTGGTTAAATAAACATAAAGGGGGTAATTTGGGAATTCTATGTCGAGTGCCTTATCTCTTTTTTTTTTTTTTTTTTACTGCATTGTATAATAAATAGCTGAAATTTTAATTTAATATTGAATAAAAATAATTAGTTTATTTAAAACCTGTTAGACAGAGACACACAAAGAGAGAGAGAAGAGGAGAGCAGTGGAATTTTGCATGTCAAGGCGGGAAGGTGTTCTGGCTTGTCTATTTTCTTTCAAAATTTTCCCTGCAAAGTCAAAAAAGTTGGTTTCGCGAGATCTTGGAGCTAAACGACAACAAAGAGCGTGTCGGTCACGCGACTCGCGTGAACATCCACATTCTCAGCCTCCCCCACAAAAGTTCAATCATAATGAATAATTTAATCGAAGAAAACTCTTTTAAATTGTATAAGTCAAGTAGTTAGAACCGTTAATTAAAATTATTTTTACTATAATATATAATAGATTTACATTATATTAATTTTTTTTATTACTGTAACATTTAAAAACTTTAAATTGTTTATAATTAAAAAAATAGTCTAAATTACTTTATGCTAAACACCCCAATAATATGTTTGTTTAATTAAAGATAATAATGTTACGGGCTTAACTAAAGCATACTTGCCCAATTGCTTATGATGTTACTTGTTCTGTGTATGATGCGTAGTTGGTTTATAATGGGTGGTGGACCTAGGAACTTTTTAAGTTCAAGTCTCGTCTTTTTTTTCCTGAGCAAAATCAATTTTAATCAAAATTTTTAATTATTATAGTGTAAAGCTTTTATGTATTACATTAATCAAAAAGTATAAACTATACTGTAAAACTCTCACATACTATAGTTTTCAGTTCATAAATTACAGTTTTAACCATACCTTTTAAATGAGTTTAAATCTGTTGTCCCGCTAATTAAATATGGACACTTCATTAAAATTTCATGTGAGATTTGTTAGAGTTAATATTATGGAGGAAAGCTAATAAATAAAAACTAATAGGTAAAAATTATAATATTTCTTTTGACTCATCTTTGTCTTCCGTTGTTCGTTGACGAGTATTGGGACTCAGAGTTGAATAAAAAAATCAAATCTTTAGGAAATAAAAACTAATGGTCTGGATAATATTAATGCCTAGTCGCCCGAGAGGTAGTCCGGTTTTGACACGACGACATCATTCTGCACCATTGCTGCCTACGACCATGCCCCAGACTCATAGGTGGTTTTGAACTATGATCTGGTCAAGCTTGGACAATGTCTTTCCAAATCCTTTGTTGATTTTTAAGAAATATTCTTCATTTTGTGGCATTGGGATTATAGGGTTTTTTTTTTTTTTTTTGGGAACCTAGAAGTGCCTTATATTAGCGGTTTTGTGGGTACTTACAAATTTAGTTTTATTGTTCATCATCTAAAAGATCTTAATAGAGAAAGTTTATTAGTTTAACCCATCTTCGTTTTCGAATGGACTGGAGACAATTTGATTTATATGGTAAAACTTTCTACGGATTTATTTTCTAATTCAACTTCTAATTCTTAAGTCAGGAAGAAGAACAGTCAAAAAAGAAATAATAAAGTTTTTACCCATTAGTTTTTATTTATTAGCTTTGCTCCACAATACTAACCGGGTGTTTGGCAGTGGTGGGAACCACTCAGTTCCCACCACAATCTCAGTTATAAATAGTGTAAAGCTCTCATATGCTACAGTAACAATAAAAAAATATGCTACAGTATAAAACTCTCATATGCTATAGTAAAAGTGGTTTCCCACCACCCTTCCAAACACCCTATAACTCTAGCAAATCTGACCTAGAATTTTAATGAGATGTCCATGTTTAATTGGTGGGACAGCCATAAAGGAATAGCAGGTCTAAACTCTTCTCAAACATCCTATAAATATAAATTTCGACAATACTTTCCAGCAAAAAAGAGATCCTTAGAAATTTTTCTTTGCTAATATTATTTTATTTTATAATTGTAGTATTTTCTTCACTGTTGAGAATATTTGTTCACTAGGTCGTATTCTATAGTGATGATAAGTTTGATCTAATTGTGTCTTTATCATATTGCGTTAGCTTGTTTAGATCTGGTATTTTTGTGTGGCTATTTGTGAGATCTATAGCATTAGAGTGTCAGATTTTGAAGATTTTTAACGGCTAAAAATTGGCTTGTCAAACGGGCTTGATGTTACATCAATCAAAAGAGCCTCTACTTGGTGGCGGAGTTGGGAATTTCAGTTCAGAGGACTGTGTGTATTCAACAAAATTTTTTAACCAAGATAATAGTACTACTTTGCAAATATTTTACATTTCAAAGAAATGTGAACTTGTACAATATGGTCATTGATTTTTGGTTTATTTTGTGTTTTTATATTTGAAATATCCGATAGTTTAAAAATAACAATTTAAAATATTATTGAGACTTTAAGGAAAATCTCATGTAAATATCATGTATAAAAATTTGGATGGATGGAACCAAGAACGGGTGAAAAAAAAATATTGTTGGGTTAAAACTTAAGGAACCATACTCGTTTGGGTCTGAGGTGGTTCCGTCAATGTCTATGCCGAAGACAAAGGGTGTTTTGAAAAAGTTGTAATTTTTTTTGAGCTGTTTTTTAGGCAATTTTGACTTAATTTAACGTTGAATTAAATAAACCAAGACTCTGATATCGTCTTGCTATGCTATAGTAAAAGGTTTATGATTACTGCTTTGAATAAGCATTTCATTAAGAAAAATAAAAAGTGTTTCTATAAAAAAAAAAAAAAAGAGAAGAAAGTGTGAAAAAAAATCCCTTCTTTTTTTTTTTTTTTCTGTCTTTGTAATTTAATTCCCACCGTCACTAAAAGTATGCGTCAAAACTCAAAGGGTCTATATTGACATTATCTTCTTCCAAATAAAACAAAGTAAAGAAGATTGTCATAACTTATACTATTCTAATAATGAAAGTAAACAAGCTAAACAAGTCATAATCATCATGATATATTAATGATGTACAATATCAATATTGGAATTGTCCAAGGTTTTATCTTTTGAAGTGATTGCTATAAGAATATTATATTAATCATTCTCAACCTGCAATTTATGTTATCATATGACATTTGTGTCCTTACGCATTGCAAAATATACATGTTAACACGGAGGTAACATAAGTACACTTTCAAAGTTATGGTTTATTGCTAAATTAATATTGCACATGTATAATTTAGCAATAAATTTATGATTTATAATGGCGATGAAGATAATAATAATAATAATAATGTTTAGATGGGTCACAAACAATTTTACTATCGTTTACCTAAATAATAATTTAGACGTAGTTGCAAATTTAGTCCAAAAATAACCAAATTAATTTTCAGTGTGCAGGTCTTAAATTTAAATCTTTGCTCTTTTCATTAAAAAAAAATAATGAATAAGCTATCACTTATTCTTTTTTTTTTTTTGGAATCTTTGAGAAATTTTTTGGATTTATTAACCTAAGTAGATACTCTACATTTTGACTTATTTATTTTCTCTTAACATATTATCTTTCGGTGCAGTGTAGACTGCACTATCCATTTATATCAATAGCTGGCGACGAACTTTTTTGTTTTTCTTTTGTTTTAAATTCAAAATAAGCTCTTAAATATTTTTAGAAAACAAAAGGTAAGAAAAAGTAAAACAAACAATACATGATTGTTTAATTCTTTAGATAATGGTACTTGTTCAAACCCCAAGGGTTTTCAAGTGCTGGGTTACTTGGCTTAAAAGATACGTTTCATTGTTCGTTCTTCTTGCCCAAAAAAAAAAAAAAAAAAAAATTTATTTTTACCTTGACATTTTAGTTAGTTTGTCATCTTGCCTTCTAAACTCTGAAAATTAACATGCACACCCTTTTAAACTTTAAAACAATAATAAAAATGCCCTTAGAAATTTAAAATGATAGCAAAAATACCTCTTTTTGTGACATTCCATCCATAAAGTCTTACTTTTACCTCTCGACTTTGATAAATATATCATATTGCCCCTTGAACTTCAAAAACTGGTTTTTTTTATCCCCCTTAAGTTTTTTTCTTTTCTTTTTTGGTTAATAAATCTTCACATATGTCAAAAATCAAATTGCTTACCCAAGAGTCTTGAATTATGAATCAAGTCAACAATTCTAACCCTACTTTTTTTTATGTTGTGTATTTTTTTTTTTATTTCTGTGCTTATTAAATAAAAGAAAAGAAAAACGAATTGTAAGCAAAAAATTAAAAGAATATGCATATAATATATATATATATATATATAGATAAATTTCAAATATGTGTACATATACATAGGTGTATATAAAATACTTTTAACAAAAGTGGACATTAAACAATACAAAAAAACTACTATTTAGGTGATAAATTTGAGTTTTAACTTGGATAACAAATTATTGACTAGAAAAGAAAATGAAAAAAAAAGTTTAGGGGTAAAAATACCAGTTTGTGAAGTTTAGAGGCGAGATGACACAGTTACTAAAGTTCGAGAGGCAAAAATAAAACTTTATAGATAGAATGTCACAAAAGGGGCATTTTCATTAACGTTTTAAAGTTCGAGGGATGTGCATGTCAGTTTTCAAAGTTCATGGGGCAATGTGACAAACTGACCAAAGTTAGGGGTTAAAAATAAAATTTATCCAAAAAAATGATCATAGGTTTGTTACTATTTTTTCATTTGAACAATTTAATTTACTACCTATGATAAAGAAAATGTCAGAATAAAAAAATAAAAAGAATTAAAAGAACACCGCAAGACCCACTTCGTCACGAGGGGTGGTGGATCTTAAGACCCACACCACCCGTGTGAATAGTGGTTCTCCGGCCCTGTTATGGTGGGTCTTGTTATCCATCACCACCCTATACGAGAAGTTGATCTTGTGACCCACTCGCTAGCTGACCATAGAAATTTTACTTTTTTTATATACTTTTTACTTTTTGATTTTTTTTAAATTCAAATGGAAAAAATTTAGAGATTAATTACGAAAGAGAGCATTTGTCTTGTCTTTTTACATTGTAAATTTAATACAATTGTTAATTGGGGAAGGGGGAAGGCTGGTTGATAATTACCTTTACCCAAAAAACTCTTGCGTTTTATGCCACTCATGAGTATTCATTTAGTCTTGTGAAGATGATTTTACCCATGAGTATTCACGAACAAAATTCCTCAAAAACGAACTGAAAATGATGAAGAGCGAATTGGCCAAAGTTAGGGAGTAAAATAAAATATATCTAACAAATGATCATAGTTTTGTTACTATTTGTCCTTTGAACAATTTAATTTACTATTTGTGATAAAAAAAAAAAGTCAGAATAGTAAAATAAAAAGAATCAAAAGAACACTTCAAGACCCACTTCGCCACGAAAGGTGGTGGATCTTGAGACCCACACCACGTGTGTAAATAGTGGTTCTTCAAACCTACTACAGTGGGTCTTGTTACCCATCACCACTCTACAAAAGAAGTAGATCTTGTGACCCATTCACTAGGTGACCATGGAAATTTGCTTTTTTTTATATACTTTTTACTTTGTACTTTTGGATTTTTTTTATTCAAATGAAAAAGATTTAGAGATTAATTATGAAAGATAACATTCATATTGTCTTTTTACTTTTTATTCAAATGAAAAAGATTTAGAGATTAATTAAGATTTAGAGATCAATTACTTTTTACTGTTTACTTTGGGATGCTCTTACCCAAGAAACTATTGCATTTTATGCCACCCATGAGTATTCATTTAGTCTTGTGAAGACAATTTTATCCATGGGTATTCACGAACAAAGTTCTCCAAAAACAAACTGAGAATAATGAAGAGCGAATTGGCCAAAGTTAGGGAGTAAAAATAAAATTTATCTAAAAAATGATCATAGTTTTGTTACTATTTTTCCTTTGAACAATTTAATTTACTATTTGTGATAAAAAAGTCAAAATAAAAAAATAAAAAAGAATTAAAAGAACACCGCAAGACCCACTTCGCCATGAAAGGTGGCGGATTTTGAGACCCACACCACTTGTGTAAATAGTGGTTCTTCAAACCTACTAGAGTGGGTCTTGTTAGCCATCACCACCCTACATAAGAAGTAGATCGTGTGACCTACTCACTAGGTGAGCATGGAAATTTGACTTTTTTTTTATATACTTTTTACTTTTGGATTTTTTTAATTCAAATGAAAAAGATGTAGAGATTAATTATGAAAGATAACATTCGTATTGTCTTTTTACTTTTTATTCAAATGAAAAAGATTTAGAGATTAATTAAGATTTAGAGATCAATTACTTTTTACTTTTTACTTTGGGATGTTGTTACCCAAGAAACTCTTGCATTTTATGCCACCCATGAGTATTCATTTAGTCTTGTGAAGACGATTTTATCCATGGGTATTCACGAACAAAGTTCTCCAAAAATGAACTGAGAATAATAAAGAGCAAATTGGCCAAAGTTAGGGAGTAAAAATAAAATTTATCTAAAAAATGATCATAGTTTTGTTACTATTTTTCCTTTGAACAATTTAATTTACTATTTATGATAAAAAAAGTCAGAATAAAAAACTAAAAAAGAATTAAAAGAACACCGCAAGACCCACTTTGCCACGAAAGGTGGTGGATTTTGAGACCCACACCACTTGTGTAAATAGTGGTTCTTCAAACCTACTAGAGTGGGTCTTGTTACCCATCACCACCCTACATAAGAAGTAGATCGTGTGACCTACTCACTAGGTGACCATGGAAATTTGACTTTTTTTATATACTTTTTACTTTTTACTTTTGGATTTTTTTTAATTCAAATGAAAAAGATGTAGAGATTAATTACAAAAGATAATATTCGTATTGTCTTTTTACTTTTTATTCAAATGAAAAAGATAGAGATTAATTAAGATTTAGAGATCAATTACTTTTTACTTTTTACTTTTTACTTTGGGATGCTGTTACCCAAGAAACTCTTGCATTTTATGCCCCCCATGAGTATTCATTTAGTCTTGTGAAGACGATTTTATCCATAGGTATTCACGAACAAAGTTCTCCAAAAACGAACTGAGAATAATGAAGAGCGAATTGGCCAAAGTTAGGGAGTAAAAATAAAATTTATCTAAAAAATGATCATAGTTTTGTTACTATTTTTCCTTTGAACAATTTAATTTACTATTTGTGATAAAAAAATCAGAATAAAAAAATAAAAAAGAATTAAAAGAACACCGTAATACCCACTTCGCTACGAAAGGTGGTGGATTTTGAGACCCACACCACTTGTGTAAATAGTGGTTCTTCAAACCTACTAGAGTGGGTCTTGTTACCCATCACCACCCTACATAAGAAGTAGATCGTGTGACCTACTCACTAAGTGACCATGGAAATTTGACTTTTTTTTATATACTTTTTACTTTTTACTTTTGAATTTTTTTAATTCAAATGAAAAAGATGTAGAGATTAAGTACGAAAGATAACATTCGTATTCTCTTTTTACTTTTTATTCAAATGAAAAAGATTCAAAGATTAATTAATATTTAGAGATTAATTACTTTTTACTTTTTACTTTGAGATGCCGTTATCCAAGAAACACTTGCATTTTATGCCACCCATGAGTATTCATTTAGTCTTGTGAAGACGATTTTATCTATGGGTATTCATGAACAAAATTCTCCAAAAACGAATCGAGAATGATGAAGAGAGATTGGAATCTCCAAAACTGATCCAAAACCAAAAGTTTAAATAAGAAAATCAATATAATCACAAGAGAAATTCTATTTACGATATGAACCCGAGATTGAATTGAAGAATGCTCGCTAGATTATTGAAGAAGATCAAAGACTATGATAGATTAGCCCAAGTGAAACACAAAGTCTACGAATTCTGAAATGAACTAGTTTCGTCATTGATGTTCAGTAGCTCACTTAGGTGTCTGAGGAGATACAAATGTGGAAGGGGATTTTAAGAGCATACTAAATAAACAAACGTGGCAAGGTGACACTTTTTTTAATAGGGGGATTGTGGGAGCATAATAAATAAACTAACATGGCAGGATGACACTTTTTTTAAGTAGGGGCAATTTTGGGAGCATACTAAACAAACTTACGCGGCAGGATGGTATTTTTTTAAATAAAAAGTGGGGAAGATTTGGGACGTACTAAATAAACTAACGTGGTAGGGTGAAACTTTTTAAAATAGTTTTTTTTTTTTTTTTCTTGTAACAAATGTCAGTCTAGGATCCCAGAACCTATCATATGTCTTATCTTTTTTTTTTTTTTGCTCGATTTATATTTTTCGTTTACAAAATAATTCTCTTTTGAAAGTTTCATGGCGAGTCATGAAAACAAAAACTTATGAATAGATTTTTATTTTAAGCCATTAGATTTATATTAAATTTTATCACTTTCATATTCTTTTATTTTGATATGATTTTGATCAAATCTAATATTTAAACATATATAGATTATGACATGATATGTCTAATTATAAAAAAGCTCTTTAATCCTTTTTTTTTTTAAGGAAAGAAGCAGTAGACTTGGTTGAAAAATAGCAGCCCCTACGCTTGCTTTATGTACTCCCTTTTTCCTTGTCCTTGCAAGAAAGAGCTAAATAGCATTCATGTGAAAATATTTATATAAATAATATATGAGAATTTACGTCGGGTGATCTTTTTAATGACCTCTTATAATAAATGACTATAACTTTTTAAAATTAAGTAAATGATTATTTATCAACGATAAATTAAGTTTATATGATAAATTCTTCAAGTTTATCAGTGTTAAACTCTATAAACTTGAGTTTATCATTGATAAACTCAACGAATTCATCTAATAAGCTCAAGTTTATCACTAATAAATAGTTATTTACCTAATTTAAAAAAGTCATGGTAATTTATTTAAAAGTATTTTTGAAAAGACTATTTACCTTTATATTTTAAGACATTTACGGTAAAAATATATTTACGATAAATTATATATTTACTAAAAGTTATGTATGAGGTATATATTTTAAAATATTTTATGTTAGATTGAAAATTTATCTCATAGATGTTTTCATAGGCAAAAAAATCAAAAAATTGTAATAAATATGACTTTTTAAAATTAATTATAGTAAATAACAAATTTATGACATAAATAATTTATATATACCCTTCTTTACAATGTAAATAATTCTTATTTACACAGTATATAGATTTAAGATGTAAATAATTTATTAATCTCATATTTAAATACTTCTTAATTACATAATAAATAAATTATTTAAATCATAAATATGTTATTTAGTATAAAATCTGCTATTTATTTTAAAAAGTTTTATAAACTTACTATTTTTCTCATTCTCTCAACAAATTAATTACTTATACTTCGACCCATTAAAAGGTCTTATTATTATTGATAGAACTCTTTTTGCGCATTAATGAAGCATGTTATTTAGACCGTCATAACGGCAAAAAGGAGTCAAATGCCTCATGTTGAGATGAGCTCAAGTACATACAAATATTTTTGTCTTGTCAGAGAGCTAAATCCAGGCTCTCTTCTTCCTCAGTAAATAAAAACAAAAAATAAAAATAAAAATAAAGAACCATCATTTCTTCCCTCAGCCCACAAAGACCTTGAACAGTAATTATATATATATATATATTCGATTTCCCTCAACATTTCTCTTTCAAATTTTGCTTTCTTTTTGTTTTTCATACTCTTTTTTGTCTATCAATCTTTGCTTCAAAGTCCATTTTATTTAATTATTTAAAGAAAATAAAAAGAAAACTTCGGGAGTAAATGAATCGAGATCTGGTTCAAGATCTAGCAAACAAATAGAAAAACCCCCAAGCGTCTGGCGAAAAAAAGAGCAATCTAAAAGGGGCGGAGTCTAAGGGCAAGTGCAGTGGTGATGGTGGTTGCAACGAGAACGTTGACGACCGACGAGAGGAGGGATGGGGGCGATGGCATCGCCAGCCTCCCATTCCCACTTCTTTGAAGAATCTTCAACTTGTATGTTTTGGTTTTTGTGTTGGGTTTTTGTTGATTTTTGTTTGATAAGATCTGTAGTTATCTAAGAGATTTCGCATTCTCAAAAAAATTCTTTTTTAAAGCGTGAATCTTCATATGAAAAGGTGGAATCCCAACAACCTGAAATTGAATACAACCAGTAAAGCTCATGGATCTGGAACAAAAACCAAAATCAGAAAACAGTGTGGTTGCGACGCAAACCATCGAGAACAACTAAACCAGATCGCAGGGCCGTCGTGAGCAAGATCGCGAGGGTCGCCGCAGAATCACAACACCATCGCCGTTCAAGGTGGATAATGACCCCATGGCGACATAATCTGGCGGAACCCCCACCGAGTTTGGTCAGATCTGATATTGCCAGTGAACCATAAAGTTGCCGAATGAGGATTGATCTGTTCTTCTTTTTCTTCTTCTCTTTTTTTTTTGGTGAATTTTTTATGTTTAGTTTGTAGGCAATCTAATGTGTGTATATTCACTCAACGGACGGTGAGCTTGTTTATTTTTTAACTGTTAGATTGAGATCTAATGGCTAATAAAAGAGTATGAGAACAAATTTGAGGTCTTAATATAGAATTCTCCTTTGAAAAATATTATTTAAATGAAATTTTTTAAAAAATGATCTATCTGCTATTATCCCCTTACGTAGTGATCCTTTTAGGTCCTCCTGTTGTAGACTCCGCGGTTCAGTTGTTGGCGAAAAAGGGGAAAAAAGAAAAAAGAAAAAAAAGAAAACAAAACAAAAAGAGAACAACTTAACAAATTTCATTTCTAAAAAAAAAAAAAAATATATAAAGGAAAAGTGGAATGGAGACCCAAAAATGTATCAGTTGGTCAATGACTGATGACGGATTCCTGATATGTAGGGTCCATAAGTCATGATGTCATTATTGTTGGATTTCTAATTTATTTATTGTTGTTGTTTGTAGAATAATATTCTATCTCTAGCCGAGCCCTATTTGTTTTGTTTTATTTTATTTTTGACTTTTTATCCACAGTCGACATTTCAATGGATTTGTTTTGTTTATGTATAGAGTTTGAAAAGTTCTCACTTGTGATAATTTTGGGTTTTTTTTTTTTTTTTTAACTTCATTTTGGGAATCTTTGACAAGGGAGAGATGAACAATGTTATGATTTTTATTAAAAAAAAAAAGAACAAGAGACGGAGAGTCATTTATTAGCACAATTATGCGGGTATAATGTATTATTTGTGTTTCCATTCCATTCATCAAATATTAAAAAAAAAAAACCGAATGAAGAAACTTATCCAACAATTGAAAAAAAAAGGAAGAAATTTTTACAGTGAAAAAGGCAATTTAGCTTCACCGTTAAGCATGAATGTTGTACGCGTTGGATTTTTCAACTGTTTGATTTACAACTGAAAGTAATTTCATATCATATGTTGCAAAATTTTAACATAAATAGTCACAATGATTAATTATTAAAGACATTTAACGCCTTGATATTGATGCATATTAAACTAGTAAGGGGCTAGTGTTAGAGAGAGAATAAACTCTCTCTAATAAAATAAATACAAAATAGGTCATTTGTAAAGCATAAATAAACTAAAGACACAAGAGAAATAGAAAGAAAGACTTTCTCATTCTTCATCATTTTATTATGTGCAAATACAAGTTCTCAAATGCCATATATTATAAGTCAAGTATCATAAAGTAGTAGAGACTAATAGCCATCAGTCACAACAATAAACTATTACTAGTGGAATGTTAATTGGGAGTTTTTTAAAAGTTAAGGAGTACTATATATCAATGGTAATTAAAATGGAGATTAAGAAAATCACAAGAGTGTTAGGAATATGAATATCCACATTAATAAATCAATTTATTCATAACACTCTCCTTTTGATATTGGTTACTTAAAAATGCTTCGTTAAAAACCTTACTAGGAAAAATCTTGTAGGAAAAAAATCCTAGTTAAGGAAAAAAGTACATTATTTATATAAGATTTGTACTTAGAATTGCTTCGTTAAAAACCTTATTAGAAAAACCATGCCAAGGAAAAAAGAGTACAATACACAATAACCTCTTCTTCATGTTAACATGCTTGCTTCATTAATTTTTTTTTTATTAATTTCAACAAAGATATTTGAGTGGACGCATACTAGTCTTGCAACTCTAATTGCTTCTTGTACATCTATAAACAGACTATAGGTCTTTAAAGGGACTTTTCACACTTTAGAGAAATTCTGAGCATGCCCCTTTCGTTTTGAGAATTCTTAAGCAACTATGGTTGTAAGGAGTATTCTACCTGTACCTGAGAATTATACAATGTCTGCCTATACACCAATCATTGGAAGAGAGAAAAAAATCTTTTTTTTTAGGGTTCTAGATTAATTTTGGAAGTACTTGATCTTTCAAATTTTTATTTGCTAAATAGGCACATCAATTATACTTTAATTATTGTATGTTGCAACGAGTTAAAAGATTTTAAATTTTCATTAAAAAAAAGAGATGAAAGTCAACTTTAACACTTTTTTGCTATTTTTTCAACACTTTTAACTTCTCGCTCGGCAGCGTCCTCTCGTGGCAATGGCTAGGGGGTTCCGCTCAGCCACTAGTCGGACCTCTTGGCCGATGCTTTCCTCCGTGCATATAACACCATGTGTGGTGCAGCACATGGACTTTGGACAACATTTTGCTAAGGAACCTCCACAAAAATGCCTTGGGGTGAGGGGATACGAATGTAGTGTTCGCTAATAACTCTCCAATACTTAAGTTAGTAGTCTAAGCAAGAATTTAGGCTAGCAGAGTAGTAGAGTAAGGATAGGGTTTGGTTGTTCATACCTTCTTGTGTTGAGGAGCACAATATTTATAATAGAGAAAAAATTATAATACGTGGTTAAATTATTGTTATGAAATTGAAATCTAACACAATATTCAAAATATCTTAAAAATGTCCTTCATAACATAGTAATTATTTTAATGATATCATATATTATACTATATAATTACATAGTAATAACTTTAATGATATCATTTTGAGACATTTGTAAAATTTTTACAAACTGAAGTCATATTTTCATTCAATAAACATAATTGTACTATATATAGATGCTTCTTGAACTCGACCCGGAGGCCTAAAATGCCCCGTCCATGTTCACTGATCGGCACACCTAGATATTGACCAAGCCGATCAATAAGATAACAAATATGTGTAAAGATATTATATGCTGCATTGAATTGAAACTTGAATCGAAATGACTCTTCATGCGTAAAAGTCAACAAAAAACACTAATCAGAATGCACGATAAGTATTACTTGTGAAATCAAATATGCTCACATATAAATAGTTATTACGAGGGATTAAAATATTGTAGTAGAAAACACTTGGATAACTAAAAAGGGTTTTTTGGCGTTATCTTCTAAATTATAGGTTTGTTTACAATATAGTCCTTAAACTTTTTAGTATGATAATTGAGTTTTTAAACTCAGCCAAGTGTAGTAATTAAATCTTTAACCACAACGTTTGCCAAATTAAGATGGAAAACGATAATTCAAGCACTACAATGATTAAAACATACACATAAACTAACAAAGTTGATAAATAATTATCAACGATGATATAATTTCTTTTGCTTTCTTTTTTCTTTTTTTGGGCATAAAATTGAATGATTTGACTCTTATTAGAAGCAAATGAAGCACCTTAGTCTTTTAAATAAGTCAAGTGCATTTCACGTGATCGTTTTTTATCTTAATTTTGATGAAAATTTGTGATTAAGACCTAAATGCTACACTTAGTTAAGTTTAGGAACTTAATTTCTACAAATAAAAGTTTAAGAACTATATTACAACAGACAAATGTGCCAAAAACCCAAACTAAAACCTACACACATGAAACAACTTCTACATAATGCAGTTTAACAAAAAATATTGGTTCTGATCAATTCAACTTATGTCAGCTTCCTTATAAAATAACAGAAAAACATATGAAAAGTATTTTAGTCTCATGCGTATGGCATGGGTGTTGAATATTTATACGCAATCTTATTTTGAACAAGAAATTGTCTTTTTTTGTTTCATAGATTCCACCCTAATATTTCAAAAAAATTTTACAAAAATTTTAAATTTCTTCAAATATAATATAATATAATATAATATAATGTAAAATGTTTAAAATATTGGTGTTTGCAAAGGGCTTTTTCTCATCTGAGGCCAAAAAGACCCCACTATCTTTAATGTCTGACTGTGTTATTAGTTTAGTCTAGTTTGGCTCAGTTTGAACAACCATCACAGCTTGAATTAGTATTTGATAAAGCATTTAATTTAAACTAAATTGACAGTTCAAACTGGACTAAACTGTTCAACTAAGAATTCAAACCCTCCCTCAATTTCAACATTTTCAACTATTACTAAACAGTGATTTCACTCTCATATTTTTATATTTATAATTTGACACTATTATTTTAAATTATTTTTAATTAAGTAACTTCTTTTTTTTCATATTTCATGTTTATGTTTTAATTAAATAATTTTTTATGCTTCAAACTAGAGTTATTAATACTCATTTAAATATAAATTTAGATTAGATATCCTGTTCAAATTAACACTTTAAATACACATCTAAACACCACGTCAAATTATTGTTTAAGCTAAAAATTTAAATTTTTATATTCAAACTAGAAAAGTTTATAAATTAATACAATTTGAACCAATAAATCAAACGAGGTGTTAAACTTTGGAACTAACCTTTCGGGCCAAACCAAAAAAGTAAAATATAAGCAAGAGTACTATTACACGATGTGAGAAAGCCTGTCACGAGCGTGAATGGAGCCAGTTTTTATAGTTTAAACTTTTTTTTTTAATTTAAATTTTATGAGAAAAATACTTTAACAAAAATGATTGAGATCATAAAAACGTTTAAAACCGCTTTTACCAAACTGACCCTAACAAAACAAACAATTAAAAAGATAAAATACTATAGTTTAATTTCAAGGCGCACAACTTTTTTCGCGATTTTGTGTTGCGTGGACCGACGAGTGAGTGGGTGTACATGGGGTGGAGTGCATATTTCGTCCTTGATTAAAAATTCTTATTCTTTTTGTTTTTAATTTTAATTTTTTGGTGTTTTGTTTTTGGATAGGGAAGAAAAAGAGTATTGGTACTGACAAATTGGTTGACTTAATTTTTTGCCAAGGTTTGACAGTGCAACCACCACTCATCTCCCGCTTCGAGTTCAAAATCATTTTTATTAAAGAAAAGTTTCGGTGTTGGTGTTGGTGTTGTCATCATCATTATTATTAGGGATGTTATGATAATACCTCTTAAGATCTTACCTATAAGACTCGTTTTTTAGCCGTTGAATTTAATTAATTCAATAGATCAAAAAAACTCAATTTCACTAAATAACAATAGAGTCTTTCATGCATAATCAAAAATAAAATAAAATATTAAAACCTGATAATTAAAAGAAAAGAAAAAAATTGAATAGTAAACTTGGAGGCCATGTAGGCCGTCATGGGAGGGGGGATCTCTCGGGGTGGCGGGTGGAGAGGCCGACTCAAACTCAGCACGACTTGGTCGCGATCTTCACTAGATGCCATCTCAGCCTTTGCGAGATGGAAACACGACGCCATCTCCATTTTCTTCAACAATCTATTTTCTTCGGCAACCCATTTTCTCCAGCTCGCGATCGAAGACTAGAAGCAGAGGAGGATGCCCTTGATGCCAAATGGCATCGTGTTGTCCCCTCGCGAGATCACGACCACGGTATTATGGGTGTCGTGGCTACCTTCATAACGTGCTCGTTGCCGCTGCAGATCGCAGCCCACGAGCTGGCGAGCCTCGGGACCTTCGCCTCTGCCTCGCAAAGCTCGGTTGTGAGCTTTAGTGACTCTATCAGAGGTGGAGGAGAAGATTAATGAAGATTGTGAGAATAAGTCTCGTTGCAACGTAAATCAACGCGACCTTTAGATATGGCCCTAGGCAACAGTTCGTGACAAAGTTGTGCGATTTGGGGTTGTCGACGCCAACCCATGTCGATGCAATTTGGAGAACTCCGGTGACCCTCCTAGAGGTGGAGGAGAAAGGTTTTTTTAATGTACCTTTTTGTTTATTTTTTTTAATTTTTAATCTTTAATTTTTAGGTTTTAAGAATCTGGTATACTTAGTTCATTTTAAAGTAAGTGTGCTTGTTGAATTTTGAACTGTATCACGTTGATCAAACATATTAGAAACGAGTCGTATTGATGAGAACAAATAGAGAGTCTTATTGCGGTTTCTCCCTTATTGTTGTTGTTGTTGTTAGGGGAATGCTATAGGGGTCTTATCTATGAGACTTTTTTTTAAGTTGTTGGATTTAATCAAATGATTTAAAAACTTCAATTCCACCTTATTACAATAGGCTTTCCCTTACACAATCAGTATTAAAATTAAAATTAAAAATAAAAAAATAAAAAACTCTGGTAGCCATAACCAGTTGAACAGTGACGTCGACGGCCAGGCATGGTGTCGACAGCGACTTAGAGGTGAGCCCAATCGATAGCATGAGGTGGAGGAGGACCACTGTGGTGTTGCGATGGTGATCTCGCGATGGGAACGCGACCACAGTGGGTTGCGAACCCAGTCACGCCCTCGATGGCATATGGCATTGCGTGGCGAGTAGCATCGTCGTGGGTCACAAGGACAGCTACTAAGTTGCAAATCGTAGTGGTGATTTTGTGACAACATCATGATTTTGTTGAGAACCTTGATGGTCGCCTTGTATCGAGAGAATGCATTTTGGGCAACCCATTTTCTTTGGCAAAGGGAGGGAATCACGATCTGTTGTGTCGTGACCTCCATCACAAAGGACCCATAGATTGCAACGGCGATTGTCGCTAGGTTTTGTGGAAATCATGCCCCTCACAAGCCACAGGGTTCACACCCCTTCTTGATGACGTCAATGGTCGAGAAGGAAAGGGTAGGTCTACCCCTTCTTTTTTTTTTTTTTTTTAAGTTGATGTGTATTTGCTCGTTGGAATTAAGATGGGGTTGTTTATTTTTTAGCATTATATCTATATTACATGGACAAAAAAAGTTCTTCTTAATGAAAACTTTTAATGCATTTATCTTATTATTATTATTAATTTAATGAATGGTGAAATTTTTAGTAAATTCTAGGTTTTTGAGTATTAATTAATTAATGATATAAATTAAGGACTCAATTACCATGAAAAAAAATTTTAAAGACCAAATTGTAAAAAATGTAAAGTTTAAATAATAAATGCTAAAACCCTCCCGTTCGTTATAGAAGAAATATGGTATTGTGCCCAAGACTCTTCGGTCTAATGTCATGAGAAGGTGCCTTGGGAAGGCTGTGGTGAGGGAGTGCAAGTTGGATCCCACTTGCAATTTTTATTTTATAACATGGGTTTTTCTCTGGAGGAGGAGGAGAAGAAGAAGAAAAAAAAAGGAAATACGACATGCAATCCTGTAAAGTTGAAAAAGGAGTCAATGGGAAGAGCAATAACTATACTTTTGTGTATGGCCTAGCCGGTAAGACTTGCTATTTTGTTCGAAAATCCTTGTTGTTAATTACATAAAGTAAAATATGTTCCTTAAATTTAAAATGCACTTTGTACTGGGGTGTTTTACAAGTATGGATAGAATCAATATTTTAGTCATACTATAATAAAAAACAAAAAAATTGTTACAGTATAACTTTTTATATATTATAATATTTTAAATAAAAAAATTAGTTCTAATCATATTGCTAAAAATCCTCTAGTTTCAAAAATAGAATTACAAATTAGAAAAACGAAGCTTCAATTTGATAAATTGATTTAAATCAATAAAGTGTAAAGTCTTACATATACTATAATATATACTATAATTAAAACAGGAGATTGATGTGATGTAAAGCATTCACCCACGACTGTTTTTGAGCCAATTTATATAATTATCTCAATTTCTTATTTTCCCACTCTCAAGCCAAAGTCAATTTCTCTTGGCGAGGGCAAGTAAAAAGGTAGCTAACTTCAATGTATAGGTATGGTATGAATTAGACTTGGGATTCTTGAACATGAAATTGCTCTAGTCAAAAAGTTGAAAAATTTTGTATTCACAAAACAAGCTTTTGAATTCTCAAAACTCGATATGAATCTTTTGAGTGGGGAGGGAAGTTGAAGAAAGTAGTTTTATTTTATGCTTCCACCTATGCTCCCACTAGTTTCTTCCTAGAGTAAGAAAATGTGTTTTGACTGCTAATTTAAAAACATTTGAAAATTTCCTTCATTTTTTTTTTCCTTCATTTTTTTTTTTGGTCTCTTAGACAAAAAGAGACAAAATGTTTTCTTCCCATTTTCTTATCTTTTTGGGGTGGGGACATAATTAGAACCTCCTTTTTGCAATTTTGTCAATAAAAATTGCAAGGCCAGTCACCTAACTGACCTTTTAATGAAATTGAAATTTAAACGAGTACTAGAGGGGGAAAAAAATGAAAAGAAACTAGCTGCCAAGAATATGATTTTTAATTGTACAATGTTATTCGACTTATCACAAGCATTTGGACTTCTAAATATGGACTACAAAAGTCTTGGAGACTAGATATTTTTAGTAAGAGTCTTTTGAAATTTATATAATGATCTATTACGCGCATTTAGGGTCATTGATTTCGATTTTTTATACTGTGTTTGACAAAATAATGTGAATTTAAAAAATGAGTTTAAATTTAGAAAATGGACTTCTAAATATGAACTACAAAAGCCTTGGAGACTTGATATTCTAATTATGAGTTCCTTTGGAATTTTTGTAATGGTCTATCACCTGCATTTAAAGTCATAGATTTTGACTTTTTGTATGATGTTTGACAAAATAGTTTAAATTTAAAAAATAAATTTAAATATTATAATATGTGAAAGTTTTATAATATAGCTTACTTTTATTTTATAACATAACATATGAGAATTTTTACACAATAAACCCTGTAAACTTATAAATTTAAAGTATATCCATACATTAGGTAAAAGTTTTTTGAAGTCTTTATATTTATATCTAGAGCCTTTTTGAGTCCATATAAGTTGGCTCATACGAGCATTGGGATTTGAATTTTGGACACTAAACGTCTTTTGAAGTGTAGATGCTTGTGTTAAAAATTCTTTTTTTGTGTCCTTATTTTGTCCTTAACACTAAAAATTTCATTCTCTTGTCAAAAAAAACTTAAATTAACACAAACATTTTGTGGACGATGTATGAAAAAAAAAAAATAAAAAACTAAGGAACCGTTGGTTAAAACCACTTTTATTGTAGCATGTGAGAGCTTTACACTTTAACAAATTTTTTTTAGGTTACTGTAGTATGTGAGAGCTTTACACTATTTATAACTGAGTTTATGGTAGGAACTGTGGTTCCCACCACTTAGCCAAACAACCAGTAAATGTTGATTTGCACGTAAAAGGATTATTAGAACCAACTCTGTGACACTTTGGTGCTAAACTTTTTCCATGGCAAATTGATGAAGAATTTCTTAAATTTAACAAAGATAATCACAGGTTAATCACATAGTAAGTGAAAGTTTTATAGAAAACTGTTGTATTAAATAGAGAATAGTCTCCTTTTAATACACACACACACGCACATGTTAGTCACATATTAGTCTCTTCATTGTGATTAAAAACTACTAAAAACTTGAATATTTTGAGTTTAATGCAACTATTTATGTAAGACTTTCAGTCACTACACATCAAGCATGTGATTATATATATATATATATATATATAATTTTAGAATTATAAGAGTCAATTTTAGCATCAGGATTGAAGATGTCAAAAAACAAAAGTTTAAAGAGCAATTTGCTAAAACATATTTTCGAAGTGTAACAATGCTTATAAATTGATTGCTAACAATCTTTTAAAACAGGAATACACTTCTGCTACAATTTAAGAAGGAATAAGAGATTGCTTGTGCTTATTAAAAGGTGGTTGAACAAAATTCCACAAAAGTAACTTTTAAGAGGCGGAATAATACTTGCCCTAAAAAAAGGTTACAATTATATCAAACTGACTTAAGAAGAATTTTATACCGTTCGTTTCTTTGCAAGCCAAATTTTGGTAATGTATCAAAAAAATTCTGGAATTTTGATGTAAGTAATAATAGGGTCTTATCAAAAAATATCTTTGCATATTAAATAATAGGGTCTTATTATTGCTCGAAGATTTTTTTAAAAAGAAAAAAGAAAAAAGGATTCATTTGCTTAAAGATGGTTAAGTACTAGTCGAAGGCACAAAGATAAAATAAAGAAATGATAGAACCTAGAAGAAATGCAGCAAATCTGTATTATAGCTCTGTCTTAAATTATAGACACATCTAAAAGAAAAAAAGAAATTGAGGGAATTAAAAGGATATTATACAAATAAAGAAATCAAATAGTAAATCATTTACTAAAAAGGCCCCAGTTTCAATATTACAAATATAATTTAACATTAAATCTACACTTTTACCGTTAATTTTAAAATCTTAAACTTTTTTTTTAACTCTCTTCATCTACTATTATATCTCTTTTTTATTTTTGCTCAAAATAGGAGATCATCGATAGCTTTTTGCCCCCTCCTTTTGCGTCATTTTGAAAATCTTGAGGCCCATCAATGACATTACCCAATGAGAAAATTATATGTTATATTATACGTTTAAAAGTTATGTTTATTTATTTCACACTTAAAAAATAAAAGGACAGGTATAGTTTTCACTCATGGCATTACATACCAAACGCTGCACAACATGTTGGTCGGGTTAGAGTCTTAAACTAAGGCTGTGAAGTGCCGATCCCCACGCGCATTGCGAAAGAGAAGAAGAAAAAACATCTTTGATGCTACATAGTCCCATTCATGGTGACTGTTGTACCCCTCTTCCCGGCTCTCACTCCCTCACGAAATGAAATTCTCAATTTCACGTCTTGATTTGATCATCATTCTTTCTCAATTTATAGGCTTAAATTCACGTTTTAATTTGAGTGAGACGCATGTGATCATTTAGAAGTAGAAAGCCTAAAGAATAGAGAGGATAATTTTTGCTGAACGCTGGAGAGGATAATTGAGATAAGAATATCATAAAAAAGACTTTTTGTTATACCATCATAGAAGAATTCAGAAAATCTTTTGGAAAAAGCACGAGTTAAAAATATAAATTCGGACTAAATTCATTAATTCATAATGTTATAAATACTAAAATCTAATTTTTTTTTTCTTTTATTATGTCTATTTACTTATCCTTTCTGTTAATCGTTATCCTAAAACTTATGCCTACTTCGTCCCTGTTTGTTACATGGATTTTTTTTTTTTTTTTTTGGAGGGCAACTTGAAAATTTCATCAACTCTGATCATTAGAAAAAACACACACACACATAGCATTCTTCATGCGTACCTATGGAATCAGACTGTACAGGTAAACACTAGTTTCTTCATTGCTTTTAGTTATTTAAAAAAAAAAAAAAATTTAAACCTTGCAAACTATGCTGCAACCAAAGCAATGCCAACAGAGAGTGGTTTTACAAGCGGCATTAAGAGACTCAAAACTGACCGGCCCTTATGTCTCTATCCAGACGATCGGCGTTAAGCGTTCCAGGAAGCTCTCGGAAATCTTCGTTGAAGATGGAATAGGCACTGAAGTATTGGGCAACAATAAAGAAAAATGTAAGATCTTGAATGAATGCTTATTGCCTAGTGATTGTTATATTTGTAACTTGGAAAAGTGAATAGAGACGTCAAAAACACAATAAAATATTTCCCCAGGGATAAGCAGATAGCTAAGTCCATTTCTATGCCCAATGTTTGGGAGACAAAACACTGAACATAGAAGTAACCACGAACACAAACAAGTTCAGGAATATCATCTTTTCTTCCCCAAAAAGTAACTTACTATGCATTTTGATTTGTTAAGTAATTGTAGAATCTATAGATTAGATTTTATCATTTTAGTTATAGCTCAGTAGGAGCATAATTTACAAGATTTCGAAGCCACAAAATCTTGTCACAAATTAGATACCTGACATCACCAGGCTGCCGCTGTCCGAGATTCAGGAGAATGATAACAAACCCTGTTCCCAGTATCTGAACACATAAGAAATAACATGAGGAATCCTTCTGAGAGAGTTGCCAACAAGTCAGTTTTCCATTTCTTTCATCCCAAGACAACATTATGATCTACACGGCCATTAAAGTTACCAAACCAAAAAAAAAAAAAAAAAAGAAAAGAAAAGAAAAGAAAACCCCTATTTATGCACTTGTTTCTGTGAATTTCACTGGACAGAATGCCGTGACATAACATGAAACTGGATATAACAACGAGTGTCATGGAAAACACACATGCATTTTCACTAGGCTGGAGAGAAAGGCTTATGTGAGAAATATTTCCATTTTTCTCAACTTGTTTCCATAGATGTCATCATGATAAAGCTGACATGATTTGAATAAAGCCAACAATGAAAACAATTTGCAAAACAGAGCTGTACCACTTTCTAGAATAGATGACTAAGAAAATTGCTACATATCCTGAATATTAATGGGGTCAGACCTTTTAATAGGCCGTTTGGAAGAAGGTTGGAACCAATAGTTTTAGTTTAAGAATGATAGCATGTGAGAGCTTTACGCTATAGCATGTGAGAGCTTTATACTATTTACAGTTGTAAGTGATGGTTAAAAGCGCTCTTCCAAATGGCCTATAAATCTTTTCAAGTTATAACACAAAGTCGTCCATCCCAAATATTCAAAAGAATGAATTGCAGTCTATAGGTCTTTGGTAAAATGACCTATGACTCCAAAAAACTAAAACATAAAGTTGGTGTCCTTGGTCTCTAACATGTTAAATCCAAAAACAAAAGAGGAAAAAAAAAAGGGGGGAGAGAGGACACCCAAGTCAGAACCAGCTCGTTTCCTAATCATTCATACATGTGGTAACTACCAAAAATGGGAAAAGTGGAAGTCTTCAAGTATGTAAGTTCAAAAGTAATTTGCAAAACTGGATTCTATTTAAGCATTCATTAACATAGATTAACAAGGAGGAGCAAACTTACATATAGAGGGCCAAGGTCCCATCTATGGGCAACGGGAGCCAAAATAAACCACAAAAAGATAACAATCCACACCTTTAGACTGAGAGAGAAAATTGCCATCAAAAGGATATCTACCAATGAAACACCAAAAAACATAAAAAAACAAAAACATAATTACGCATATAGACAAGCACAGCTCATTCTAATAGTTTACCAGGAAGCTTCAACTTGTCATGTAGGAAACAATAAAGCCTCCTTTTCCACCTGCTTGATGACTGTGGAAGCCGAAACTCCTGGAATCCATATAAATATAGAGGAGGGGAAAAGAACAATTAACAAATATATACACGGTGGCAAATATTTATTTTCATGTGAAAACTAAGAGCTTTATACCAGATCTTCTTCGTCGTCATCATCATTGAATCCATCCCGTAGATTTTTACTTGGTGGCTTTGGTTTCACAGCAACAATAAGAGAATCTGGAAATGAAACGCAACTATCTACTTATAAACAACGGGGACAAAAAATAGACAGATGAAACCAGGAACGATGTTACATAAAAAATTGCCACTTCTAAATAAGATAAGATCCATACCACCATTGTTGAGTTGTAGGAAAGCATCCTCGCCATTTTTGCTGTCATGCAAAACATTTCCTCGCAGAATAAGCCTCAAATTCTCAATTGGTAAATGATTTTTCCTGGCAATCAATTTTCTCAAATCTTGCACCTAGTGGCAAGGAGAAAAAGAGGGGGGGGGGGGCGCGGCGTGTTATCAATATTGTGAAACCAAGAACATCCCGGAACTTCGCAAAGTAGGAACAAATTATTCTACATTTCAAAGTATTTAAGAACTTCATAGAAACAATAAAACTTTGTAAAAGAAATCTGTTTCTATAGAAGTGTCCACGCTTGCATTAACCTCTCAATAGAAACACACTCCGTAATTGAAACACAAGAGGCTAAAGTTGACACAAAAATTCAAAATTGCCAAAATATAAGACAACACCAGTCATAGAAATAAACATAGGAGTAGTATATTCTGAAAAAAGAAGGAAAAAAAGGAAACTTTCTCAATTAACATTGACGTAAAAAATAGTTTAAAAAACAGTAGACGCCTTTTTTTAAAGTAAAGAAACAAAGATTTTATTCATGAGGTAAAATGTACAAGAACAAGACATTCTAAAAAACAAGTCAGAAACTATACTTGAAACAATTAACGAAGTTTATCCTCCCAGCTTAAAAGGACTAAATACAAGGAATATTCTTTGAAAGACGAATCAATAAATGCTGAAAGCAAAGCTAAATCTTTAGCTTTATAAAACAATTCCCCCCACTCCATCAATCTATCTTCAAAATTTTATTACTTCTTTCCAGCTAAATAACCCAAAGAAAGGCCAACACAACGTGGCTTTCAACAATTCCTTTGCTTTTTAAGAAACAGCAAACTCCAATGGCCTCTCAATTACTAAATTTTCACGACTTTCTGGAAATACCCAGAGAAATCCAGCTGCTAGCAACAACTTAAACCATGGAAGTCTTCTCAACTCAAAATGCAGAAATAGTTGATTTATAGATTCTTCATGATTCTTACTCATCACACACCATTAAGGGAAAAGACTCATGTGGAGGGTTCTTTTTCTGAACCAAACTTTGGTGTTCAGCCGTTGGTGACACAAAATCCAAGCAAACAACTTAATTCCCTCTGGGGCACAAGATTTCCAAGTTCCAAATAAAGCCTACTGGCTCAAAAAAATTGACCACTTTGAGTTTCAAGCAAATTTTGAAAGAAACACTTAAAAGAAAGGCGTGATGCATCACAAAACCCATCTCCTTTGATCCTTCTCGCTCAGCCAGGGTTTGAAATCTTTTAGTCGTGCCAATTGCTGAAAAATCTCATCAATTTTAGCTTCCTAAAGTCTTTTCTAAAGTCAAAATGCCAATTATCCTCAGCAGAACCAGAAAATCGTCCCATCTCAGCAATAAGCACATTCTTTTCCCGACAATCTTTAAAACCTAGGAAAAAGAATTAAGAAAGCTTGACCATGTAACCAAACATCAACCCAATATCTCGTACATTGCCCATCACCCACCACCAACTTTATCTTTTGTAAAAAAAGGCTCAACCATTGATAGATATAATTCCACGGATTTCTATGTATCCCTCTGTTTACAATCTTTGAATCCCACAAATTGTCTACAAGACCATCTTTAATTTTGACGACCATCACCAGCAGTGATTCTTGTTCTAAAGGAAACCTCCAAGCCACTTTCCTAGAAGAGCTTGGTTCTTCAAACGAAAATGGACAATTGAATACGAAAATTTGAAAGTGGACAAGAAATAAATTGGGATGTTGGATTAAAATGACTCAACCAGTGAGAGCCTTCCTCCCTTAAAAAGGAACATCTTCTTCCAGCCATCCAATTCCTTTGCAATTTTACCAACCATTGGATCCCAAAACCCTTTGGCACAAGAATTGCCTCCCAAAAGAAGTCCTAAATATTTTAAGGGCCATTCTCCAAGTTCACAGCCTATTTTTGTAGCCAACTCTAATGCCTCTTGTTGGGGGATTTTAAGGAATGTTAATCCCCCACCATTGAGCTTTTTCCCATGTTAATCTTCAGCACCAAACACTCGCAAAAAATAAAAAAATAAATAAAGCCAGAATAGAGTAAATTATTTGCAGATTTTCTCTTGAAGCCCCCCCAAAAATTTTAGTATCATCCGCAAAAGTTTAACACCTGAATAAAAGACCCAATTTTTTTAGGGGGGGGAAAAAAAAGACACAATTGCAAACTCAATTAGAATAATTTAGCATTGATTTTTTGATTTTCCATCTGAGAATACAGGAATCAATTTTTCTACAAATAGCATTCCTTAATCCTTATTCCTTATAGTAATTCCAAGCTGACCCAGATCTTATCGTGCAAAAAGGTTCCAATTCACGAAAAATTGAAAAATCATCAAGCAGATAAAGTACAAGAAGAAGAGAAAAGAAAAACTCAAATTACAGAGAGAGAATGGGATTAGGCGTACTTTAATGGAAGAAGGGACGTTGAGACGAGAAGGGCGGGCTGGGCCCACGGTTCTGACGACGATCTCCACGGTCTTCTTTTTTGTCGTCGTTTTGGAGTCGTCTTCTCCATCAATGTCGTTGTCGTTTATGGGTTTCGACTCGTCCTCCTCAACGATCTCTCCCATATCAATTACCGTAGGTGCGCCCAACGACCACCAGAACTCACCGGCGTCCGTACAACTGCAGGAGTCTGTTCGGAGTGTCCTGTCGACTTCTTGAATGGATTGGAAGTTGGAATAATTGAGGGGAAAAAAGAAAAAAAATTAAAAAGAATTTTGCGCTTTGCCCTTTTATTTTGGGATTTCAAGCTCCGGAGTAATACTGGACAGGGTGTTGGGAAGAAATCAGAGTAAAATTTTTATATATTACAATAAAAATAATTTTTATTATTAATTTTTATTATTTTTTTAAACATCTTATTAATAGATTGGTTGGATTTAAAAATATTAGGTCTAAAATTGTAATATATAAAAATTTTATTCTAAGATAATTTTTTTTAGGCTTTTTATATAGTAGGTAACATTATCAAAGCTACTATAAAGGCCATGAACTTAAAAATGGAGAATAAATTGAAGAAATGAACTTAAATATGTGTATTGACTTCAAAGCGAATTGTATGAGATTTGGAAGTGAAGGAAATAATTTTATTTATTAATAGTGGACAAATTGGCATATTACCAAATCACGGGCCTATTGTCACAGTTGTAGATATTAGTATTTTGAGAATACGCCTTAACGATCGATGGTTAATGATGGCTTTGATAGGTGTTTTTGCTAGAACAGGGAATAAGAAATTGAAACGGTTGGTTTCAATCAAATAATAAATAATCACTTTATAGGGTTTTTATTATTTTGGTATCTTGTATTTTAATAAAACATTATATTGTTATTTTATTGTTTGAAAAATATTAAAAAGGTACCTTGAAGTTTTTAAAAATTCATTTTGATATCCTAAATTTATGTTTTTAATATAAAATTTCTTTTCTACCTTTTTTTTATTAATGAATCTCAATTAAATTTTGTAAAACTACAATAGAAAATCAAAAGAAAAGATGAAACAAAACTTATAAAAAAAAAGCATGTATGTAAATTTATTTTTTTGGTATTATTTGTATTTTTTTCATTTATAGTTTCAACAAATATTTTGGAATTCATTATTAAAAGAATAAGTTAGAAATTTTACATCACAAAACATAAACTTAAGATATGCTTTTGAAGACTATAGGGCACTGTTTTGATATTTTCTAAATAACAAGGTATAAATGTGATTTACAAAAAAAAACATATGGTACCAAAATAATACTGGATAGGGTGTTTGGAAGGGTGGTGGAAACCAGTGGTGGAAACCACTTTTACTGTAGCATGTGGGAGTTTTATACTGTAGCATATATATTTTTAATTGTTACTGTAGTATATGAGAGCTTTATACTGTTCATAACTGAGATTGTGATGGGAATTGAGTGGTTCCCACCACTACCAAACACCCCCAGAATCTCTATGATAAGACCCTTAATTTGTTCTCATCAATAAGATCATTTTGTAGGCATTAGATTTGTATCTAAGGGTGAAAAAGAAAGATAAGCTCACCATAATAAAATGAACCACACCTACGAAATTATTAAATCCTAGAAATTCAAAAAAACAAAAAACTAAAAAGAAAAAAACTGGGCGATTTCGAAAAATTGTCATCGACACCGACAACCTAGCCAAAACGAGCTCAATTCTTCTGGTCGACTTTTCTCTATTATTGACCAGCCACCCCACGTCTTCGTTCTCTTTCTCTTTCTATAAACTCTTTCTCTTCTCTCTCCTTGTGATTTGAATTCATGTGCTTTGAGTTCTCTAATCTGTGATTTGGTTTTTTTTTCCTCGTTAATTTTAGGAAAAAAAGGCAGTCGTAGTCCAGGCATTTGGACAACCTCTATCGCAATGGGATCACAATGGTGATGGGTGCAAAAAAGTTGCAACCCCTCACAACGGGATCTCCATGGCAACCCTTTCGCATCCATCAATAGTGGAATCAATTACGTTCCCTAGCGATTCCAACCAAAGTTTTATCATGATAGGGTCTTCCTCCTTTGTAGGTCGATGCCCCTGCCATCGATCTGCAGCCATCAAGCCCTCCACTGTCTCCACTTCTCCCTTCCTTGTTGCCGATGTCGATAGCTTTATAGATAGCCTCCCAACAGAGTCACAAAGTTGTGGTGGCCCGCGTCGCGAGTCTCCCAAACATAGTGGTCGCGTCCTTTGTTGAATTCCATCGTGTGTGGAGGTGAATTGTTGAAGTTCTTTTTATTGTTCTATTTTTAGTGGTTTTTTTAATTTTATTTTGATTATATGTAGGAAACCCTATTCTTATTTGGTAGAATTGAGTTTCGTAAACCACTAAATTAAATCCAATAACTACAAAAAAGGGTCTTTGGAGATAAGACTCTCTAGAAGGGTCTTACTGTAGTCTTGCCCAAATAATAATAATAATCTATATTATATTTTACCCGTTAAATTTATAAAAATGAAAAAGTGAGTTTAACTAAATTCAATGATAAAAACACGAGAACTTCTACAATAAGACCATCTAATTTCTCTAATTGATAAGAACCTTTTTTGTGCCATTAGATTTAAATCTAATGGTAAAAAATAAGCAAGCTCATTTTTAGTTAAATAAGCCCATTCACATAAGATCTATCACAAAACACAAAAAAAAAATGTAAAACTAAAAATTCTTTAAAAAAACTCAAAGGGTAGATCTGCCCTTTTTTTCTCTGGTGACAACGTGGCGTCAACAACGAGGAAGTGCGCTCGACGGTGCTAGGTTGACAATGAGTTTTGGTCATCTAGAAAAGTCACCAATGACCCTAGATCTATCATCGCCAAGAGGGGACACCGAGGTTGGGATCTCATTGTGACCAATAGTGGTTGCTTACTTATCATGACACCACCATCACGACCTATAGTGTTCACATTCCTATCGCGACCCATGACTTGCGATAGAGATAGTTACGAGTTTGCTCAAGAATGGAACTTGTCGCGAACTTTGGTTGCGATTTGTCGCTGCCATCAATGCAAAGGAAGCTCACAACAATTTCATCTGGTTCCAAATCCATCGACGGTTGTTTTGCTACTCTTCTACCCGTAACCTTGACGGGGGTTGTGATCCCACTTTCGTGATGCCGACAAAGGTTACGATCCCACCCAGTTGGTGATTTGGGGCCATCGTAACTATGGTTGCGATTCACCTACACCACGATTCTATCAAGCACATCACTCTATCGTTGGGTCATAAAGGCCGTGCTTCACTACCTGGGTCACGAAGGCCTCGAGGTCGCAACCACCATGGACAACTGAGGGTCTTGCGCCAAGCCACCGTGGGTCTATCGATGCCTCTAAGGGCTTCTAGAGCTTTTTTTGGGTTAAATTATTAGGTTTTTTAATATTAATTTTAATTTTGATTGTGCAAAAAAGAGCCCATTATAATTAGGTGGAGTTGAAGTTTTTACACTATTAGATTGAATCTAATAGCTTAAAAAAAGAGTCTTTCAGACTAGACCCTTTAAGAGGGTATTATTATGGCATTCACCTAAAAACACACTTCTATTATAATGGCCTTTAATTTTAGGGCAAGACTAGATGGTATAATCTATGAGAGCCATTTTTTATAGCCGTTGGATTCAATCGAATTGTTTAAAAGACTCATCTCCACCAAATAGCATTAGGACTACCCATATATAATAAAAAATAAAATTAAAAACATAATAATTAACAAAAAAAATAAAAAAGAAAATAAACTACACAAAGAACCCCTCATCGGTAGCCACAACCGTGGCCCTTTGAGGCATTTTGATCGATGGTGGCTGAGGAAAAGGTAGGGTGCACACTCATGGAGGAGAAGGAGGAATTCTTGGGCAATAAAATAGTAGAACGACAGAGTACAAGCTCGTTGGAATCATGACATAAGGGAATCCCAACCATCATGTAGACCACTCGTGAGTTTTCAACACTACAGCACAACCCACACCTTTTAGGCCATTGTCACAGCTCAGATTGTGATTAAGATTACAACCCTCAAGATCTGGCCTTGCGACATTACTTATAATGGAAATCATCACGAGGAGGGTGGGTATGTTGTGGGTTTGACCTCTAATGGCGGTTGACGACGAGGGTATGTTGGGTGGGACGAGATCTACCTCTTGCATGGTGTTGCAATGGGAACATGACCATTGTGAGTCGAGTGCTCAGTCACGACCTCCGTCGTGCTGTCGATGAGGTAGAGGAAACTTTGGTCACTTTTCCTAGAGCCGGAGGAGATCTTACCCTTTTTTTCCTAAAATTGTTGTTTTTCATAATTTTTTTTTGTTTTTAAATTTTCAATTTATGTTGTAGGTAACAATAATTGTGTGGTTTGCATCAACAACTAGGGTGTTTGGCAAGCATGGTTAAAACCAACTTTTTAGTTATCAAATAGTGTAAAGCCCTCATATGTTACAGTAAAAAGCAAAAAGTTGCTACAGTATAAAGCTTTCCAAACATGCTACAGTGTTTTAAACTAAAAAGTTATTTCTAACTATGCTTTCCAAACATGAAATCATGCTTATGTCGTTTCTAATAAGTCTAGTATTTTTTCATAATTAATTTTGCATTTTTGGTAAAGTAAATTGCACTGTTGCATATTGAATTATTTACTTTTTGCTTAATAAACCACCATAAACTTTCAATCTTGGCACAACGTAATCTGAACTTTAAAATTATTGATAATTGAGATCTAATAGTTACTTTTAATTTCTGTTAAGTACTCTTTTTACAAGTTGAGTTTCATTTTTTCTCTTAAAATGACGAGCTCTATTCTTAAGAAAATTTACGTGTTAATCTTATGACTCTTTTCAACGATTGTTAGCTATTGGACCTTAATTGTCAATAATTTTAAAATTTAGGGTGTATTTTGCTAGATTTAAAAGTTTGAAATGCATTATAAAAAATGAATAGTTTAGGATACAGCAGCTGTGTAGTTTACTCTTTTTTGTAATCATACGTCATCCATGAGATGATATTTAATCTCACCAGAAAAAAAATGATGAAATCTTCATGTCGTTTTCTCGATAAATACGTCCGGCCGTTGCCGTTGAAACGAACGACATAAAAATCATGCGGTTTGGGAGTTCCAAAGTCTAAACGATGCGATGGATCTGGTCACTTGAAAATCATGTCGTTTGATCAACATGAAAAGCTTATGTCGTCTAGTCGTTTCATTTTGTCTAGCTTGATTCTTGAGAAAGGGGTCTTTGGTCTTCATTTCCCCAAACGACATAGAAAATTATGTTGTTTGATGAAAATCACACTGAAAGAACAAGACACAATGTGTTTCAAATGACCTCAATGGACATTACCTTTTAGGTCCCCAAATTTTAGGCCAAATTTTATTTTAGCTAACACCTCAGACCAAGTTCTCCACCTATTAAATTGTCATGAATTTGTCTTTATCTCCATCTGAATGTTAAAATCTCAACTGGAAAAGGAACGCCATCGTTTTTAATAGTCATATTGTTCTATTCTTTTGAGCAAAAAAATCTCCAAAAAAAAAAAAGAAGCTTTTCTTTTTTTTTTTTTCGATCGAGATTTTAACAGTAGGATGAAAATAATGACTATTTGGAACAACTTATAGATCAAGAATTTATTTTAAAACGTTTCGAAGAACAAGGATCAAAATGGGATTGGCCTATAATACAAGGACTAAAAATGGGATTAACTCGATCTTTAAAACATTTTCTTATAAATTTTTCTTTTTGTTGTAATTTTAAACATACGAGAAAAAACACTTGTTCAAACCGATGCGAAACAAGAATGTCGAATAAGCTACACTAACATATTTTATATCATGTTAAAAGAATGACATGATTTTGTTGTACCCCAATCTTTTATGGTCAAAGTCATCTCGATGTCATCGATATGGGAGTTGAGAGCCCAAACAAGTCTTTTCCTTGTTTGATTTTGTAATTCAAAAAAGCCTCTTGTCTTCTGAAGAGAAATTACTCGCGTTGTGAAAACAGACAAGTCACCTACCGTTCATGTCGTTTATTAAAAGAAAAAAAAAGTCGTTTTATTGTTGCTTTTCCCCAAACAATTTATTACAAACATGTCCCGGGCAAATAAAAATGCAAAATAGTTTGAAAATACAAAATCTAATATGAAGCTAAACGCATGGCGGAGTACTGGAATGATATTTTAAATTACAAAATAGATTAAAATTATTAAAATATAAGAACTAATTTAAAGATATAAAATTAGAAGGTGAAGAGTTTGAATCCTTTCTTATAAATTAACAAAAAAAAATATACGTGTTAAGCACCTTTCATAACTGTCTGTTTTGTCCTTATTCGTGTCATATTTGGCATATATTATTTAATATACATATATAGACATATTTGTATATTGAGTCATTAACTGTGTTTAAAGTTGTTAAAATATATTGTGCGGTAAAAATTTCTGGTAAATAATTCCAAGATTTTTTTAAAAAAAGAATATTTATCTATTTTTTTTTTAGCACGGTGAAAAAGTGAATAAAAGGAGATCAAATAAATCTCATTTGCAAAGCGTTAATAAATGAATAACAGGGTCTGCGCCATTCAAGGACTTAGGATGAGGCTTTTGTTTCTCACCATTCATCCAGGATAAAACAACTAAACATGTATAAACAGGCAGACACAGAAAGATAGCGTTACAAGAGGAAACAAAAAAAAAAAAAAATGGCGCTCAGAATGTGGGCTTCTTCTACAGCCAATGCACTCAAAATCTCTTGTGCTTCCAAAGCTCATCTCCCCCCTGCATTTTCTCTCTCTAGATGCTTCTCAACTGGTATTTCCTTCCCTAAACTCTAATGGGTTCTCTCTACATTTGGATATCTATATGTATCTGAACAAGTTTTCTTGTGATATGATGTTGTTATGTTAATATATGTGTGTGTGTGTATATATTTGCAGTTTTGGATGGTTTGAAATATGCATCTTCACATGAGTGGGTGAAGCATGAGGGCTCAGTTGCTGCAGTTGGCATTACCGATCACGCCCAGGTCTGTATATATAACTAATCCTGAAATTCCAACTTGAAACTGTTCTTTATCTTTATTTTGTTACCATTTTTTTTATTTTCTTTTCAGGTACTCGTTATTTACAACAATTTTTAACCCTTAGATTTTTTATCAAGATCACTTAAATTATTATACGATACAATTTTGGTCTGATGACATGGATAAAAAGTAAATGTATCTTATTTTATCTAACAGTTAAAAACTGTATCTTACTGTTATGTCAGATTTTTATACCCTACCACAAAATTCACCAAAAGAAAAATGTTCAAGAATTAACCCCTGCCCACATAAAATTATGATTAGCTGAGTAATGTTTCATATTTAAAAATTGATTTCTATTCATTTTCATAACTGATGGCTTTTGATTAATGAATAACTGGATATGCATTAGGATATGTTTTGTGGCTATTTGTTGTATTACTGTTCTGTTGGATTCATTTGAACAGGAAAGTGGTACTATTCTATTTTGCTAATTCCAATAATTCGCAATGGAGCTTGCTATAATTTCGATTTGAAGCTAGTAAATAGAGTGAATTTTGAAGCTCTTGAGGCACATATTTTGCAGGACCATCTTGGGGAAGTAGTGTTTGTGGAGCTGCCAGAAAAAGGTGGCTCAGTCTCCCAAGGAAAAAGCTTTGGAGCAGTGGAAAGTGTGAAGGCAACCAGTGATGTAAATTCTCCAATCTCTGGTGAGGTTGTTGAGGTTAACTCCAAGCTTAGTGAATCCCCTGGCTTGGTAATTTCTTCCTTTCTATCTCAAAACTTTAGTTGCCAAGAATAGTACTAAAGAGGTAAAAGAAAAAAAAAAAAAACGATGAAATTTTTTAGGATTATTTTATAACTGCCCTATGAACTATGTACTACTACAGTTTGACATGCTCTCGGATTTTGAAAAAAGGTTCATCTCACCTTTTTGAACAATTTCATAAAGTTCGGGGATGAAATGAGCCTTCTTTTTTTCCTCAAAAATACAAAGAACATGTCGAACTAAGCTATATAATTCATGGGAATTTGTGAAATTAATGGATTTTTTTTTCTTGATGAAACTAAGTGAATCTCAAGTGAGTTCATGAAATTGATTCAATGCTGTTGAATTCTATTGGACATGCTTTCTCACATTGCTGTGTCACTTTTCTGTTCACATGAAGATCAACTCAAGCCCATATGAAGATGGATGGATGATCAAGGTGAAGCCAAGCAATCCCGCGGAGCTAGAATCCTTACTGGGTCCTAAGGAATACACAAAGTTCTGTGAGGAAGAAGATGCTGCACATTAGAGCTTAAATTTGCAGGTGCAATAATCTTGGATTTATTTGCAGCAAGAAAAAAAGAAAGAAAAAAAAAAGAAAGAAGAGAAACAGACATCTTGGATGCTAACTGAAATCCAGCCGTTTAAGATAGTTGTAATTTGCCATGTTCTTGTCAAGTTAGACTTCAGAAACATCCGGCTCTGGGATCACATTGTGCCTGCCATGTCCCTTTTTTCGTTTTATTCTCTTCTAACATTTTCTCTCTATTTTCATGTATAGTATTCCTATTTCCTCCATTCATACACATCTCTATTATTATTCTCAATTTTCCTACACTTAGTTAACTCATTATAAACACATAATTCAAGGATGTTTGGTATAGTGGTTAGAATTATAAACATTGTAGCATGTGATAGCTTTATACTGTAGCAGTTTTTTTGCTTTTACTGTAGCATGTGAAAGCTTTGTACTGTTTCCAATTGAAAAGTTGGTTAGAACCGACTGATATCAAACATAATCATGTGGTAGCTAAATGATCGGTTATCCAACGCGTTACATGTACGTTTTTATATAGAATGACTTCTTTTACTCTTAAAGACATATTAACCTTTTAATTTATTGAACAACCTAGAAAGAAAAAAAAAAAAAAAAGAGAGAAGAAAAACATTGCCCTTTTCTTCTTTCGCCAACATGTCGTGTATACGGACATATTAGTTGGAAACTATTTAGAAAAACAAGAACAGAAAATGATGTGTTTGAGGCGTGAGGAGTACTTTCTTTAAGGTATTATCTGCCTCATTACAAAAGTATACTAATGGGTGTTTATGACAGATTATATATATAAATACAACAAGCCCATAAATTCAAAGATTAGCAATATAATTGAACTCCCAATAACAAAGTTATAGTTAAAAAATTTTAATTAGTGTTGGAACAAGGGATCATTGTGATATTTGCTCATAAATATAATGAAAAATGACAAAAATATAGCTTCTTATTGGAAAGCATTTTCTTTATTTCTTACAATGTCTTAGAATAATTATATAGATCGTGATTGGTAAGCACCACTGATAATAGTGCACACTTACTGATTTGATAAGGGAAGAATAACAAGGAAGAACAAAAGGTTTTGGAACGTTTTCAGTCTCACCCAATGGAGCAAGGGAACCCAATATAATCAGTCTTATCTAGACCTGGATCTACAGCCCTATTGGGGTCTATATGACCAGCTCCATGAGTTGAAGGCGTTGAATCCGTCCTCTCAATAGATCTTTAAAGCTTTGCCCGAAATTATCAAAGATCATAAACTTTAGTCATGGTGACGGATTTTATAGCAGTTGAAGACCAATTTGGCCGGTAAATTTTCTTAAGCAAATCATCAATCACTACTACAAATTTCAATTTATGCCTCTCATTCGACGACTTATGAAACTGTCGTTATAAGTTACCTGGCATTTATTAGCCTTAAATGTTGCGTGCTTCAGACGATGGTTTCTCAAAAAACCGTTATCTAATGCATTACTTTAGACGACAGCTTTTAGAAAACCGTTGTCCAATATGTTTCAATTATCCTGCCCAGTTGAAAATCAAAACCTACTTTCTTAGCATCGTCAACTCTCAAATCTCCCTCTCTCTATCTCCTTCTCTCAACCTTTGATTCCTTTTGCCCTCTCATCCCTTCGTCACCTCTTTTTACGGCCATCTCTATCGCGAGCCTAGCCCCATTGTGAGAGAGTATTGAGCCGTCGCCAGCTCTTGCCACCACAAGAACCTGCTGCCATCTTTGTCGCATTGTTCTACCATTCGAAGCCCCTTTGTCGATTGCCCAAAGTTTTTTTTTAATATTTTTTCTTTATATAACAATGTAGCTTTCTTAATGTTTTTTATTAATTGTTTGGATATTTAGGGTCTTATCTTAATGGGTTTGTAATTAGGTTGTTTATTCAGTGAAGTAGCGGAAGCATATAAAGAAAAGTAGAAAAAAGGGATAGATTCCTAAAACCCTTTGATTCAATTAAAATACCAGAAAATCCATTGATTCAATCTGAATATCAAAAGAAAGGACTTCTATAAGCCTATTGATTCTCTCAGAATACACAAAAAAATGGACATAAATCATTGGTTGATTTCATAGAATACTGAGAAAGCTGGTAGAAAAAGAAGAGAGAAAACTTTTCTCTACTTTTATAATTATAACTCTCAAAACTCTAAATGAACTCTAAAACAACAAACTAGTCTAGCCTATTTTTAGAATTTTATAATTCGAAAAAGAATAAGAAACTAACAAAATATCCTAATTTAAAAATAAAAAGTAATTTAGAATTATCACAATATCAAAATTTGGGAAACTTATAAAATATTTAAAAATAAAATAAAACTTGAATTTGGTTCAAAATCAGGAAACTTCTCAAATTCTACTTGCCGGTCGGATAGTCGACTGGCGGTAGTGTAATCCGGTTGAGCGGACTCCTTAGGATGCCCACCTTCATGCTGCGTCAGACCTGCCAGCTTGAAAAAGATTCGACCTTGAATCTTAAACAACTTCAGATGATAAGAAAAAAGCAGAATCTGCTTCACAAATTCAGGATGAACCACCTTTGAAGCGAAAAATTTGTAGAATTCATGGGTGTGAGCCTTTTCCATGCTAGGTGGAATAAAATCAATTACATTGAATTTAAACATGACTGGCTTGAGAAGAACCATATGGAAGGTAATTTTTGGAAGGAGACACGGAAAAAGAAAATTATCTTTGTCAACGACTAGAGTAGAAGACGAATCTAAATCTTATTCTTCTTTACTATTGATGTCATCAGATAGAGAACCAAAACAAGTGTCTTGGTCTTCTTCTTCTCCTTTGTCATTGTCAAAAATTGGATCAAAATTAATTATTTGATCGTCATGATCTTCTTTATCACTCCCGTAGAAAATTGGTCCATGAGCAAATTTTTCACTATCGTCATCATCTCCATCAAAGATATCTTTTTTGTTACAATTTTTCTAGAAAAATAAATCTTCAAAGTCTTCCTCGTCTTCACACATTTCCTCTTCATCTTCAAAATCGTTGTTTTCATATTGCAGAGCAAGAGCATTGAGTTTCTCCGTGATAGCAGTAAGTTGATCTTGGAAACAAGGGGGTACTTTAGGATTGATGTAAATATATAGGTGAGGGTGTAGTGGCTGTAGGGACATGGGCAGCGTTGGCGTTGGTGGTGGGAGCACAGATAACGGGGTTTGGCAAATCGTCGGGTCAATGGGGAGGTGACATGCATAAAATCAGTATAAAAATGTTTGAAACTAATACCAACTGACATAGTGGAAGCGTCTAAAGACAAAAAGGGAAAAAGTTAGATCCCTATAAGGTTGATTCGATTGGAATACCAGAAAATCCATTGATTTAATCTGAATACTAAAAGAAAGGACTTCTATAAGCTTGTTGATTCTCTCAGAATACCTAGGAAAATAGACATCAATTACTTGTTGATTTTGCAAAATACCAAGAAAACTGGAAGAAAAAAAAGAGAGAAAACTTCTCTAAACTTTTATTAGTTATAACACTCAAAACTCTAAATGAACTTTAAAGTAACAAACTAGTCTAGCCTATTTATATAATTCTATAATTTGAAAAAGAATAGGAAACTAACAAAATATCCTAATTTGAAAATAAAGACAAAATAATATGGAATTATCACAATACCAGCTTTTAGGAAACTTATCAAATATTTAAAAATTAAATAAAACTTGAATTTGGTTCAAAATCAAGAAACTTCTTGAACTCTGCTTACCGGTCGATAGGCAGTAGTGTTGGCCGGTCGACTAGACTCCTTAGGACTCCCACTTTTACACTGTAGAATTTAGTAATTAGATTTTTATATTTAGGATTTATGAATGAAATTGTTGTAATTTAAGTTTGTATATAATTTGAGATTGTTGGGTTTGTAATTAGGTTGTTTATTTAGTCATTAGGTTTTCATATTTAGGATTTGTGAATGGAATTGTTGCAATTAAGATTTGGTAAATTGTTTCTATGTTAATTTAACATTATTAGTTTTAACTAGTGCATTAGTTTTAGTTTTATGAGTTTAAGTTATAATATTATTAGTTTTTATATGTTAGTTTAAGTTTTATGTGTTATGTTTAGTGTTGTTATATTTTAGTTTTAAATATATGTTAGTTTTGATGTTTTTAATAAACGTTATTGCTTAAGAGTATTTGAACATGTTAGACAACGAATTCGTTGATATAGAGGAGGAAATGACCGGATAAGACGATGGTTATGAGTCCCAAAAAAGGAGCCATCTAATCCAGATGTGGATGTTAAAAGAAGAGCAACTTTGATGAAGAAAGTTTCAAGGTTGATAGTGAAACATTTAAAAATACAGGTTGAATTCGATGAAAAAGATCAAGCTCTTGGAAAAGAGAGGGATGAGCTACAAAGTTATAATGGAGTTTTAGTTCAAGAGCGTATCCCTATCACAATAAAGGATTGGAGAGAAAAGAGCAATAAGGACAATGTAGAGTGTGTTTGGCAAGGTTTGTTGCATCCTTTATTGTTTCGGACACTGTGAAAAAGAAGTTTATGACAAGTGCCGTTAAGATGGCCTAAGACTTTAGGTACAACCTAAAGAGAGCTTTCATTGAAGGCCATTGATGAAACTTGGAAAATGCACTTCTCTTAATGTAATATCAATCATTTTGCATTAATATTTATCATAAAACTCCTTAATTATAGCAATTTAGTGATAAAAAGTGTTTTAGTGTCTTAATGTGAAAATGTGTTTAAAAATGTGTTTTTAATATATTTTTATGATTAATATTATTTTTGGTAATTTTTAAAGTCGTTTTGGTGTGTTAATCATTTTGAAGGCCATTGATGAGACTTGGAAAATGCACTTCTCTTAATGTAATATCAATCATTTTGCATTAATATTTCTCATAAACTCCTTAATTATAGCAATTTAGTGATAAAAAGTGCTTTAGTGTCTTAATGTGAAAATGTGTTTAAGAATATGTTTTTAATATATTTTTATGATTAATAATATTTTTGGTAATTTTTAAAGTCGTTTTGGTGTGTTAATCATGCGTTTAGTTTGTAAATAATCAAAACCGTAAAAATAATAAGCGGTTAATTTATTTTGAGTCTTAATGTGTTTAATAATGTGTTTTAAGTTTGTAAATATATTTTATTATATTTTTAGTAATTTTTAAAAATATTTTCAAGTCATAACAATCATATCTATGCTAGACAAAAAAAGACTAGAAATTTTAAAAGTTTGCAATTCATTTTGCGTGTTTAATGTAAAATAAATATTTTTAATATTTTTGTAAATATTATATTTCTAAAATAATTAATTTTAATATGTTTATTTTATTTTAGATTTGAAATATGGCAAAAAAAGAGAGCAAAATGGCACCAAAATAGGCAAAATCGGACATTAAATGCATAAAAAATAATTAAAAATTTGAATTTGCATATGAAGGACACGTGGCAAATTTTCAGCCCTTAGATTAGCTGCCAAATGAACCATAGCCATTGGATCTCTGCCATCGTCAGCACTACGCATGCCATGCATTAGCCATGCAGCGCGCGTCAGCGTTGACGCGTGTCAGTGGGTCCTGCGCATCTCAGGCTATGTCAAATTGGGTGTTGGAGTTCCATATGTAGCCATTCTATGAACCACACGATCTACATACCCTGACCAATCTAACGGTTGTCTCGCTCGGTCCCACTGGTCCCACCGACCCTATTTGCTCTCTAAGTTTTTGTCCATTGCATCTCGCATTTGAAGGCCTAGATTGCATCTGTTTCAGTACGTGCAGCCGTTGAGAAGCAGATGATCTCAAACGAATTCTCAAGGGTCTGCTTCTCAAGGGAATCTCGTGTGGAAAAAAAGAGGAAAATTTTGGATCATTTTGATCTGAATTTTTCAACGTAGCCACAGTAAAAAAAAATTATAAAAAATGTATGAATAGTATTTTTTTAGGCTCTATAAATACCAAGCCTTTGATCCTCGGCAAATAAGTCCTCCTCTACACAGTGTATAATTACTGCTACTTAAATAGTTAGTTTTTAATATTTTTGATTTTATTTCAGTTTTTAGTCTAATTTCTTGTCAAATATTTTTCAGTTTATGTTATAAAAATTATTTTGAGTAATATCAGTAGTATTTTATTAATTATGTCTTTCTAATTTTGTTTTAGCTGAGGTAAGAGGGGGAAATGTTAACAAAATTACCTTAAATATTTTTTATTTTTCTTAGTTTTCTAAGCAGTTGTAATGCCAAAATATTTTCTTAGAAAACTTAGGATTTCAACATTTTCTTAGTTAGAATCCTGTCAAAATTACAGTTTTGATTTATCGATGACATAGACTGGCACGGATAATCTACCTTTCTTAAAAATTTTCATCTACAAAAATTTAAATTATCATGGGTAGTTCTTCTTCATGTCCTCTTCTTACTCTTATGCTATGTTTCCTATTTGTGATTCCATCACAAAATCTTAATAAGAGATATGCTCTTATCTCTCATCATCCTTTCTTTCCACATTATAATTCCTTACAATATCCTTTTTCACCTCATGTTTAAGATATGTGATGGATTGACACACTTTTCGGTATCTAAACTGCAAATACATCTTGCACATATACTAAATCAGGATGTAAATCAAACTTATAGATAACGTTACCTACTCTTCCGAGTATCTCGAATGACCTTATATATCATGAGCTTATTGTTCTTTTCATATCGAATCTCGTTACTCCTTTTATTGCTACTACCTTAATAAAAACTGAGTCCCCAGCTTAGAACTTTAGGAGTCTATATTGTTTCATCGACATAGTTCTGCTAGCGATTGAACGTAACTTCTATCCTTTGACTAATCAATTTGATGCCATCAGTGGTCTTCTAAATGGAATATATAAACTATGAGTTCTTTTTCTCTAGTTTCATATCAATGAACCGAGTGTCAGAAAAAGGCAATTGGATGAATGAGAAATTGATGATCATTGGTGGAGTTTAATAGAGGTCATAAACCTCATATTGTAACACCCAAAGGCATGGATTAATAGGTGATTATGAGCTTCATAATCATGGAAAATGGAGAGTTACAACCAATGGTTTAATGGGAGATTATGAGCACCATTATCATAATTATGAGCTTCATAATCATGAAAATGGAGGGTTACAACCAATGGTTTAATGGGAGATTATGAGCACCATTATCATGGAAAATGGAAGGTTGCAACCAATGTTATTATGCACATAAATTCTGAATAGTGCCTCATTATAATGTGGATTGTAACATCTATTCTCTTAAGCCTATATAATAAACTCTCCTCCACATGTTTGACACACACACAATTGCATAGAATTTGCACTCATTAAGTCATAGAGTTTTTCCTTTGTTTTTCAAGTTCCATCTAGTTTTTTTTGTAGTCATTTTTTGGTGATAGAAGAAAAACAGTTTCAAGTTCGCCAAAAATGGTATCCAATAGTGCTTAAGATTTCGTTGGTAGTCGTTGTATCCTGGGAGACAGACGTCCGTAGAATCCTCGTGCACAACCGGAGGGGACGAATCTGTTTTAAGGAAAGCGTGACCTACATGTGCCTCGACCATTTTCATCTAATTTTCACGTTGTATTGCTTCCATTGAAGTTGAAGTTGAAGGTTTTGTTAGACCTATTTTGTTATTTTCATTTTAGAAAAATTTGTAACTTGTTTGTTTTATTCATGCAATATATTGTTTGCAATTCGTTTATGCATATTCTATGTCGTATTTACTAACAATCTTAAAACATATTATCCTTTGAAGACGGACAGGTTACTGAACGAAGGAATAAACCATACAAATTCATTTTCGTATTTTGGTTGCTTGTTAACATATATTACAAATCCATTGTTTATTCTAGTCAGTTTTTAATATTCTGCTAATTTGAGTACAACCATCTTTTTATAAATTCTTTGCTTGCATATTTGTTTGTAAGAACAGTATTGCATTTCAACTTTAATAAATTTGGTTTTCTTTTGATATCGGTTTTCTTATTGTTATAAATGTATACTTTTGTTATGAATGTTTGGAATTGTTACATTCAGGTTGTTTTAGTTATTTGTTTTACTAATTTAGTATGTCATGTTGTCACATATAGTAAACTTGTTTTAGTTGCTTGCATGGGATTTGTTTAGTCAAATTCACATATTATATTCACGTATTATAACATTTATGTTATGTTATTCATATATTAAAGATTGAGTATTATATTGATCTTTTGTTATGGACTTTATTGTCTATCTCATTTATTGAAATCAGTTTAGAAAACATACAAACTAAATGAATATCAATATCTCATTTATTATAACGCTCATTTTCGTTGCTTATAAATAGATGTTGCATTGTATTGTTATTGTTTTCTCATTAATGTAAATTGTTGCTTCATTTCCATGTGTATGTGTGCGCACTATTTTGATTAGAAAATGTATAAATTGTTTGAAACATTAACATTGGTGCATATCCTTTTCTTTAATATACGTTTGTTTGGCTTTTATTATTTAGCTTGCAATTCATCTTAAATGTTTGTTTGCAGACTTCGGTTATTATATATATATATATGTGTAGTAAGTTTACTGTTTCTAACAGTTTTATTTCAAAACTTGTATACATATCATAAAGTTATATTACGATTTCTATAAACAATCTTATATAATTTGTTTTGTATTGATTTGTTGTTAATAACAGATTGTTTAACATTTTGTTTTTATCAATATGTTTCTTTTATTTTAAAGGAAACTAATTTTTGGTTTCAGTTGAAGAAATGGATGATAATATGAATATTGTTCCAACTGAGAATGTTCTAACTGGGAGCACTTCTGAGACACCGGTGCCGTTTCCTCTGATTAATGCCTCGACCTCGACGCAACCTTTGTCGGTTATAGTTCTTGTGAACCACAATGAAAAACTTGAAAAATTTAATGGACTGAACTTTAAAACTCGGCAACAAAAAATGTTGTTCTATTTGACAACACTGAATCTTGCGAGATTCTTGAAAGAGGATCCTCCTACTGTTAGAGAGGATGAAACAGATGCTCAGACCTTGCTTGTTGTTGAAGCATGGAAGCATTCTGACTTCTTGTGCAAGAATTATATTCTGAATGGCTTGACTGATGCACTTTATAATGTGTACAGTCTGAAAAAAAGGCCAAAGAAGTATGGGAGTCTTTAGACCATAAATACAAAATAGAAGATGCTGGTGCTAAGAAGTTCATAGTTGGACGGTTCATGAACTATAGAATGGTGGATTCTAAGACTGTAATTAGTCAAGTACAAGAACTGCAATTACTCATTCATGAAATTCATGAAGGAATGGTAATTAGTGAGTCTTTCTAGGTAGCTGCAATCATAGAGATGCTACCCCCTGTGTGGAATGACTTCAAGAACTATCTGAAGCACAAGCGTAAAGAGATGAGCGTTGAAGATCTTATTTTTCGACTTCGCATTAAGGAAGGCAATAGAAGATATGAGAAAAAGCTTTTTAACAAGTCTGTTGCCAAAGCAAATGTGGTGGAGCATGATAAAAGCTCCAAGAAGAAGAAAACCAAGTCGGGGTCCAAGCTGGGGCCTAATGGTGGAATTTCAAAGAAGCAAAAATTCCAAGGAAAATGTTTCAACTGTGACAAGGCGGGTCACAAGTCGGCAGATTGTAGGCTGCCAAAGAGAAACAAGAAGAAAGAGGCCAATGTGGTGGACACCATCACACAAGAAGTGTCAGACATCAGTCTCTCTATCATGGTCTCTAAAGTACATGGTGGACTCCAACCCAAAGGAGTGGTGGCTAGACACAGGAGCCACACGCCATGTCTGCTGTGATAGAGCTGCTTTTCTTGAACTTGTACTGTCAGATTTTGGGGAGAAGCTATATATGGGCAACTCTGTCACATTTGATATCAAGGGCCAATGGATTGTGTTTCTAAAAATGACATCAGGCAAGGAAGTCAAGCTGCAAAATGTGTTGTATGTGCCTGATATTAGAAAGAATCTCATTTTTGAAACTCTGCTGAGTTCACATGGCTTCAAGATGGTTTTTGAAGCTAATAAAATGGTTTGTCTAAACATGGAATGTATGTGGGAAAGGGTTATGTCAAAGATGGGATGTGGAAAATGAATGTAATGGCTATTAAGCCTAATTCCATCAATAAAATTAAAAAGTCTTCCACTTATATGCTTAAGTCTTCTAAGTTATGGCATGGTAGACTAGGTCATGTTAATTATAATACTTTACGTAGATTAATTAACTTGAATCACATACCCACGTTTAATATTGATCCCAAACACAAATGTGAAATATGTGTAGAGGCAAAACTAACGAGATCTTCATACCAAATGATTGATAGAAATATTGAGCCACTTGATTTGATACATAGCGATGTTTGTGACTTAAAATTTATTCAAACTAGAGGTGGGAATATATATTTTGTTACATTCATAGATGATAGCACAAAATATTGCTATGTATATTTGCTTAAAAGCAAAGATGAAGTTATAGAGAAGTTTGCTCTCTATAAGCAAGAAGTTGAAAACCAACTTAATAAGAAAATTAAGATGGTAAGAAGTGACCGTGGTGGTGAATATGTAGAACCATTTAGTAAATTTTGTGCACAACATGGTATTATCCACGAGGTTATGCTACCCTATTCACCTCAGTCAAATGGTGTGGCTGAACGTAAAAATCATACCTTAAAGGATATGATGAATGCGATGCTGATAAGTTCTGGATTGTCACAGAACATGTAGGGGGAAGCCATTTTATCGGCTAATTACCTTTTAAATAAGGTACCTCGGAAGAAAGAAGACAAGACCCCTTATGAATTGTGGAAAGCTAGAAAGCCTTCTTACAAATACTTGAGAGTGTGGGGGTGTCTTGCAAAGGTAATGGTACCTACACCAAAGAAGATGAGAATAGGTCCAAAAACAGTTGATTGCATCTTCATTGGTTATGCCCACAATAGTAGTGCTTATCGGTTCCTTGTGTATGAATCTAAAAACCCTGAGATTCACAAGAACACGATAATGGAATCTAGGGATGCATCATTTTTTGAACATGTAATTCCTTACAAATCCAAAGAGGATGGTCCAAGTTCATCTAAATGAACGTTTAAGACTATTGAAGAGAATAGTCAGGATCATCAAGAAGTTGAAACCAAATATGAAGAGGAAGAGCCTAGATGAAGCAAAAGAGCAAGGACAGAAAACTCATTTGGACCTGACTTTCTGACCTACATGCTAGAGGCTGAACTTCAAACTTTCAAAGAAGCTGTAAGCTCATCTGAGGGTCCTTTATGGAAAGAAGCCATAAAGAGTGAAATTGATTCCATCATGTAGAATCATACTTGGGAATTAGTGGACCTTCCCCCAGGAAGTAAACCACTAGATTCTAAGTGGATTTTCAAACGCAAAATGAAAGCAGATGGAACAATTGACAAGTATAAGGCTAGACTTGTTATAAAAGGTTATAGACAAAAAGAAGGCCTTGATTACTTTGATACTTATTCTCCTGTAACGAGAATAACCTCCATAAGAATGATTATAGCTATTTGTCGCTTTGCGGAATCTTGAAGTACATCAGATGGATGTAAAGACTGCTTTTCTTAATGGAGACCTTGAAGAGGAAATTTATATGGAACAACCAGAAGGTTGTATTGCTCCAGGATAAGAAAAGAAAGTCTGCAAATTGGTGAAGTCTTTGTATGGGCTTAAACAAGCACCAAAGCAATGGCATGAGAAATTTGACAATGTTATGATGTCAAATGGGTTCAAAATTAATGAGTGTGACAAGTGTGTTTATGTCAAAAGAACAGACGATGAATATGTTATTCTTTGTCTATATGTAGAGGACATGCTAATCGTCGGTAGCAATGATCGGATGATCAAATCTACTAAAGATATGTTGAACTCTAGGTTTGACATGAAAGACATGGGACCTGCTGATGTGATTTTAGGAATCAAAATCAAAAGGTCGCTTGATGGACTCATCTTGAGCCAGTCACACTATATGGACAAGATACTTAACAAATTTAGTAAAAATGACACTGGCGTGGCCAGAACACCAATTGATACTAGTCAACATCTGTCCAAAAATAGAGGAGAAAGTATATTCCAAGTGGAATATGCTAGAATGATAGACAGTTTAATGTACTTAATGAATTGTACAAGACCAGATATTGCCTATGCTATAAGTAGTCTGAGTAGATTCACGAGTAATCCAGGAGATGATCACTGGAAAGCGATTGTTAGAGTACTCAGATACTTACAGTATACTCGTAGTTATGGGCTACATTATATAAGAGATCCTGCTATTCTTGAAGGGTATTCTGACGCAAGTTGGATATCTGATATACAAGATTCTAAAGCTACAAATGGATATGTATTCACTATGGGAGGCGCAACAGTTTCATGGAAGTCCTCAAAGCAGACGGTAATAACCAGATCTACTATGGAATCTGAATTTGTAGCATTGGATAAAAGCGGTGAAGAAGCTGAATGGCTAAGGAATTTCTTGGAGGATATTCCTGAATGGCATAAACCTAAGCCTGCAATATGCATACATTGTGATAATCAATCTGCTATTGGAAGGGCACATAATGTGATGTACAATGGTAAGTCGAGACATATACGTCGTCGACATAATACCGTTAAACAACTAATCTCGACTGGAGTCATAACATTAGACTATGTAAGGTCTAAAGAAAATATTACGGATCCGTTAACTAAAGGTCTGAATAGAGATCAAGTTGAGAAAACATCAAGAGGAGTGGGACTTAAGCCCATAAAAGAATAGGCCAAAATAGTGGAAACCTAACCTTGTTGACTGGAGATCCTAAGATCTAGGTTCAATGCGACAACTAAATTGAATAGACAGAGTAAGATCACTGTGGGGGTTACCCTAACCCATTCTTATATAAAAAAAAGCAGTGATACCCGTAAGGAAAGGTTAAGTAGTTTGCTTTTAATGATTCTAAAGCGTCGAATACGTTGAAATTCGAGCGGAGTAATACAGGTTACTCTTAAGTAAGAAATCACCTATGTGAGAGAGAAGTGGGGCCGCTTCAAAGGAGAATTGCTAGGGCTCAATTCTTTAGAAACTCTTGCAGAACTATGGAGATGTTCATGGCCAAAATGAACATAACCATGAGAACTGAAACTGTGTCAGGAAAATATCTGTGTGAGGTATGTTATCGTTTATACAAATGGCAGAACATTTCAAGGACATCGCGTCTACTAGTCAGCCAGTAAAGTAAACATACTTTCACAAGGAAAGGTTCAAGGGTTAACGCCTACCTATCCTATGCAGATATTAACCGTAGAATTCTATTATCGTGTAGTGTCTTTGTTTTTTCTTTGTAGTTTGTCAATTTCATTCATGTGGGGGATTGGTAGAAAAATGGCAATTGGATGAATGAGAAATTGATGATCATTGGTGGAGATTTATAGAGGTCATAAACCTCATGTTGTAACACCCAAAGGCATGGTTTAATAGGTGATTATGAGCTTCATAATCATGGAAAATGGAGAGTTACAACCAATGGTTTAATGGGAGATTATGAGCACCATTATCATAATTATGAGCTTCATAATCATGAAAATGGAGGGTTACAACCAATGGTTTAATGGGAGATTATGAGCACAATTATCATGGAAAATGGAAGGTTGCAACCAATGTCATTATGCACATAAATTCTGAATAATGCCTCATCATAATGTGGATTGTAACTTCTATTCTCTTAAGCCTATATAATAAACTCTCCTCCACATGTTTGACACACACACAATTGCATAGAATTTGCACTCACTAAGTCATAGAGTTTTTCCTTTGTTTTTCAAGTTCCATCTAGTTTTTGTTGTAGTCATTTTTTGGTGATAGAAGAAAAACAGTTTCAAGTTCGCCGAAAACGGTATCTAATAGTGCTTAAGATTTCGTTGGTAGTCGTTGTATCTTGGGAGACAGACGTCCGTAGAATCTTCATGCACAACCGAAGGGGACGAATCTGTTTTAAGGAAAGCGTGACCTACACATGCCTCAACCATTTTCATCTAATTTTCACGTTGTATTGCTTCCATTGAAGTTGAAGTTGAAGGTTTTGTTAGACCTATTTTGTTATTTTCATTTAGAAAAAATTGTAACTTGTTTGTTTTATTCATGCAATATATTGTTTGCAATTCCTTTATCCGTATTCTATGTTGTATTTACTAACACTGAGAACCTATATTTAATTTCATAAAAACTTCGTATGATGTCATACTAACCGAGGCATGATAGCAATGAATGGTATACATATCTACTCACCAAAAGAATGTACTTGCACCTACTACCAACCTTAAACACATGTGCAAAGTACAATTAGAAAAAAGGCCTTTAACTATGTGAGCCGACAACAAAAAGTTTATGTTAGGAAAAAAAAATGCAAATTACAATTATTTAAACAAAAATAATGAATGTGCAAGTAAACAATATGCTAGTCCTACTCTTACCCAAGCATGCTTAACAACGAAGTTATGATGGGATCTAGTGGATTAGCGCTGGCCATGTATATATTTAGGATGTAATTTTTAAGTTCTATACTGCGTTAAAAGTTTCGATTATTATGTTATTATTTTTCTATTTTCTTAAAAGATCTGTTTTGTAGCAATTTGTCAAGTTTAATTATTTTAAATTAATTAAATTACTAGTGTAATGACTAAACATTTTCTTGGGAAATATAATGTAATTCACATATTCAAGTTAAGGATTTTCTTGGGAAATATTATGTGTGATTTTTATGACTGAAGGATTTATGAAATTAATATAAATGTTTAAAAATTGTATAAAAAATATTTAAGTTAAATTTATTAACTTTTGTGATCGAATAATTCGAATTGATAATTTCTATCGCGATTTAAGATTGAAGAAATTTCAATCTGTAGATAACTTGAGAATTTAAATTATATGAATTTTCAAATACAGTAGAGTATTAGAAGTGTATCGAAGAAAACACTACGTTGCAGTGTACATAATTTAACTCCATTTTTTTAAAGTAATAAGCAATTAAGGATTTATTTTACGTTAGAGTGTTTTCCTCAGCACACTACTAATGCTGTATTGTATTTGAAAAGTCTAAAAATTTAAATTCTTAAGTTATCTATGGATTTAATTTTCCTCCGCCTTAAAAAGCGGTGGAAATTATCAACCAAATTATTCGATCATGATAGTTAATAAATTTAACTTATATATTTTCTATAGAATTTTGGAATATTTATATAAGTTCCATAAATCTTTCAGTCATAAAACCACACTTGATATTTTTTAGAAAATACTCGACATAAATATATAAAATACATTATTTAATTCAAGAATTTTCTTGATTTATCATTAAGCTTGCTAGCTAAATTTTCACATATATTCTAAAATTGGTCCCTTGAACATAGTACAACTGAGTTGTCATACTATAATTCTTACCGATACTTGTGCTCATAAACTCTAAAATTATGCTCCTTATGAACTTAATGGTGCAGTTACGGGAAAAATCTTTAATTAATTACTTGGATTTTTCGGATATTACAAAGCGTCTATGTGGTTGTCACATACAGAGTCCTAGTTGGAGTAGGAGATATACTTTTACATTTATTTAATTATTTTTAAATAAAATTTGAATCAGAACAAATTTTCTCTTGCACGGTTATTAATAGCTCTCTATAGAGTGCCTCTTATTCATTCTAATAATTCTTATCTTTTTTACATAGAGAAAGCTCTAGAGAGAAGTTTTTTTCACAGTCATCCCTTACTTTCTCCTATGTTGTGCATAAAACAAGGACCTAAATACTTTTAAGTGTGGATTCCTTCTTAAATCCTAAATCCCTATATGTCCATTCATATAATCAAGAAAGTAGGCGTGAAAGAGTTGAGGAATCAAAGAACAATTTTTCAAGGGGTCGAGTTATCGATCTAATCAAATGACAGTAAAATTTTTAATCTTCTATATATTAATTATATATTAATTAATATATCTATAGAGTATGAAATTTTTATTATATATGATGCTGCCATCTATTTGCTTCCACTATCTTACTAATTTTGCTTTCCAAAACCAACAATTGATATCAGTATCAGTTAAAGCATATATTAATTAATATATGATTATGAGGTAATCATTTAATATATAAATTTGTAGGGGTGGGCACTATCCATATACTCTTTTAAAGATGTGCATTTTACTTCAAAACCTTTCAAAAACATGTTATATGACTCTTTATTGCTAAAAGCGTATTATCATCATATTAATGGGGTCTTTTTACAATGGTAATACCTACTAATAGGATTCTATTTTTAATCGTTGAATCTAATCAAATTACTTTTTCTTTTGAATAAATCTAACAAATAGATATCTACTAATAAGATTTTTTTTAAGTATTTAAAAAGAAATCTTCCGTATTAATATCTCCAATGTATGGGTTCTACATCAGACGAGCCCTACTAAGCTTTTGTCCAGGTAAACTTTAGTTCTGGAAAAGGACAGATGTAGTACAACACTAATTGATCAATAATTTCCTTTTTTCGTTTTACTTATTGAACTCCTTTGGGAAACATTAGCCCACATTACACCTCAAACAAACAAACGACCAAACATTAAGTCACGCTAATGAGGAGCTTTACCTAACTTTTGCTCTTTTCTTTTACAATAAAAAATGTTTCTCACACCAAATATTTATATATATACACACACATATATAGGAGTGTTGTTACGATTCATTCAACATTAGGGTATTTGAAAGAGTAATTCAAATCAATAGTTTAAATTATAAACAGTGTACATATCTCATTTATTACAGTAAAAAGCTATAATGTAAAGCTCTTATATGTTACAGTTCTCAAACCCAATTGCAAATTGATAGTTTAAACTACTCTCCTAAACACTCTATTAATATTAATAGTAAAAAAAAAAAAACACGACCGTTGTAAAATTATTATTTTACTTCTCTCAAACACCGATACTATGTTAAATAATTATCATGTTATGTTCTTTACTTGTACATATTACGTGGGATATATTGATTGTCCTTTTTCTCAAAAAAAATTTTTGTTCACAATTATATATTGCTACTACTTAATGTTAATTTTTCTGTCTTTTGTTTTAATATAGTTATTTCATGCTTATATTATTACGTAAAGAAGTATGATTTTTTTTCTCCATGTCGTGCAGGTACTTCTCATGTAAATTTGTAACTAGAGAGAGACCTCCTTTATTTTCGCGCATTTGAGACTTATTCTGTGATTAATTAGGTTGGCTCTATTTATGTTTAGCAAACTTGTGAGTTGTTTTTTATTTACCGAGTTTTAAGTTCTAAGTCTTAAAGTATAGTAGTTTTTCTTCCTAATGAAGAAAAGACAATTACCTTTCTTTTAAATTTAAATTTTCTGTCTAATTTTTGGGTCTTAAATGGTGTCTAAGCAATTATATTATGACAATTCATGAAATAAAAAACATGTAAAAATAAAGCAGAAGTAATAAACAGCAAGAAAAAGTATCAAAAAATACAAACACATAAAATAAATGAATCAAATTATTTTGACTTGTGTTTTAAGGAACTCTCACTACTTTTAATATAGCAATAGAAGTAATAGATAGATAGAAAATAGATATCTTAATCACATCCAGGACATAGTTTCGGTATATATGTGAGAGTTACGCAAAGTGCATGAAGCAACGACATAAGTACTTGTGTGGTACTATAACTTGAAAAAGGTAAATGCTAATACAAGGCTTAAACTTCTATATATGTTCAACAAATTCAAGCTAATATTGCTCATCCAAATCCCTAGCACACAAACACAGAAACGATATTCAGTTGCCATGGCCACAACTTCTAAGTATCTTTCATTCTTTATAATTCTCTGCTTCTCCTGTTTATTTTCCGATAAACTTTTCAAAACCATTCTCAGATGGTGATTTAGACCATCCAACCGTTTGATTTTGTTTCGTGAGTTTTTGGAAATGTTTTTGTATGTTTGTTTAGGCAAAAATTTCAAAAACATTATCAACACAATTTTTAAAAAATTTTTATTTTTTAAAACAAAACCATTTTCATTTATTTTGAAAACCTTACCAAACGAGAGTAAGTGGAAAAGTATAAAAAGTCTAAATAGCCATCCCTTATCACCTCTCATCACCGCTGGTACTACTCCATCATCAAATCTCTTCCTCCTTCTAATCACCTTTCCAAAATCCTTTACACATATGAGAAGATTGTAAATGGCTTCGCCGCAAGCCTCACCCTTTCCCAAGCCACAAAGTAAAGACATTCCGGGTGTTCTCCTTGTCACACCTGACCAAGTCCACAAAATCCAGACTACACTTACGTCCCAATTTTTAAAACTCTCTGAAGTCTCTGGACTTTCGCCTAATGGCAACGACGGCGAAGATATCATCATTGGGGTTGTCAACACCAGAATTTGGCCAGAGCACCCGAGTTTTTTGAACCACAAATATTGACCCCTGTCCCATCCAATTGGACGGGGAAATGTGAGATTTGGCCCAACTTTCCGGCTTTGTCTTGGAACCGGAAACTCATTGGGGCAAGTGCGTTCCTTTCAAAAGCTGCGACGACAAAATCTCCAAGAGACACAGAGGGACATTGGACTCATGTAGCTTCAAAAGTTGTGGTATCTGTTGTCCCAAATGAAAGCTTTTATGAGTATGCCAAAGGGACAGCCGTCGTATCGCTCCAAAAGCCTGCATCACTGTTTACCAAGTCTGTGGCATTAACGGTTGTGAAGGAGCTGACATGTTGGCTGGAATGGACCAAGCAGTCGCTGATCGGGTCCATATAATATCCATGTCCATAAGTGGCGGAACTGGGGAGTACTATCAAGATAATGTAGCCATTGCAAGTTTTGGAGCTACGCAACCTGGCGTTCTTGTCTCTGTCAGTGCGGGAAACTCTGGTCCTTCACCAAAAACCATCAACCATACCTCTCCCTGGGTACTAACGGTTGGCGCTTCCAGCATCGACAGAGAGTTTCACGCCGATGTGGTTCTAGGCGATATGAGGACTTTTGTTGGATCCTCTCTCTATGCCGGCCCTCCTTTGCCTTATAAGCAATATCCACTAGCCTATGCTGGGGATTTCGGCAACAGATATTAATTTCTCAAATTCAACAATCCAAACCAACTTGCTGAGAAGATCATTGTGTGCTAGGATAGAGGAAATATTTCAGTTTTTGAGAAGGATATTGCGGTAAAGAACGTTAGCGGTGTTGGACTTATAGTACCAAATATAATAGATATTGGTGAAGAACTCCAAGTCCAACCATACATGATTCCGGGGGTTCCAGTCAATTACAAGGATGAAGAAGAAATAAAACAGTACATCCGATTGAACCAAAATCCCACCGCAACCATTCTGTTTCAAGGGACAATTATTGGGACAATGACGCCACCGGCTCCAAAAGTCAGCTGCCTTCTCAAGTCGTGGTCCTAACAGTAGAACACCCCAGATTCTAAGACCTGATGTCATAGCTCCAGGTCTCAACATCATAGCCGGTTGGAGTCTAGGCACCAGTCCGTGAGGCGAGGGCGTTTATGATAAAAGACGTGTTGCATTCAACACAATATCAGGAACTTCAATGGTATACCCTCATGTTAGTTGAATCGCTGCTTTGCTTAAGAGGGCTTACCCAAATTGGTCTCCTTATAGCAGCGGATTTTATAGCAACACGAGACCAATTTGGGTAAGCCCTCTTAAGCAAAGCAGCGATTCCACTAACATGAGGGCAAGCCATTGAAGTTCCTGATATTATGTTGAATGCAACACGTCTTTTATCATAACGGCCCCGGGCCCCCCCACAGACTGGTGCCTAGACTCCAACCGGCTATAATGTTGAGACCTGGAGCTATGACATCAGGTTTTAGAATCTGGGGTAAAACTAGTTTCGAGAACCCAGGTTGCTCCAGATGTATGTGATCAAACATATATTGTGCTTGGGGCTAGGGTTAAACCAGGGGATCTAAATCTACCATCATGTTCTATAGTTTTCACTAAAGACGTGGAAACTGTCAAGTACAGGAGAATCGTGACGAATGTTGGGAGCAATGTTGATGCAACTTATTATGTCGCCGATTGGTTCATGCCGGACAGTATTACATTCGATATTACACCAAGGAACCTCGTGTTTGATGTTAATAATCAGAAGCAGAAGTATGGGGTTACGTTCTCTTCGAGTGGTGGATATGGTATCGCAGCAAGATTTGGTTGGTTTGAGTGCAGCGACGGGACTCATCGTGTTAGGAGCGTACTTGCCTTCAGCTGGGTCAATACTCCTTTCGCCCTAGACTGGGTTGCTTCGATTTGATAAACTTTATAATTTGCTCTCAGCGCGAACATTTTATATGTACTAAAAAAAAAAATATTGTCCAATAATTGTTAATAAAGAAGCTGAGGCAATTCCACGTTTATGTTTTCCTTCAATAAATGGATAGAAGCGTAAATTTTCTATACCGAACTTCATCAACAAAGCTTCGGGGCTTATATAAATTATTCAATTCTTCTAGGTTTATATATTAATTCTTTGGGAAGTCAAACAATTAAAACTTGATTTAAAGAATTTAAACTCTTTTGAACAAAAAATATTAATTAGTAGAAAAAATTGACAAACTCGAATAACTCCATATACTAAAATTACTAAAAAAAATAGGGTAACTTACAAAAATATGCCTTCTAGTTTTATTTATTTTATAATTTATCCATCCATTTTATGAAACTATAAAGGTGTTCATCAAATTTGAATAAATTGTTTCAATTTCACCCCTAAGCAATTAAAACAACAATAATCCCGTTTAACGGGAGGCTGTGTTCTCCATTTTTTAAAATAAGGTTTGCTTTCAAAATTTCAGAAACATACTTTTAATGTTTTACAACCTTTTTTGTTACTTTTTTTATTCTTCTCAGCCTCTCAACAAGTGTTCTCTATTTTTTTAAAATAAGTTTTTGCTTTCAAAAATTTAAATACATACTTTTAATATTTTGCAACCTTTTTGTTACTTTTTTATTCTTCTCGGCTCTCTGTGTCGAGAGGCCAACCCAAGCATCCATTCCCTCCTCCCACCCCGTCCTCTCTCTGACAAATCTTTGACAATAGCCCTTCCTACCCAACCCCAATGACCTAACCCCAACAGCTCACCTCTCACTGGCAAATCCTAGCCACCAACATCAACCACCCCACCCTCCCCCCCACACACACACACCAAAAAAAAAAAAAAAAACTGCTTGATCTAGAGGAAAAAATGGCCTCATCTTTCCCTCGAAGAAGATCGGGTAAAGAAAAAATTAGGGATGGAATCATTAGATCTAATTCCTACCTATTTGCTATCGAGTATAAGTGATTTCTGAAAATAAAAAAGATGGATTAAGGAATGCAGAGAAACCGACAGCCAAAAATAGAAAAGAGGAAAGAAAAATGAAAATTTCTATCAAATGCTCTTTTTCCAGTGAGGTGAAAAAAAAAACAAAACAACAATGCTATTACTTAACACCTTTGTGTTTTACTTTTTTCTTCTTTCCCATTTTCAAAAGAAACAAATAAAGGAAAAAGAATATGAAATGCAATGAAATGAAATGCTCCATTTTCTTGTGGGTTTCAGTCTTTTTGAAATTAAATGGGTTTAGATTGACTTCGTTGCTTCTAATAATTAAGTTGTGATTTTTCTTCCTTTCTGTTTTTGTTTTTCAGGTTGCTGGGAAGAGTTCAATTTTTACAGCAATTTGAAGGAAATGCTTTTGAAATTCTGGGGACTATAAGCTTGGAAACAAAACAAAACAAAAGAAAGTTAATGTTAAGATGTTTATCTTCAAATCAAGCTGATGTCTTTCTTTCTTTCTTTCTTTCTTTTTTTTTTTTTTCCTTTATCTGTTCTCTATACTTTAACATTTGGACAAATGCTTATGTTGAAATTTAAAAAAAAAAGCACTCAGGTTCCTAGTTCTTTAATTTAATATCTCAAATATAAAATTTGGGTTAGTTATCTATCGAAATAATGTTCTTCCGCTGCCATTCGCGTCAATTTCAGAGCAAAAAATCTCACGACAACCCCTGACCCTATAAGATCTTTATCAAAGCCTAGCTTTAGATCGTCCGAGTGTTCTCGTCCATCATCAAAACCCACTCGTCAAACCCTAGCCACCCATCAAAGCCCACCCTAGTTGAGTTTTGCACGCCGCCCCCTACCACTGGATTTTTGTTGATCGCCACCTTCAGCTTGAACCATTGTCGATCACGGCGCCCATCTTGTCTTCGCCTTCTCACTTCAATGACCTGCCCACACATCACCCTTAGGCTGCCAAGTTTATCCGGCATCACAGCCTCATCGGAGCCCATCCTGGTTTTGCAACCGGAGCCCATCCTACTTTTACAATAAAAAGAGGAAGAAGACTTCCAAAATTTTTATTAAAAATGTTTAATTTTTATTTCGAATTGGTATTATTAATCAGTATTTTTTATGAGAGGGCATTTAAGTGAAAATTATTTGATTTCGTCTTCTTATGGTTGATAAATAGGAGGGGCCGATGAAATTGAAACAATTTCTTCAAATCTAGAGGACATCTTTATAGTTTTTTTTAAAATAAAAGGAAAAATCATAAAATACATAAAACTATGAGGTGTACTTTTATAATTAACCTTTGAAAAAAAAAAAAAAAAACTTCATTCTCCCTCTAGATCTTTTATAATTAATCGTGAAGGATAAATGCAAGTTTTCACCTTATTTTATGACAAAAGTATTTCTCTCTTTTGCAAAACACCAGAGAAATGGGGATGCCTTTGCAAAGTACGAGGCAAATTGGCCTTGATAACGTCAGGGTTAATTCTGGTCTTGCATCCCATTGTTGCTAAGATATGAACGTCCATGTTTTGTTCGTAGAACAAACGCCCCACGGGACTCAGTGGCCCTTCATCATTTTTTCCTTTGATTTCAATACCATGATATTGATCATTATATCCATCATATTTTCCCCCATGATCTATTTTTATTTTTGATTTTAATAGGTCACATCTCCATTATATGTTGAATGCAACCGTAGAACACCCCAGATTCTAAAACCTGATGTCATTGCTCCAGGTCTCAACATTATAGCCCGTTGGAGTCTAGGCACCGGTCCATGGGGCGAGGTCCTTTATGATAAAAGACATGTTGCATTCAACATAATATCAGGAACTTTAATGGCTTGCCCTCATGTTAGTGGATTCGATGCTTTGCTGAAGAGGGCTTACCCAAATTGGTCTCCTGCTGCTATAAAATCCTTCATTATGACTACAACCTATATTGTTGATGATTCTGGCCAAAGTATTAAAGATCTATCGACAGGTGGAGATTCAACGCCTTTCGCTCATGGATCTGGTCATGTGGATCCAAATAGGGCTCTCGATCCCGGTTTGGTGTATGACAAGGGTGTGGATGACTATATCGGGTTCCTTTGCTCTATTGGGTATAGTTACCTAAAAATAAAATCAGTTTCGAGAACCCAGGTTGCTCCAAATGTATGTGATCAAACATATATTGTGCTTGGGGCTAAGGTTAAACCAGGGGATCTAAATCTACCGTCATTTTCTATAGTTTTCACTGAAGACGTGGAAACTGTCAAGTATAGGAGAATCGTGACGAATGTTGGGAGCAATGTTGATGCAACGCCATCCTTCCCTGCCAAGTTTGTCCGGCATCGCAAGCTCACCAAAGCCCATCCTAGTTTTGCAGGCAAAGGAGGAAGAAGACTTCCAATTTTTTCTATTAAATATGTTTAGATTTTATTTCTAATTGGTATTATTAATTAGTATTATTTATGAGAGGGCATTTAAGTAAAAAAAATTTAATTTCGTCTCTTTTTCTAGTTTATAATTAGCAGAAGGATGAAATTGAAACGATTTCTTCAAATCTAAGAGACATCTTTATATTTTCTTAAATTAAAAGGATAAATTGTGAAATACATGAAACTAGGAGGTAATAAAAAAAACTTTATACCCTCTCTGTATCTTTCTTCTCACCTAATTCTGGAATCTCACCTAATTCTGGAAACTATCCCACCGCGGTCAAGATGCACCCAACATGCGTTGGCAATCGCATCAAGATTTACCCAGCCCTTCGAAAACTCAATTTTATTTTAAAAACATTTCTTGAAAAGAAGACAAAGAATTTGTCTCGATATGTAAAAGAATATATTTCTTCTTACCTACTAGGCAAAGAAAGTTTTTTAGATGATAAAAACTTTTCAAAACCTTTGTTCTTCCTTGTTATTCCCCCTCCTTAAATTATATAGTGTGTGGTCTATATATTAGGGCAAGTGTTTATAAATCATGATTCATGTAATTTTTTAAGATACTAATAAAATACAATACAATGTAGTGTAATACAATACAATATAATATAATACAATATGGTATGCCAAACATGCCCTAAGAAATATATTCTTGTCATTCTCTGTTATAATTACGAGAAACAATCACACGTTTCTAATATTAATTAAAACTCTTTTATTATGTCTATTAAATATTCATATATTATAACCTAAAAAATAATTTTGAAGAACTTAGTCCAAAATATAGGTTCCCAATCGATAAATGTAGTTTTTGATTTCTACATAAATTGTCTCTACACTATAAGAAAAACTACATTTAACGATATATTATTCACGACATGTAATTTTTGAATGTCGTTGAAAAGTACATACAACGACATTGCCAACAAACATGTCGTTAATAACATTTGAAACAATAATTAACGACATCTATATAGATGTCGTATTAAAGGTCTCCTTTTAACGACAATAGTTTAGTGTCATTAAATTATTTAACGACAAGTATGAGATGTCGTCAAAGCCTTGGAGATTCCACGACACCCCTTATAGACGACATTGGTCAACTATTGTCGTTAAAAGGAGACCTTTAATACGACATCTATATAAATGTCGTTAATTATTGTTTTAAATGTCGTTAATGACATCTTTGTTGGAGATGTCATTGTATGTACTTTTGAACGACATTCAAAAACTACATGTCGTAAATAATATGTCGTTAAATGTTGTTTTTCTTGTAGTGCTATGTTCACATAAATTTCACTATTGGTTCATTAAAGATCTTAAATTATATGAATATCTTGAACAAAACAAAGCCTATATGCATTCTAGACATATTCTATGCATCATTACTATGCCTTGAAATTGTTTCTACCTATTTATTTGCCTCTAACTTGGCCTTCTACTGTAAGAAAATAAGTCTTTATGTTTCCAATATATCTTAGTAGGCAATAAACTGAGGAAAGGATAAAAACCAAAAACATAATTACTAATTTCTCTTCAATTCCTTGGAGTTCATGAGGAAAATCCATGAAATTCTAAAATTCTAAAAGAGTCAATGATGGTTATTACTTACGCTGAACTTGAATATCAATATCTTCTAACAACACATGAACAATAACTTAAGGATCCTCAACATCAATGCTACATATGGACATGCAACCTCACTATTGAACCTAAGTAATACAAATCATGAGAACCATAATTGAAGTTTCAAACTTAATAATAACTCGCCAACATTATGTCACTTACCACTTCTCAAAATCCATAGCCTAAACTACAAGCATACAATGAGGGAATTTTGTCCAAATTCTAATAATTAATTAATGCAAATTATAAGTGGGACAATATTATATCTATACCATATCTCAATATTTAAGCCTAATAGAAAACATAACCATTTGCTACATACGCTCAAGTCTTCCAGCTCTAGCACCAAACAATGAGAATCCCAATATTGATCCAATAAGGTTGGTGCTTAAACATAGAGCAAATGATCCAAATAATGCATTCTAAAGTAACAATTTAAACTCAAGCTCATATATAAAAGATAAACAACCTAAATATGATGAATTTTGTCTCACTTTTACAGTTTATTAAACATTTAACGCGCATAAGTGATGTCTAACTACAAATCACAAGCGTGAATCAAAATTTAAACCTTATTGAACATCCTCCAAAAACATTACAGAAGAACCAAAGATTAAAGTTCAATTCTCAAATATCAAGTTTCCAAGTCACAATCAATTAGCTAAGAACATTTGTTTTCATCTACACACTCAAATCTACATTACTAATGCACTAAAACGGTCAAGCACCAAGCACTACAACAAATTCAAGATTATATAACCTTTATTTAACGACATTTTCTCAAAAACTATCGTGATGAAGGAAAAAAACACAGGGAGTTGCACCTGCAAAGACGAAAACCTTCGTGGAATGGATGGCATGCACCATATCGGTTTGTTAAAAAACCATCGTGGTCGATTTGGCACATACCATGATAGTTTTTTAAAAAACCATTGTGGTAAGCCAAATCTACCACGACGGTTAAAAAACCATTGTGGTAAGCCAAATCTACCACGACGGTTAAAAACCGTCATGGTAGATTCCCCATATACTACGATGATTTTTTAAAAAACCGTCGTGTGAGGAGGTATATTATATGATGGTTTTATAAATATCGTCAGGAAAGATGGTCAACGAAAATTAAAAAGCCCGCCCTTACCGTAATTAGCGAAATTTTAAAAGGCCTACTCTCTCTCTCTTTCTTATTCGAATTAGTGCTCAAACTCAACCCTTTTCTCTCTAAACCCAGTCCTACCTCTCTCTCTTTCTCTAATCCTCAAGTCCTTTCTCTCTTGACCACTACCATTGCCACTGTTTTCTTTGCCTCGATCCAACATGCTGCTGTTAGCCTCAAGGCATCCACAACCTACGAGCTCATCACCATCCCTTGTTTGTGAAGGCTCTTCTCTTTAAGCTCGTCGCCTCCATGAACCCACCATAGCCTACGTCCGACCGCTGTTTAGTAAAATTTTGTTTCTTTTTTTATTGTTTAGTTTTTTTTTAAAAAATTAGTTATATAATTTTAGTTTTAATTATTTATGGTTTGTGTATGTGTTTGTATATGTGATGCTCACTACAGCTTGATGAACTCTCTAAGTGTTCTTCTCTTTGAGCTCATTACCTCCATGACCTCACCGTTACCTGCCTCCGACTGCCATTTGGTAACTTTTTATTTTTTTATTGTTTAGTTTTTTAATTTTTAGTTATATTGTTTTAGTTTTAATTATTTTATTGTTTTTGTGAACTAGTTTGTTTTAGCTGTTTAATTCTGACTTTAGTTTTAGTTTTAGCTTTAATTACTTTCTATGTATTTGTGTATGTGTTTGTATATGATGTGCACTACACGTTTGATGAAAATCCTTTATGACTATTGTAGCAATTATTTATATTTTTTGTTGCTTAAAACTCACTAGCAATTAGGGCCTTGTATTTGTGGATAATATATGGGACTAGCCATCCTATGTAAAATTAGAAATTATAGTAATTTTTTTTCCTAATGACCGATCTTCCACGATGGTTTTTATCAAAAATCATCGTAGAAACTACATTTTACACGATGATTTTTATAAAAACAGTCGTGGAAAGTAGAAATTAACTAAGATTAGACGATGGTTTTTATTGAAAACTATCGTATAATCTACACATTTCATGATGATTTTTTAAAAAACCATCGTGGTAGCCTCCTATAAAACACACTTAATACCTACTATTAGCGGCATTCCACAACGATAAAAAACCATCGTGAAAAGTCTCTTTGGTACCATGATGGATGATTTCACGATGGTTTTTTGACCATTGTGAATGCTTTACACGATAGTTTAAAACCGTCGTGTAATTCTCGATTTTTATTAGTGAAGATTTCAACCTAACTTTTACAAATTTCTTGAATTTGAACAAACTAGTAACAAGAGCAATCAACATGCATCACTTAAACTATGTTGCCCATAATACACAAAAAATTGAAGAGAAAAAATATTATAAAAAATTTGGACTTATTAAAAAAGAATGAAAATCATCACTAAGAGAATAAAAACCCTACCTCTTTCATCATGGACCACATGTAATATAACACCCCCTTACTGACGTCACAGATGTCGTTACATTCTTACATTCATACTTATTTGGACTTTAAGCATAAATATTGTTACAAAACTTAAACGATACTTTTAATTGTAAAAGTAATTAAACATACTTATCCAGGATCCATTCATACATTTTTTTTTACTAAACAACATTGTTTAACTTATTCCATACCATAATTAATTTAATTATACTTTAATTTAATCATAAACTTATTTTTATAGAATAGGTATACCAAATTGTAAAATCATAACTTATAAAAACATCACATCAGTTATTAGTTACATGCTCCCATAGTTTAGTAGGCCGAACATGGGACTTCGATAGGCCGAACATGATCGGCAGGTCGGAGTTCCTCAACCGGTAGGCCGGCAGAGGCTTTACAAATCTGACTTAAAAACTCATCTTCGTCCGGTAGGCCAAAAACGTGATCGGCAGGCCGACCCATGATGTTCAGCAGGCCGATCGAGCCAAAATCCTTGAGAAAACTTAATTTGTAAATCAGATATAACTTTTCATAAAAATTACAGAAGATCAAAATTCTTTAAAATGATAAAATAAAGTATAAAACCATAGTTCAAGCATTCATAAAACTTAACATAAAAATATGTTCAAAATATAAAACTTGATTTAAAACATAAAATCATTCTTCTTGGCGTTCTTTCGGTTACAATTCATCGTGCTTTGTGCTCACACGCCTCCCCATGTCCTTCGCCTATTCCATGATTTTCTTACCCTTATTTATAGCATGACATAAAACTTGATTAAGCTAATGCTTAGTAAATACATATAATTCTCACAATTTAAAATATTTCATATACTTTATCATCATCATCATATCATAGAAGTGCCTTAAGCACAATTTCATAGAAACATATCTTTCATTACATTGACCGTTTCAAAACTTATTCCCTTTTATTAAGGGCCTAAGTGTTGCACCATGAACATCATTGTAGGCGCGCCATCATGAGAGGAAAATGGTAGCTAATCCCAAACCAAACATGACATCATAACATATCATTTCGTAACATTCGTATTCAACACTTATTAGGTGATACATATATATACATAATTTTCATACTTTAAAACATGTCATCATCATACATGCATAACTTTAAATCATGAAAATATTTCATAAGAATTCCTTTAAGGAGAACAACCATAAAATCATCATGAATATCATTGTGAACATATCATCAAACCTTGTAAAACGTGTCATGTTGCAGGTGAGAATGTACTTACCTTAACAGTAGCTTACTTAACCTTAATATACTTTTGGTGATGACGCCGCGGTCTCGATGTGCTTGTTCTTTTGAGTGTTCATGCCATTTATCTATTTAAAAAAATACAATAAAATTAATACTTATCATAAAACATCCATTCATATACCATCACACATAAATTAATACTTTTCATCATTGTGTAAATCATCCATTCATATATCATCCATTAATATAACATTCATTCATATAACATTCATATATATATATATATATATATATATATATTCATCTTATATTACAAACATAATTCATAACCATCATTGTGAAAACATAAAATTATCATCACATAAACATGTTATCATAATTTTTCTTAAATCATAAAAAAAAACAAACCATACATTACAATCATGAAAATCTTTTGAAAATGTTTTCTAATAATTAAAAATACATACATTTTAAAATTCATACAAACATCTTATTATCATGTATTTCAATATCATAAAATTATTTCATCATCAATAAAAATCATTTAAACATATAAAACATTTTATAAAACAAAGATCTAAAAACAACATTGTTAAAACAATTTTCTCATAGAAATTTCATAACATAAAATATACACTCATCATACATTATACATGCACCTTCTTGACAACTTTCATGAAAAACATCATTCATTTACCTCTTGAATAAACATTATATTTTCATGTATCAAAGTTAAACAGTAATATTTTACTGTGAGGGGTAGATGATAGAAAATTCATATTTTTCATAGAAACACTGAAATAACGTGAAACTTAGAAAAACATCATATAATACATACATGAACATCATAATAAAAAACTCAGAGCAAAATACAATACCTTTAGAAAGATATTGCAAACGATTGGAGGAGGAGAATTCTTTTCAAAAAAACATAAAGAAACGGGTCCTTACCTTAAAAGATTTTCTTCTCAAAACCCTTGAATTCAACTAACGAAAATATAACTTTTCTTTAAATACTTGCAGAGAATTTTTGAGAGAAAAGAGGATGGAATTCGTGGAGAAGAGAAGAGGAAGAGAGGAAAGACAAGGAAGCGTCTCAGAAATTGAAAGAGAAGGCATGAGAGGATGAGAGAAAATCTAAGGGAAAAGAAAACGTTAAAAAATTTTAACGTAATGAGCATAATGAAAATTCATTACTCTTCATTAAGTCAGAATTTTCTGACTGTTTGACAACAAATGGCGTGGAGGAAGGAGAGAAAAGAGGGAAGTCAAACAATCTCTCATCACTTACCATGTTTTGCCCTCTTAAAATAGGAAACCATTTAAAATCAGACAAATCAATACAAAGTCAACCTTTTAATTACCTTAACTGACAAAATTATTCCATTATTATGCCAATTAATCATAATTATTCACCCATTTAATGTAATTATCTCAGCCATAAATTTGGAGAGATTTCTGCTAACTGCTCGTTAGCCGTGTTCGGCCTGTTGATTTTCCCCTTTGGCCTGCTGGTTCCACCAAGTTCGGCCTGCCGATGATCCCCATCGGTCTGCCGATCTTTGGCAGATTGTTCGGCCTATCGAACTTAAAAGTCTGGCCTGTCGAATTGTCCTTAAATGCCATACATTAAAACATTCAATTCATCATGCATCATAATTAAACATACATTATAATTCACATGAACACTTAAGCACAACGATTCCATGTGGTCGTCACCTGTCATAGAACTTGACATAAAAAGTTAGTAACATTAAAATCATATATCATAACATATAACATAAATTATTATTAAAATTTTATTAACGTTGTTACTAACTTAACGTGATTTATTACATAAAAAATAGGTGGGTGTTACATGTAAAGCCTTACTTTCCTTCAAAATCTCCTCCAAAATCATATTATTAGCCAAAAGTATTTTGAACAAAACCTTATCTTGTCACTTAGTTGGGGCAAGATTTTGAGGGAATTAGAGATAGAGGTCAGTAGAGAGAGAAATACGAGAGGGAGAGAGATGCGCAAGGGGGGAGAAAGAGAAGGAAATGTGAAAAAGAAAGAGAGAGAGTGTGTGTCATGAAAGAGAGGAAGGAAAGAAAAAAAAGGGGAAAGAAGGAAGGAAAAAGAAAAAGGAAAAGGAAAAGGAAAAGGAAAAGGAAAAAATGAAATTAGTTTGGGCCGTTTACAAAAACAAAAAAAAAATCAGATTTTTAAATATTGCCTAAATTAAATAGGGAAATTCACATAATGCTCCTTTTTTAGACTCAATTTTTATTTATGGCACAAAATATGAAAAGCTCTAATGTCACAAATTTGATGTATGTCCCTCTGGGACATTTTTGGATGTTCCCCCAAACTTTTTGACATGCTTTTTTGGGACATTTTTTGTTGTCCCTCGAGGATATATTTTAGTATTTTAGCAGGACATTTTTTTTCTCTTTTTCTCTCACATCTCTCTTTCTCTCTCTTCACCGTCGTTACCTCGTCTCCGGCACCGGCAGTAAGAAAGGTAGAGAAAAAAAGAAAAAAAAATCACAATAATCACGACAATGCTTTGCTCGTGGGGGGACATAGAGACTTAATAGTTTAATTAAGATACTAATTCAAGCTTCAAATATAGCGTAATTTGATTACAAATGGGGAAAAAACAAACAACAAAGGCCGCCATCAATGGAAGCAGTGGATTAAGTGGAAAAAATTTATTGCGTATGGAAAAAAAAAAAGAAAAAGGAAAACGAAAAGAAATAGCAAAAACATGACAAAAGAACAATCAAATAAGAACATTCTATTTCAAGAACAATTAGAACAATCAATTTAGAGCAATCTATTAAAACCAGAACAACTGTGGATTGATTAATATTAATTCCACGGTTTTTTCAGAGCAATATATATACACATTTGAAGGACAATATTTTAAGAACAACAAAAGCCAAGCAAAGAACAATCAAACCAGATCTAGTCGAATCTAAAATATTTGGAAAAATAGCAACGGCGAAGTTCTTGTTGCCATCACGGATCTAGAAAAGATCTTTTCGGTGTTGTCACCAATCACGAACAAGAATTCGTGGGCTTTTCATTGTTGTGGCTCTAGATCAGCAACGGAGGAGGGAGGAGAGAACTTCGACGGCAATTGGAAGCTTCAAATGGCTAGAATCTCCTCCATCGAAGCTCCAAAATCGTCATACTCCTCGAACTCTTTCTTCTTTAATCTCGATGAATCTTGGCTGCCGATGATGAGGGACTTGACCACGGCAGTGAACGAAGATCGTTGGTAATCGACTTTGATGGTCGTGGTTGCATTGGGGCAGCAGAGGAGGAGGAGGAGGAGGAGGAGGAGGGGATCAGAGAGAATGGGGAAGAGAGAAAGGGAGAGTCTGAGCATCGTTAGAGGACAGTGGTTGCATTGGGGCGGTGGAGGAGTAAGAGGGGGGAGAGAGAGGGAGAGTCTGAGCATGGAAGAGGAACTTGAAAAAATGAAGTGTTTTTTTTTTTGTTTTCTTGAAGAAGGTTAAAATTTGTAGCACAAAAAATTTTTAAGTTTTGTTGTTTGTGACATAAATAATTAGGTTGTTTTAGAGTGTGGCATATAGTGTAATTTTCTCACTTAAATAACTAAAGTGGCCTGTTTAGTTTTCGATTTAGAAAACTGTTACGTTATTACAGTTGTCAAACATATAATACGAAACAAGAACTGACACGTTTGTTTTAAACAAATAATTTTTTTCTATGAGAAAAATTTACACCGAAAGAATATTGTAATAAAAAGTAAAATGCAAAAATTCAATTAATTTAACAGTAGCAAACCACATTAATTAATTAATATTAATTAATTTATTTGGGTGTTACAATAGGTGGAAAACTAATAATCTCAATATTCATTCATATACAATGTCTGCATCAAAATTAAATCACTGCATTATATCCAATATTAGTGTATTTCAACAACATCTTGAAGTCCTTTTGGTTTTGTTTTAACTGAGTGAACTTCTTCCTTACTTTCATCTCACCATAGTTTCTTTTAGCTTTTTTGCGCGTAGTTCTTCTCGAATATATTTCCAAGTGGGTTTTGTAATTGTTGTGGTATACTTATTTCCCTTAACCTCTTCCACCATAAGATTGATGGAAGAGACACCGTCATTGTTGCTAAGGAACAAATTCGACAAAATTGTAAAACTAACATTGATCATAAATTTTAAAGAAGAAATATTTTAAAGAGGAACACCAAAAGATTAGCAACAAAATACATGTTCAAACATATATCATAGACAGAGCCGGAAAAAAAGATAATAACCGTTGACATATTCTAGATTATGCTCAAAACAATGCAAGAACATAATTAAGAAAAAGCATGACATTAGATGCCAAAAATCTCAACTCCACAAAAAGATCATGCATACCAGCAAATTGTATCTCACAAAAAACACCCTTCATGATTATTTTTCATATTATTTGAGACACACCAACTTAATGATCATTAAGAAAGGAAACTACATATACCTTTTCCATGATCAAAACTTAGCCATAGTGCCAAACACGTTCTGATAAATAAGCTCATGATCATGTACAAGGAAAAAATATTAGTGAAAAATCTAGTAATTCAAAATACATGTTCTCCCTACTAATATATTTGTGCATACATAGAGAGAGACTGATTCTATATATGGTTACCATTAGACAAAGATCGATTCTTCTTTTTTGAATTGCTGCTCAATGCAACTTTGCCTCATTACTTTGGTTTCATATATATTCATCATCAACATCTAGCTTTAGTTAATTTTACTAGCCAAACCAACTTCTACTAAACCAAGTGAAAAGCAAACAAGTGTATCAAGAATTTATAAGAACAAACAACATTATATAAGGGGAAATGGACATTTACCTAATATGTTTGGCATCAAAAGTTTTATGGTCTGCTTTTCTTCTATAACCTGCCTATTGATCAAGCATTAGTCTAGTTAGCATCCTCTGAAACTATTTATTTATGGAAGTGAACGAAGAATATATACGGGGTAGATGGACTCTATTGTTTGTTTTCACTTGTGGTTTTCGGAATTCAAATCTAGAAAACTAAAAATTACATTTTGTCAAAGCTCAAAAAACAAACATTTCTTAGAAACGACAAGAGGAACAGGGCAATCAAATTCACCATTAATAAACAAAATTTTTGCCATTATAACCGTTACATTATAGCATCTTGTTATTATAACCTTTGTCAACTAAAATACAAAAAAATAATAAACGTTGGACCAAAAATCACCTCTGACTATTCGAGCTGAATGCTAAAGTGATAAGCTCAAAAACAGAACAAGACTCTTTATTCAAGTGAAGTAATAATAATGATTTACGATAATAAATATAACATACAGTTAAATATTTTTGTAATATTATCGTAACAATGTTACTATTTAATGATAATATTAATATAAATTAACAATATATTATTGAGAATTATAAATTAAGAATATTAACAATATTATTATTATTATTATCATTATCATAAAACATTGTTAATATATTATTAATATTTATATAAATAATATTAATTCTTAATATTAGTAATAAGCTTAAGCTAATAAAATAATATGCTTATTACTAATATATTCTATATTATTTATGTTAATATTAGTAACAAGCTTAAGCTTACACGATGACCTTTTAAAAAAACCGCCATGCAAGCTAGGGCTAAAACTATTTCTTTTTAGCTCCAGCCCTGATTTCAAACATGGCACCTGATTGAGTGGAATTTGTCTCTGACTATAGGAGTCACATGTCTCTACAACAGAGTCCCCACGGGTGAGCTGTCAAGGCTGGTGTGACAGGTGAGTTGGCGCGAAGGGTGACATGGCGTGGCAGGTGGGTTGACACATCGATGGACCAAAAATAAGCTTCTTCCTAGCGTGGGGCCTAGGCTTCTAAATCGGTTTTTGGCCTCTTTTTACTCTAATTTCATCGATACTTATTTATTCTAATTCCATTTAGACCCAAAACTTCCCAAGTGAGTTAAAAGTTTAATCAAACAAAATAAAATGGGCTCATTTGCATCCCTTGGCCTTTCAAACTATGGCCCACTTGGAGGACCCCGCCTCATGTTTTAAGTTCATGTACCTTACCTTGGACCATGCTGTGAGGCATGGGCCTGGGCTTATACCATGCGAAAAAACGGGGTATCAACAGGGGTAGATGGGCAAAGTGTTTTAAAATTAGAGAAATGATTATTTACTTTTCTTTTTTTTTTAATGGTTTATCAGGAAATGTGCTGATGTCAATTACTGAGGTATTGATATTAATCAATAATATCCTTATGTTATATTAGTGATGTAGTGATATTAATCAATGAATTTATCATTTTGATGCCTATGTTTTGAAGGAACATGGCAATAGTGCCCTACCAATTAGAAAACATCAAAGAGCTTTCACCTTGTGTTGGTCGCAAAGATAAACGTATTCCTGTCTTGAACAAAACACATAAAACTTTCAACAGCAGTAAAAAGAAAAAAACAAAGAGCTGAACTTAATGCATAGACAACGTAACTTCTATCTTAAACATATTTTAGAGGGCTCTAAGCGATGTGGGTGGAAAACTCCATCACGTTCCCTCGCCCTGATGTCCAACCAGGATCTGAACAAAAAGTGTCATATGAGGTAATTTAACTGTCTTTGACAAATTTTGTATTTTCTCTCGAATTGTGGATCATCTAAAAATGTGCCCATTAATTCTAAAGCGCACAAACTCTTGACATCACTCCACTGGTTTTTCTGGACGGAATTGCTACATAAAATAAAAGCAGAAGCGATAAAGCATAGTCTAATTTGGCCATAACAATCAGATGCAAAAGCTTATTAGAAATGTTTTTTTTAGGGATAATTTGACTAGTATAAATAAAATCTAATATCTACAAAGTAATGGAATCTCATAAGACTCTCTTATATCACTACAAGAAAAACTACATTTAACGATATATTATTTACAACATGTAGCTTTTAAATGTCGTTAAAAAGTACATATAACGGCATCTCCAACAAACATGTCGTTAATAACATTTGAAGCAATAATTAACGACATCTATATAGATGCGGTATTAAAGGTCTTCTTTTAACGACAATAGTTTGGTGTTGTTAAATTATTTAACGACAAGTAGAAGATGTCATCAAAGCCTTGGAGATTCCACGATATCCCTTATAGATGACATCTTGACTAATGTCATCTATAAGGGGTGTCGTAGAATCTCCAAGGCTTTGATGACGTCTCCTACTTGTCGTTAAATAATTTAACGACACTAAATTATTGTCGTTAAAAGGAGACCTTTAATATGACATCTATATAGATGTCGTTAATTATCGTTTTAAATGTCGTTAATGACATCTTTGTTGAAGATGTCATTATATGTACTTTTCAACGACATTCAAAAACTACATGTCGTAAATAATATGTCGTTAAATGTAGTTTTTCTTGTAGTGTATATAGACTAGAGAACCTATTCCCCAGATAATTTTAATGTCTATTTCTGATAAAGCCCTCTTCTCATCAGACAGGCAAATAAATAAGAGAAGGATGGGCAGTTCCTCCAAATACCACATTTGTTCGTAGGGAAACTACTTTATAATTATAATTTTTAATGTTTGCCTGCATGTTAGTGGAATTGCTACTTTGCTTATGAGGGCTTACCCAAATTGATCTTGTGCTGCTACAAAATCTGCTATCATGACTGCAGCCTATTGTGACCAATGAAGTGCCAAACAGTCAAATGCAGGAGAATTGTTGCGAATATAGAAAGTAATATAATTGGTCTATACCTGGGGATATTTCAATCGATGTTTTGCCAGAAAACCTTATTGTGTTCGATGTATATAATCTGAAGCAGATATATGAAATTACGTTCCCTTCGACCGGTGGAGTTGGAAAAGATGGGATTCATCATGCCAGGAGCATAATTGCTTTCAGCTGAGTCACTACTCCTGTTACTAATCCAAAACATTCTGTTTTTTCATATTTTTCGTGTCTCGACTTGCAATTTTTGAAAATTGTTTTCAAAATACAAATGCCAAACTCCACCTATGAGTCCCATTTTTCCAGATCCACCGGTCGAAGAGAACGTAATTTCATATATCTGCGTCAAATTTACCCACAGGTATAGACCAATTCGCCACATTATAAATTGCATGTACATTACTTCCTACATCCGTATAAGATTCTCCTACATTTGACTGTTTGGCACTTCATCAGTCATAATAGGTTGAAGTCATAATAGCAGATTTTGTAGCAGCACAAGATCAAGTTGGGTAAGCCCTCGTAAGCAACGTAGAAATACCACTAAAATGTGGTTAAACATTAAAAAATAAAACCTTAAAGTAGTTTCTCTAAAAACGGATGTGGTATTTGGAGTACGTCGCCATCCTTCCTTTTATTTATTTGTCTCTCTGATATGAAGAGGGCTTCGTCAGAAATAGACGCTAAAATTATCATAGGAAATAGGTTCTCTAATCCACAAGAGTCTTGTGAGATTCCATCAGTTTGTGGATATTAAATCTTATATAGACTAGCCAAACTATCCTTAAAAAAACATTTTTAGTAAGCTTTTGAATCTGATTGCTATGGCCAAAAATAAATGTAGCAATTCCGTCCAGAAAAACTAGTGGAATGACGTCAAGAGTTCGAGAGGAATGGTTTGTGCGTTTTAAATTCACGAGCACATTGATAAATGATCCAAAATTCAGGAGAAAATAAAAAATTTGTCAAAGACAGTTAAAAAAACATCATGCATGAATTTAAAAAAAAACATTTCTCTAATTTTAAAAAACTTCACCCATTTACCCCCAAATCCCATGCATGAGTTATTAGCATTTTTTGTATTCAGATGCACATCCTCTTATTAGTTGTCATGAATTCATAGCCTAAACTCAGCACCGTTGATGGATTATTATTATTATTATTATTATTATTGAGAATGGCACGATTGATGGATTTGAATCTTCGATAAATGAAAAAATTTTTTGAAATTTACTCAAAAGTTGATGAAAATTATATTAGGATTTCAAGTTTAAATTTGTATAGTTATCTAGTGCAATATTCTAGCTTGATTACATAATTTTGAATTAGGTTATATCTCTCTCGTAGGATTTAGAATTCAGTTATTATTTTATCTTTATTTTTCCTTCTCTATAAATAGCTTAGAGATTTAACTCTGATGCAAAGATTGTATATGAATGAATATTGAGATTATTAGTTTTCCACATATTGAGCTCTCTGTCTCTCCCTAGGATGAGAATCCATTATTTTCTCTATGGTGGTTCTTTTTCTCTACTGTTTAACTCTACATTCTATCTCACAATTGGTATCAAATCATTTTAAAAAAATAAAGAAAAGAAGATATGCAAGTCATGGCCTTTTAGTGTATCTCACAATGGCCAACAAGAGTTGAGAAGAACCCTTACAAGTTGTCGAATTAGTGACCTACTTGCTCCAATTGTTGATATGGTAACCATGCCATTTGACAGCTTTCGTGATCTTTGAGTACTTCCGAAAAAGAAGGAAGCTAGTAAGGAATCGATCCACAAATTGTTCAACAACAAGCCCTACCTCTCAAGATTTTCACAGTTACTTATCAAATTCCTTAGACTCCTTTGAAGATTTTCTTGTGTTTCGGATTATTGGTTCCTGATTCTTTTCAATTTAAAATCATCAGAGTCTAGTTTCTTCAACCCAGACAATGATGACGAATTAGAAAATAAAAAAACTAAACCCAAGGCTTGAGCGAGATTATAACAAAATCACAGATTTAAACCCAATCTTCAGAGATTACTGAGTTTCAGTTTGAGACAAAATACCTCCAACAAGAGTCAGCGGTAAAGCGACGACGATCATTGAGAGAGGATGATAACCAAATCCCTTAATTTATAAAGCCTATTTACGCTTCGAAACCCATTGAGAGTTCATCTCTTGACTTACAAGCTACTTTACACTTCCATCTAGAACTCTCATCTATAGATTCTTGAGGAACAAAATTCGACCTTGATGGCATGATGATGAAGACATCGCCACCAATGCTTTACCAGAAAAAAAAAAAAAAATTCAAGATTTGGGCATAGCACTCAAGCAGACTCTTTAGATCCGAGGAGATTTTGGGGAAGTGAATGCAAACAGAGAAAGGCTTCTCAAGGTGGCTATGGCGAAGAAGAGGGTTATCATTGCGCAACATGCTTTGGCCTTTGTGAGAGCTCCAGAAGAACTAAGGTTTTTTCTTTTTCTTTTTCTTTTTTTTGGCTCTCTCATAAACTGACTTGAGATAGGAATCCTCATCCCCACCGAGTGAGCTTTGCGCTATTTTAGATTTGATTTCTCTCTTCTTCTTTTTTCAATACTTAACTATGGGATTTTTTAAGGAAAAAGACAAGAAAAAAAAAAAAAAAAACACGCCGTTAGAAAACAAAAGGCCTCCTTTAGATGTTGCCCATAACATTGGGCATCTTCCACTGTGGCGTGGTTAGCCATGTCTAAGGACTAAGAAAATAAATAATAATAATAAAAAAATTAATAACCAATTCTCAAGTCGTGCTCGCCCGGGACGGAGGCAAACTCTATAGGGCGAAGTCTAATCCTGTATTTTTAGTAGTGAAACAGACCTAAAGATATTACATTTGTTTAATTTCTTTAAACCTCCTTAATTTTTGAGAAAACTACATGGAATGTCTCTTTTTGGACACCCTCTATAAAATCCCCTTCAACTTCAACATCTTTGTCAGATCTCCAATCCTGTATTTTTAGTAGGGAAATCAAGTCCTAGAGAATGCGAGGTCATAGCCACTGTCGGAGTCACCGAAGAAGTGCTCGTATTCTATAGGACTTGATTTCCCTCTGCCGTCACCAGATCTCCTTGCCAGATCTGCAAGAGATCTAAACTCCGTTGAACAAAATTTTGAGGCATGAGCTATTGAAATATTGACCAAATCCGTGGCATTACTTGGCGCGATATGCAATATTGACTAGATCCGTTGATTCTGTAATATTCTTTATTTTTTCTTCGGCAGTTTATGATCATAGCAGTATGAGCTCTCATAACGGATTTTAAAGAATGGAAAACAAGGATTCTCTGTAAGACAATCTCTTGGCGTTTTTTAATTTTATTTTCCTCTTTTTTCAATTTAATTTGGTAATTTGTTCTTTTTGTATGTAGCTGTGTATGAATTTGGAGATATCCTGTTAGATTCTAGGATGGAATCCGGCGGGTTGTGTGACGGAATTTGGTTAGTTCTATAACAAAATCGGGTGGGTTTCTGCGAGTTCTATGTTGGAACTTGATAGGTTCTAGAATGGAAACGTCGAGCTCGAAGAAAAAATCTAGAGGTTAGAAAAAAAATATGTTAGAATCTGGTATGTTTCAAGTTGAAACCAGATAGGTTACAATCCGGTACTCGTATCAGTGGCGGGGGCGGTTGGCACTTCTTTGTTTCAAAAAATAAGTTAAACTCTGGTGAGTTCTAAGTTGGAACCTAGTAGGTTGGAACCTAGTAGGTTGCAACCCGGCTCCTGCATTGGCAATCGGAGGCATTTGACACTTCTTTGTTTTTTTTAAAAAATAATTTGGAATCTAGTAGGTTTCAAGTTGAAATCTGACAAGTTACAATTTAGGCCCCACGCTGGTGATCGGAGTTGGTTTCCGGTGAGTTCCATGATGATATGTGACTGGTTCTAGGAAAAAAATTGGCAGGTTTTTTCTTTCATTTTTATAAATTCCTAATTTCAAATAAAAAAGCAGTTTTCAAAAGTGATTTGTTAGAGGGCATTTTTAATAAGGTGGTACATTAAGGACATTTTTGTAAGTTGCTCTTAATTCTTCCTTAATTTCCTTTTGCTCTGCCTAAAAATGAAGTCAATTTGAGAGGAGAAACTTGAAAACGAAAACAATAAAATCTATAGAATGATTAAACAATAATTTACACACACAACAACATCCAAAGCAATTTAGTTCTACTTAAGAATTTTCTTTTCAAACAAAGATAGCTTAACACGATTCGATCAATCATTTCCTCTTGAAGAGATCATAAACTTTCATTATCATGCATAAATTGTACATAACTTTGACCAGAACACACATAAGGAGAACATACCTAAAACCGGAACCTAGGTGAAGAATCACAATCATGCAACTGTTCAGCAAGCAATGAAGTTAGTTGTCTCAAGGCCTTAGAGTGATTTGGAGAAACACTTGCAATAATTTATTCTTTCATAAAGAAAAAAAAAGTTTTTGCTCTTCGTGCTTAATATAGCAAGGGATTCGAATATAATCAAGGGTTGATTATAGTTTGTGATATCATTCAACCTCATACTTTGGTCAAATGTCATTTCATTTATTTTTGATACCAAATATATCCTATATACTGACCAATATCTACCATGAAACCAACCGATATCCACCATGATATCATCTAGTATTCAACGTGATATCAATGATCGGCCGGAAACCACCGAGTCACCAGCCCCTATCGGCTGAATATGTCAAAAGCCGTCATTAACGATGGCAGTTGACCGAAAAACCAAATCAAACAAAAAAACAAGCAAAAATAAAAATCCACGAAATGTACCTATACTACACAGAAATTACAAAAATTCACAAATAACATAAACAAAAAGCGCACAAAAAAAGAAACTCTAGTTTGGCATAGAGCGACTTGGTGAAGATCGTGGAGAAGAGATCAACATTGTGCAAAGGAGATCGGAGATTTTGCATGACGAGAAAGGAGAAGGGCAAAGATTGACTTCATGGCAGCACATAGGAAATGGATGTCGAGTTCGGCTATGGAAAGGAGGGTGTCGAAGATTTACTTTGGCATTGCACAGAGGAAGAATGTCGGAGATCAACTTTGTGGTGTCGCGCGGGGAAAAGGCTATCGACTTTGCCTGATGGAGGGATCATCAAAGAAGGTATCATCAGAATTAAATGTTGAAATTATCAGAAGGAATAGGATTTCTAGGGCCCGTTTGTTTTGACAACTTTTTAGACTCAAATTTAGATTCGAGTTTCAAGAATTCTTTGAATAAGTGTTTGTTTTCCTCAAAATCTGAATCCTTTAAGTATCAAGAATCTAAGTTTTTAGAGTTCTCATCCCCCGTAAACTTTTGATACTCGGATATCTCTACTATAGTAAAAACTAAAATTCTCTCTCCTATATTTGAGGGAAAAAATCATTACTTTTTCATTTGATATCCAATTGAGATGATTCTTTTTTTTATTGTGTTTCTAGTGGAGAAAGGAATAAATTAAGATTTATATTGCATGTTTTTTTGGATCATTAACATTAAGATTTTATTAAATTTGTTGATAAATCAAAAACTATTTCTACTACCTTTTCAAACACAAATCCCACTATTATTCCATACTTAAATTAAAACTTAAGGGTCCGTTTAGTAAATAGATTCGAATTAGTAATTTGATTTGAGTTAGTGTGATTTGAATTAGGATTTGATTTAGTGATTTGAATTCTAATATTTAAGTTTTAATCTGACTATAGAATAAAATTAGAATTTGTGTTTGGAGAGGTAGTGAAAATAGTTTTTGATTTATTAACAAATCTAATAAAATCTTAATGTTAACGATCCTAAAAAATATGCAATATGGATCTTAATTTATTCCTCTCTTCATTAGAAACATAATGAAAAAAGAATCATCTCAAAGTTATGATTTTTTTCTTCAAATATAGGGGAGAAAATTTTAGTTTTTACCGTAGCAGAGATATCCGAGTATCAAAAGTTTAGGGGGAGTCAGAACTCTGAAAACTTTGATTCTTGATACTCAAAGGATTCGGATTTTGGGAGAAACAAACACATCTCTAAAGAATTCTTAATACTCGAATACAAATTTGAGTCTAAAGAATTTAAAGAGTTTTCGAAACAAACGGGTCCTAAATGCACATCTAAATGTCAATTCGGATAACAATTCAAATTACTAACTCAAATCCTAATTCAAATCATACTAACTCAAATCAAATCACTAATTTGAATTTATTTACCAAACAGACCCCTAGTCTACAAGATAGAGTTTTGAGATTCCATCAATTCATTGATATTTTCTGTATAGACTAACCAACTATTCCTATAAGTCTCTTTTGACAAACTTTTAACTATGATTGTTATGGCTAGAGGTGCGATCTATCACTTTTGCTTTTCTCGTTTATATCTCTAAATATTTCTAACATTTTTATGAAAATGTAATTATTTTAATTTGTATTTATTCTTCTATTATACGTAGGAATTCCGTCTACAAAACTAATGGAATGAGAAACATGTTACACGTCAAGAGTTGCAGGGGGAAGGTTAATGCGCTTTAAAATTTATGGACAGACCGTTAAATGATCCAAATTTTTGTAGAGAATACAATTTGTCAAGGGTAGCTAAGAGTTCTACTGCTCATATTTTGGTCGCCTTTTACGGTGAGTTAGTGCTGCCTTTTTTCATTTAACTCTTTTACTTTCGTTCTTTTGTTCTTTAATACCGTTTTTGGTTTTTTTTATTAAATTCTTCCTCTTTTTTTTTTTGTTTTCGATTGTTAAATCCTACATTCTAATTTTAAATCCTTATCCTAAAAGATAAGTTTTCGGTGTTTTATTACATTTTCCCCCTTTCATTTTTAAATTTCAATTCCTTACTTTTTCATGGGTCCTTCTCTGGTATGATAGAGCACTTTGTCTGATTGTTGGCTATAGTTAAAATTACATTTTTGATATAATATGATGGTTGGAAAAAAAAGAAGAAGAAGTCCTAGGCAGGTTATCTTTTAGGCCTGCCAAAGATTTTTTTTTTAATCTCATAATTTATGTTTATCGTATGGTAGAGTTCAAAACAGTAAGTTTTTAGTGCTTTACTTTTTCCTTCTTTTCTTTTTAAGTATCAACTCTTTTATTTTTTTATCTTATAATTTTAAAATTTTTCATGTATTTTATGATTAATTAATATATTTTTTGACTTAACCTACTATTAATGTATATTTTTTTAATTAACTGTGAAGATTCAAACTCTACACTTTGTGATCATGCAATTTATTTAGCAATTTTTTGATGTTAAATATATATATATACACACACAATACAAAGAAATGTAATCATTAAATAGACACCAAATTTTTAATCGTATAGATATTTACGCACATGTATAATACATACCACATATATCACATAAAAACATAATCATTAAAAGCTCTTGTATATATATAGTTGTTTCGAGTTTTGTGAAGAAGGGATGGAGTATTCTGAGGAAGGGATGAGATTGAGAAAGCAGTTAGGTCTGTTAAGACCTAATGAAATAAAAAATCAAAATAGATCATGGGCAAAATATGATGGAGATAATGATAAATATCATGGTATTGAGATCAAAGGAAAAAAATGATGAAAAGCTACTGAGTCCCGTGGGGCGTTTGTTCTACGAACCAAACATGGACGTTCATATTTGAGCAATTATGGGATGCAAGACCAGATTTAACCTTGACGTTATCAGGGCCAATTTGCCTCGTACTTTGCTAAGGCATGCCCCCTTCTCTTGTGTTTTGCAAAAGTGGGAAATACTTTTGTCATAACATAAGGTGAAAACTTGCATTTATCCTTCACGATTAATTATAAAAGATCTAGAGAGACAACAAGGTTTTTATTTTTTTACTTTTTTATTTTTTAGAGTTAATTATAAAAGTACACCTTTTAGTTTATGTATTTCATGATTTATCCTTCCATTTTAAAAAATTATATAGGTGTCCTTTAGATTTAAAGAAATTGTTTCAAACGACGGTTTGAGCAAAAGGTGGCGATCAACAAAAATCTCGTGGTAGGGAGCGGCGTGCAACAATCTACTAGGGTGGGCTTTGACGGGTGGCTAGGGTTTGACAAATGGGTTTTGATGGTGGATGAGAACGCTCGGACGATCAAAGACTAGGCTTTGATAGAGATCTTATGGGGTCAAGGGTTGTCATGAAAATTTTTACTCCAAAATTAATGAGAATGATAGCGACGAACATTATTTCGATAGATGACTAAACCATATTTTATATTTGAGATATTAAATTTAACAACTAGGAACCTGAGTGTTTTTTTTTTTTTTTTTAAATCTCAACATAAGCATTTTTCCCAATCATAAAGTATAGAGAACACATAAAGAAACAAAAAAAAAATGAGCTTGATTTTAAGATAAACATCTTAACATTAACTTTTTTTTTTTTTTTTTGGTTTCCAAGCTTATGGTCTTTAGAATTTCAAAAGCATTTCCTTCAAATTGCTGTAAAAATTGAACTCTTCCCAGCAGCCTGAAAAACAAAAACAAAAAAGAAGAAAAATCACAACTTTAAACCAAAATATTAGAAGCAACAAAGTCAATCTAAACCCACGTGATTTCGAAAAGACTGAAACCCACAAGAAAATGGAGCATTTCATTTCAATTTTTTTCCTTTATTTGTTTCTTTTGAAAACGGGAAAGAAGAAAAAATAAAAATAAAAGAAGAAGTTGTTAAGTAATAGCATTTTTTCTTTTTTTTCTTTTTTTTTTTGTTTTTCACTTCACTGGAAAAAGAGCATTTGACAGAAATTTTCATTTTTCTTTCCCCTTTTCTATTTTTGGCTACCGATTTCTCTGCACTCCTTAATCCATCCTTTTAGTTAGCAGTGCAAGGGGGGTTGGTGGCTGGGATTCGACAGCGAGGGGTGGGTCGTTGGGGTTGGGCAGCAAGGGCTATTGTCAGTGATCCGCCAGAAAGAGAAAGAGGACAGGTGCGACGAGGAGATGGGTGCTTGGGTTGGCCTCTCTACAGAGAGAGATGAGAAGAATAAAAAAAGGTAACAAATAAGGTTGTAAAATATTATACGTATGTTTTTGAATTTTTGAAAGCAAAAACTTATTTAAAAAAATGGAGAACACAACCTTCCCCTAAAAGGGATTATTGTCCTTTTTATTGCTTACGGGTGAAATTGAAACAATTTTTTAAATTTGAAAGACACCTTTATAGTTTCATAAAATAAAAAGATAAATTGTGAAATAAATAAAACTAAGAGGTGTACTTTTATAAGTCGCTCTAATTTTTTTTATAGTAATTTTAGTATATGGAGTTACTCGAGTTTATCAATTTCTTCTACTAATTAATATTTTTAGTACAAAAAAGTTTTAATTCTTTAAATCAAGTTTTAATTGTTTGACTTCCCAAAGAATTAATATATAAACCTGGAAGAATTGAATAATTTATATAAGCCCCGAAGCTTTGTTAAAGAAGTTCGGTATAGAAAATGAAATGTTTCCATCCATTCATTGAAGGAAAACGTAAACATAGAATTGCCTCAGCTTATTTATTAATAATTATTGGAGAATTATTACATATAAAATGTTCGTGCTGAGAGCAAATTATAAAGTGGATCAAATCGAAGCAACCGAGTGAAAGGCAAAAGGAGTATTGACCCAGCTGAAGGCAATTGTACTCCTAACACGATGAGTCCCGTCGCTCCACACAAACCAACCAAATCTTGCTGCGATACCATATCCACCAGTCGAAGAGAACGTAACCTCATACTTCTGCTTCTGATTATTAACATCAAACACGAGGTTCCTTGGTGTAATATCGAATGTAATGCCGTCCGGCATGAACCAATCGGCGACATAATAAGTTGCATCAACATTGCTCCCAACATTCGTCACGATTCTCCTGTAATTGACAGTTTCCACGTCTTTAGTGAAAACTATAGAAAATGACGGTAGATTTAGATCCCCTGTTTTAACCTTAGCCCCAAGCACAATATATGTTTGATCACATACATTTGGAGCAACCGGGGTTCTTGAAACTAATCTTATTTTTTGGTAACTATACCCAATAGAGCAAAGGAAGCCGATATAGTCATCCACACCCATGTCATACACCAAACCGGGATCAAGAGCCCTATTTGGATCCACATGACCAGATCCATGAGCGAAAGGCGTTGAATCCCCACCTGTCGATAGATCTTTAATACTTTCGCCAGAATCATCAACAATATAGGCTGTGGTCATAATAGCGGATTTTATAGCAGCAGGAGACCAATTTGGGTGAGCCCTCTTAAGCAAAGCAGCGATTCCACTAACATGAGGGCAAGCCATTGAAGTTCCTGATATTATGTTGAATTCAACACGTCTTGTATCATAAAATCCCGCGCCCCACGGATCGGTGCTTAGGCTCCAACCGGCTATAATGTTGAGACCTGGAGCAATGATATCAGGTTTTAGAATCTGGGGTGTTCTAAGGTTCGGACCACGAGCTGAGAAGGCAGCGACTTTAGGAGCCGCTGGCGTTAATGGCCCAACAGTTGTCCCTGGAAACCAAATGCTTGCGGTGGGATTTTGGTTCAATCGGATGTACTCTTTTATTTCTTCTCCATCATTGTAATTGACTCGAACCCCTGGATTCATATATGGATGGGCTTGAAGTTCTTCCCCCTTATATATTATATTTGGCACTATAAGTCCGATGCCACTAACATTCTTTACCGCAATATCCTTCTCAAAAACTGAAATATCATCACTATCGTCGCACACAATGATCTTCCCGGCAAGTTGAGTTGGATTGTTGAATTTGAGAAATTGACAATATCTATTCCCGAAATCCCCACCATACGCTAGTGGATATTGCTTATAAGGCAAAGGAGGGCCAGCATAGAGAGAGGATCCAACAAAAGTCCTCGAATCACCTAGAACCACGTCGGCCTGAAACTCTCTGTCGATGCTGGAAGCACCAACCGTTAGTACCCAAGGAGAGGTATGGTTGACGGTTTTTGGTGAAGGACCAGAGTTTCCCGCACTGACAGAGACAAGAACGCCATGTTGCATAGCTCCAAAGCTTGCAATGGCTATATTATCTAGATAGTACTCCCCAGTTCCGCCACTTATGGACATGGATATTATATGAACCCCATCAGTGACTGCTTGGTCCATGCCAGCCAACATGTCAGCTGCGTCACAACCATCAATACCACAAACTTTGTAAACGGCGATGCGGGCTTTTGGAGCGATACCAACGGCCGTCCCTTTGGCATACTCATAAAAGCTTGCATTTGGGACAACAGATCCCGCAATTGTTGAAGCTACATGAGTCCCATGTCCCTGTGTGTCTCTTGGAGATGGTGTCGTCGCAGCTATTGAAAGGAACGCTCTTGCCCCGATGAGTTTCCGGTTACAAGACGAAGCTGGAAAGTCGGGCCAAATCTCACATTTGCCCGTCCAATTGGATGGGGCAGGGGTCAATATTTCTGCGTCCGAAAAACTTGGGTGCTCTGGCCAAATTCCGGTGTCGATAACTCCGATGATGATATCTTTGCCGTAGTTGCCCTTAACCAAAAGTCCAGAGACATTGGAGAGTTTTAAAAATTGGGGTGTCCGAGTAGTCTGGATTTTGTGGACTTGGCTAGGCGTGACAAGGAGAACACCTGGAATGTCTTTTAGCTTTGTGGCTTGGGAAGGAGTGAGGCTTGCGGCGAAGCCATTTACAACCTTCTCATATGTGTAAAGGATTTTGGAAAGGTGATTAGAAGGAGGAAGGGATTTGATGATGGAGTTGTACCAGTGGTGATGAGAGGTGAAAAGTGATGGCTTTTGAGATTTCGCCATGTGTACAATGAATGTCGTTGGATGCTCTGAATCGCCATCTGATAATGGCTTTGAAAAGGATACCGGAATAGTAACACAGAAGAAGAGAAAAATTATAAAGAACGAGAGATACTGAGAAGTAGTGGCCATGGCAACTGAATATCGTTGTGTTTTGTGGTAGGAACTTGAATGAGCAATGGCTTGAATTTGTTAGATAGATATAGTAGCTTGAGACTTGTATTAGCGCTTACTTTTTTCATTATTACAAAGTTATATAGTACCCCACAAGTACTTTTACCTTTTTCATTATTACAAAGTTATAGTACCCCACAAGTACTTGTATATGTCGTTGCTTCATTTACTTTGCGTTACTCTCACGTAAATAGCCAAACTATGTGAGGGTTGCTTAAAATACTATTCAAATTTTGGACCACTTATTTTGTTCTTGTGTGTGTGTGTGCGTGTGTTTTTTTTTTAGTTACTTTTTATTGTGGTTTTATTACTTCCCCTTTGTATTCTACTTTATATGTGAAACAACAATCTTGCTTGACACTTCTCCAAACAATGGACTTAAGCAAGCTTCATGTTATTTGAACATAAGATTTGATCAAGTAATAAAGACTTATAGGTTTGAATAAAACGTGGATGAACTATATGTATACAAATACATTAAGGAAGTAAAGGTGGTTTTCTACTACTCTATGTAAATGACATTTTGCTTATTGGTAATGACGTTGGGGCATTATCGGTCAAATTAAAGTTGACCAAACAGTTTGACATGAAGGACTTAGTTAAAGCTAATTATGTTATGGATATCCAAATCTTTTGAGATAGGAAGAACCAAATGATAGCTTTATCCCAAGCAACCTACATAGATAAAGTTTTTGAGAAGTATACATGTAGAATTCCAATAAAGGTGGGCAACTATCTGGGTCTAGAATTACTCTTTCTAAAAAAGACTCTCTAAAGTCTAATGAAGAAAGAGAATACACGATGAATGTGCCTTATGCTTCTGTAGTGGGTAGTCTCATGTATGCTATGCTTTGTATTTGACCAGACATTTGTTATGCAGTTAGGATAGTGAGTCTATTTCATTCATATTTAAGACCAAACCATTAGGTTGCAGTTAAGCATATTTTCAAGTACTTGAAAAAGACTAGAGGTTATATGCTAGTATATTTTGGTGAGGATTCAACACCTCTTAAATACACTGGCTCAGATTTTTAATCCTGTCTAGATTCGAGAAGATCAAATTTAGGATCTATATTTACTCTAGAAGAAGGCACCATTGTTTGGAGAAGTGTCAAGCAAGATAGCACTTTGGATTCAACGATGGAGGTCGAGTATGTGGTAGCCAGTGACGCTTCAAAAAAGGCCGTGTGGCTCTGCAAGTTCCTTAGAGATCTTTAGATAGTTTCTAGTATGAATAAGCCGATGTCGCTATATCGTGATAACACTACAACGATAGCTAAAGGTAAAGAACTAAGATTTCACAAGAAGAATAAACATATACATTGGAAGTATTATATGATAAATGACTTCATTGAGGATGGACATGTCACAGTATGCAAGCTCACATCTGAGGACAATATAGCTGATCATTTCACGAAGACACTACCAACGAGGGTTTTTGAGAAGCATATAAAGGCTATGGGGATATGAAACATATTGAATTTACTCACTTAGAGCAAGTGGGAGATTGTTAGACTAGGTGCCCTAAAGATTAAATTATGTAATAAGTTTTTGGAGACATTTAATCAATAAAGAGTTTATTTATTATTCATATATTAAATATTGTTCTCTTTATGTTCATTTTTGTTGATGTATAATAAGCAAACAAAAAGTCTGAAACTGTCAGTCTCAATCTTTAAGATCGTTCATATGATGGACATGTTATGCGACAAACATGAATATTAAAGGTGATAGCCTAACTTGTTATTTAGAAAAGACTTTAATTTAAAAATTATTAGACTTCTGTTACGTATCATTTTCCAATAAATTTTATAAATACTTTAATTTACTAAGCTCCTTTTTTTCTTATCCGTAGCATTTTTTACATTTATTGAAATCTTTTCGTATTTTTTCCTTACCTAAACATCTCTTTTGTTTTTTTTTTTTTCAAGTACATCTTTTTCCATATACATACCTAATTGACATCTTTTTCCTTTATAATATGTGTATATATATGTATATCCTGTAATTAGTTTTATATTTGATTTATCACTCGAGCTTGTCTTACTTATCTAGACATATATAATATTAAACCAAAATATGCATTTAACTAAAATGTGCATATTTAACATTTCTTTCTTTTGAAACCTTATATATTAAAATTTGCACCGTTAATGTAATGTTTCTCTATTATCTCCATTTGAAACAAATGTTCTCAATCGGGGTCCCTACTTAAGTAATTTTTGTTGATGTCCTTTAAAACATTAATTTTAAATCATTACTAGAAATTATTTCTTACGAGACGCTCATTAGACGGCAGTTGTAACGCTTAATAAACTTTATTAATTTAAATCCAAGATTAGTTTGGATTTAATTAATGAATCTTTCCTTTCATAAATCATATTTTGTAAAATTACAAAATATAATTTATGAAAGGAAAGATTACATATTTTGTAAAATTACAAAAAAAGTAAATGATTTACGTAAAATATTAATATTTATTATATCCATAAACTTAGTGCAATTTAGAGCATTTTAATATACAAAATTTTATGAGTTTAAATACTAAAAAATTTTTGAAAAATATCCTTAAAATGAAATTTATATCACATTAATTATAATTTTATGGGGTAAATTAATAAAGAGTAAATATGTTATTCAAAATAGAAAGTCATGCCATGGTCTAGAAAAGCATAAAATAATCAAATACCATTCAGTTAAACTGGTAAAGATTTTTATGTTTACAATCCATTGGTTGATGAAATACAGTATAGAAAGAAGCACAAAAGGAAAAAGGGTACACTATATAGTGTAATTATACTGATAAAGTAAAAACACAGATATAAAGAATAGGGTGTTGGGATTAGAAAATGGCTAAAAAGGTAAGATATTAAATCCTAGACTATTTAAGTGTACATTTACTCAATTTTCCACTACCGGCATAGGAAAAATATAGTGTGGTATAGAACTACTTTGTGTAAAGTTTTATGGGACCCATCATAAAGTGCCACCTAAAAGGGTGAAATTTTGTCATAATATCCCTAGTGGTGGTTGGTTTCTATCTATGGCTTTTGAGCTAAAATTTATGGCAAAAGTTCTAAAATGATGACTGAGTATGGTGAGACATTAAGTTGGAATTAATCACACTTAGAACATAGCATTTTTTATACAAGTTTAGGACAAAAAATCTCTCCTCTCTTTCCTCTTGGTTTGGCAGCCCCTAGAACTCTACCTTCCAAATTATTTTGCCTAAAAAAAAAACCCAAAAATCTATCTCCTAATCAAGAGTTAGACCAAGATCAAGTGCTAGGTTCAAGGAAAGGCAATTTTGGAAGGTAAAATCTAGGCTTTTTCTCTTAAGTTTTAAGGTTTGCTTAGGATTTTTAGAAGGAGTATTGATAGGAGATTTTCCATGATCTGTGTCAAAGGTAATAATCAAGGTCAAGCTCTTGTGGAGGGTCACAAAGCTCACCAAAGTATCTTTGGGTAAATCCTAAACTTTACACTAGAAATTATGTTGTTTTCTTGGAAGTTTTGTATGTAATAATAATAGTAGAGATTATGACATGTTTAAAGGACATTATGAGATGCTTAGTAATGATGTGGAGTGAGTATAAACTAGGGTTAATGTATCTAAAAACCCTAGATCAAAAAACTTTACTCAAAAACAAAGTTTTGAGGTCTTAACTAAAATTAGTCATTTTGTTAAACTTTGAAGCAACTTAACTTTTGAGAAAAATAATAGTTCTACCCAGAACAGCGAGGGTAACAATTTTTATGAACAAAAATTTGTAAAATATTTTAGGGGTCAAATTGAAAAGTTTATAATTTTAGGGTAGTTTTAAAAAATGGCTAGAAACCCTAATGTACAATCTGAATTTTAGAAAAGTTAAAACACAAAAGTTGTAGAGCTCATCAAAATTGTAATAAGGCATAGATGGCTTGTGAAAATTCACCATAGTTTATGAGTTACGAATTTCCCAAATTTTAATCACAAAAAAAAAATGAGAAAAAATGTAATAAAAAAGCATTTTTAAACTAATACAATTTGACTTCGAAACTTGAGAGACATTAATCCTTATGAAAAATTAAGCCCAAAGGTATAAAATGATCATTTATGGTTCCAGGGGTAAAATTGTTAAAATTTTCATAATTCAGGTTAAAATAGTATTTTTTAAAATGGGTTTTTGTCGTAGAAAAAAGAAAAGAAAATCGACTCCTTGTTTTTCTTGCCTTGTAGTCAATAAATAGCATTTTGCAACAATTTTAGCAAAAATGGGCTCGAAAATTTTTTTAAAGACCCATTGAGGGCAAAAATGTCATTTTTCATGAAATGGCTCGAACGGACCCAAATGTTCGAAATAGAAAAATGCTCTTCAAAAGGAATTTTTTCATATTCCGTTAGTAACGAAAAGGAAATGCTTAGGTTTCTTTTAGGAAACTGACCCATGATTAAGATTAAGAATTTAAAGTTCTGTTATTGACAAGTTATCTGTAACAAACAAGTAGCTAATGACGATAAATTGTCCAAGCAAAACACTTAAACAGATAGTGAGGAAATTGGAAAATTGGAAAATTGGATATGTAACACTCAAAAGCACATTAAAAATGCAATAATTTAAGGATTATTGTTTAATCCAATTTATATGATAAATTCCATAAAAAGTCAAAAATGGGATTTTTAAGGGTAAAAATCATGTCATAGCCTTAAATAAGAAGGAATAATATGGAAATAAGCTGGAAAGCTTAATTGTTATAAATTGTGTTGCAACAAATGTTAAGACAAAAATATTGTATAATAATGCAGTGTAACGAAGTACACTAATAAAGTTATATAGTATAAAAATTACAGTATAAAAGTAATATAGTGTAGGAATTTGACTGTTTAAGGCTAAGCAGTACAAAAATTAGACTATTTAAGTTAAAGCAATATAGAAATAATACTGTTTGGAGGAAATGAATGAGTAAGGAATGTTGTGTAAGCACATAACAATATAGAGAATGTACCAGAAGTATAAGAAAAATACTGTTGGTATAAATTTAGAATGTATAAAGTTAAACAGTATAGGAATTTCATTAAGTGGTGGATGTAAATAAGTATGGGAGGTTGTGAGACCTCATGAATTATATAAAAAGAACACCAATAGTATAGGAAAATTACTATCAGTATAAATTTAGATTGTGCAAAAAGTCTTTGTGGGACCCACCATGGACACCTACATGAATGAGAATTTGTCACCAAAGCCCTTGGGTGGTCCAATTAAATATGGCCAAGTTTAGCTAACTATTTACCTTGAATGATGGCAAGTGATGACTCATGGTAGTGAGTCATCAAAGTTAGTGGAAAAATCCTATTTTTATACTTTAACCATTTTGTATTAAGAACCAAAAATATTCATTCATTCTCCATGGAAAACTGATTCCTCTCTTATGCCTCTCTCACTCAAACTTTGGTAATTTTGGTCTTCAATCATCTAAGGAAGCAAGGTTAAGAATTCTAGAGGAAGATTAAGGAGTTCTAAGGTAAAACTCAAAACTTTCTTTATTGTGAACAAGGATTTTTGTGCAAGTTTTAATGGAATTTTTATGGTGAGGTATGGGATTGTTATCAAGGGGACTTTGAAGGATTTCAAGTAATGAAAAGGAAGGACAAGCCCTAGCAAGGATTAGGTAAAATTCTAGTCTTTGAAGTTAAGCTAAAGTTTACGTTTTTATGCATACCATGTGTTTGATGAAATGTTTTGGTCTATGGCATGTAATATGGACATTATGGCATGATTAGTTTATGTTCTATGATGATGGAAAGAAGAAAAGTAAGGGTTTTAGGTTTAAAAGTGAAAAATTGTTAAACTTTGTAAAGTTTAACTAGTTTCAAAGGAATGAGACTTTGAGGGCCTTAGAGGCCAATTTGTGTTCCAAATATGGCATAGGATCTGCCAACACAGTGAGGGAAATAACTTTTGTGAACAAAGTTTTATGAAATTCCTAAAGGATTAAATTGCAAAGTTTTACAAAGGCTCAGCAGATTTAAAAATCACCCAAAAAGTCCACCTTAACATTGGAATTTCATAAAAGTTGTAGAACGCATCAAAATTGTTAGGACATAGTGGATAGTTTTTCAAAATTTTGCTCGGTTTAGGAGCTATGAATTTTATGAAATTTTGAGTACAAAATTTCAAGAAATAAAAACATTATGAAATGTTTAGAATTCGACTATGGAACTTTGAAAGTTTTATTTCTTGAGAAAAACTAGACATTTTGACATATAGTGGTTGTTTTTGGTTCTAGGGGAAAAAATGTGAAGTTTTTTGTGTTTTAGGCCAAAATCGTAAAATCATATGAAAACTAGGTTTTCACCTAGGAACGCTAGGTTCCTGCACTGCTGAAGGCAGTGGGTAACCATAGTTGCTAAGTCTTAAAGGATTCAAAGTTTAGTCAAGGAAAGAATGAAAGAAAAAAAGGTTAAGGACAAAATGGTCATTTTATGAAAAAGGCCAAAATGGACCGAAAACACTCGATGTCGGGAAATGTTCATAGCAAGGAATTTTTTTGTAATGCATAGGTAATGGAATGGTAAAGTTAAATAATGAATTTTTTAAAGTTTCAAAATGGATGAAAAACCCGTTAAGGGTAAAACGTCATTTTTAAGAAAACCGCTAAACCAGAGTCGAACTCTCTGAACTAGTAAAATGTTCTTAGATAGAAAATATTTTTTAATACATTAAGTAACGAAACCATCAGTGAGGCAGGAAATTTAACTAAGGGACGCTTAAGAACAAAGGTAACCCAATAGGTTACAAAGTCAAGTAAAGAAAGACGTAACCCGATGAGTTACAGAGCTAAGCAGAAAAGTGGTAACCCAGTGGTTATATAATTAAGCAAAGGGAAAGGTAACCAGGTGGGTTACAAAATTAAGTAAAGGAAAGGGTAAACCGATAGTATACCAAGTTAAATAAAAAGGAATGAATGTTTAAAATCTAAGTTATGTTATCAATTGAGTAGATTGGTAATAAAAAAAGTTAACTAATTAGTCGAGTGTCATATGATCAGGACACAGAGGCCGACTAATGGAAGAAAAAGGAACGAAATAGAGAACACTAGAGCGTAGTTCGGGTAAGTTCAAACTTCACCTATGGCATTAAATAAAAGATTTTCAAATGCTTATGTATATGTTTGTAAATGTGTTTGCAATTATTATTCAAGTTGATTCAAAAGAATGTTTGTATTTGCTATGCAAAAGGTTTTAAAGTTTAAATCATGATTTGCAACATATTTTTAAAGCATGATTACATTTAATATGCATAAAGTTTTTGAAGATCACGTAAAAGTTTACAATGTATTTGCAATAAATATGTTTAAAGTATGTTTTGCATTTTGTTAATGCATAATGTTTTACAGTTTAAGTTATAAGTTTTATGTTATATTTTTATGCAATAAGTTTCAAAGAGAACAATTATGATTTGCAAATGTGTTTGCATATAATGTATTAGCATTTGATATGCTCACTAATGTTAAAAAGAAGGTAAAGTAAAGATGATAAAAGAAAGTATCGTATCAGCCTCCTTGTTGTGAGGTAGTGAAAGTAAAGTTAAAGTTTAACCTCCTTGATGTGAGGTACATGACCTTGGTGTTCGATGGTCTGTCTTCCATAAGGGAAGCATTATGTTTATGATCTCATGATTAATGATATTGGTTCGAACACTAAAGTAAGATAAGGAAAGTTAAAGAACAAAGACAGAAAGTTAAAGTAAGAAAAGAATGTTCATAAGACGCACATAATCGAAAGTTCATAATTGAGCATAAATGGAAACATGCATTTTGATTTTGTTTGTTTTCCTTGTTATGAAACATTTATACGCAATGAAAAACATTCTGAGGAATATAATGTTTTTGTTAAGTGTTTATGAACAACATTTTCATGGTTACAAGAAAAGGTTTATAAATGACGTTTTATGAAAACGTTTAAGAAATGTTTTATGAAAAATTTTTATGCAAAACGTTTTAGACATGTTTTATGAAAAACATTTTTTCATATGTTTATGAAAAACGTTTTAAGAGAAAGGTTTTTATGAGAAAAGTTTTTAAAGCATGTTAAAATGATTTGTGAGTTTACATTCAAACTTACTGAGCGAAAGCTTATTAAAAGTTTCTTCATGCTGTAGGTAGTTCTACAGATAACTAGTAGAACTTGTTTAGGGAGCTTAGTGCTACAGAGGGTAGATGCGGAGATTTGAGTATAGATACCAGATGCGAAGATTTGGGTATAGATACCACTATGGTATGCTTTTGTTATTCAAAAGAATGTTTTCTACTATTTGATATAGTATTTTCAAAATTCTATGAAAATGAAAGTTTTAAGAAATGTTTTCAAGGTTTTACGATATATTTTATGAAATGTTTTATATTATTATAAAGTTAAAATTTAAGTTACGATTCAGTTAAATCAAGTTTTAAGAAATGATTTGAAATGGGTTTAAAGTCAAGTATTGAGCAGTGTCTCAACTTAAATTACGACATAAGTCGCAATAGCTTGAAAGAAAGTTTTAAAGGATGTTAAAGAAAAAAGAAAAAAAATTATTTCAGTATTTTTCTTACTAAGTAAGTAAGATTAATGTTTAAAAAACAAAGTTTAAGAAAGTTAAGTGACTGCCCGAAAAGGCGGGCTGTCGCAGGGTAAGTGCGGAGCAAATTCCAAGTCCCGAACCCTACTTACAGTGTGGAGAAAAGATTTTCAAAAATGTTTTTTATTTATTCTATTTTATTTTAACCAATTGCATTTATAATGCATTTGTATTAAGTTATAAAGCATCAAGAATTGTATGTCATCATAATTTAAAAAACTGGTAAATAATTTGCCAAAAAAGATAAGAAAGTGTTATTCCAACCTCCCGACACAAGGGGAGTTCTAAGTTATGTATAGTCTCAGTGTTACGATGACCCATATGCATATTTGGTACGAATATAGTTAAGTTAAGTTAAGGATATGAAGTAAATAATTAAAGTTTATAAATAGGCATAAATGGATCATGCATACAAATAGAAATTATTTATGGGTTATGTTTGGACTTGCTAAGTAATAGCTTACTTAGTTATTTCATGTTGCATGGAATTCAACCAAGAGGCTGGAATAGAATTATTGTTGAGCTGAAGATGATGAATGAGCAGATGTGTAGTCAAGGGAATGTATACTACCACTAAAATGTTTTCGCTATATATTAAGTATTTTGAGATATGTTATTTTGAAAGAGAGTATTAAATATGCTATGAGGTGTAATATAAGATAAGTAAGTATTCTAAACTCTTTTAGAAACAATTATGTGTTCATAGTATATGTAAATTGACAAGTTTTTATGTAAAAAAAAAAGTCATAATTTTGATAGGTAAGTAAGTAAGTAATGAAACAACTTGAAAAGTCGAGCTGTGACAACGGTTTCCTCGTGCGACATTTTAATTCATTAAATGCAGCATGGTTTAGATGCTCATTCTTTTTTTCATTTTTTTTTAATTTTTCATTCCAAACACTCTTTAGTTTACAAACTCTAAAAGTTTTTCTCTTAAATCTCATATTCTCTCTCTAAGTTTCCTCTATCTCTTTTTTCTTGCCTCGTAACTTTCTTTTTAATTCTATCCTCTCAATACTAAACAATTTTCTCCAAATTTACTCTCTCATCTCTTCTAAACTCCTCACTTCCGTCATTGTCACTGTTGCCATTGCCACTACTGTCGTTGTCGCCGCTCTATTGAGCACAAACAATTTCGATACTTTATTTTTAAAGAAATTTAACTTGTTTTTATTCAAATTTATAGTTTTTCTTTGTATTTGATTAAGTATTTTTTGTTCTTAGATTTTGTAGAGAAACTTTGTTTATAGTTTTAGAAATAAATATGTTATATCCATATTCATTATATATGACAAGGAGAATTTGTAAGATATATTTTTGAAAGTTATTTTGTTTAAACTAATAAGATATGAATTAAGTTTACTGAAAAAGAGGACATGAATTTGTGTATCATATTTGAAGAAATTGTTCTTTGAGAAGAAATAGTTTTGTGAATTTTTTTTTTAATTTAAAGGCACAATGACGACGGTTTCTTGCAAAAATTATCGTCTAATATGCGTATTAGACGATTGTTCTTATCTAATGTTAATAAATAGCGCCCTATAGGAAGACTTTAGGCGACAGTTAGAAACCGTCATGAAAAGTAAATCACATATTATGACTTTGGATTAGATGGCAGTTTAGCTAACTGTCGTCTTATTATCCTGTCTCTACTAGTGAATATAACCCTTAAATTTTTATTTGTCTTAAAACTTTTTTTTGGTAATGCTGTCAAATACTACTTTCTCACTAATATTTTCTAAGTCGTTAATTCAATCAAAATGATAATTTCATATTTTAGTAAAAATTCTCGTATATAAGTGTGAGTGAATATTGGCTAAGAGAGTCAGAGACGGGGTGTTTAGGATAGGAGAAAATAGGGGGAAAATAGAGAGAAATTTATGCCTATTTCTATATCTATATTTATACATCCATAAAAAAGACTAAAAAAAATTTGGAAACAAAGCTTTAACTGACACATGCTATGCTTTCAACATCATGCTCCTCCTTTAGTAACGTGTTATAACCTTTCATTCTTACTCTTTCGTTTGTAGTTTTTATTTTTATTTTTTGCTTCTTTGTACATGTTTGCCCTTTTCGTTTGTACGGTCCTATATATATATATACGAAGGATAGCATTTATTTCCTTCTGTTTGGGTTCACCAGCGTTTGGGATTCCCATTATTTTTTTTACTTATGATTTTCTTCTCGCTACTGTTCATGCCAATGCGTATCTTCTTTATGAAGACTTTTTGCTAATCATCTTTTTCCTTGATTCGGCTATCAGTCAAGTGCCTCTTTTGATGATGCAAGACGACGGTAGCTTAATGATTCCTTTTGACCTTTTGTAAGAAGATCTTTCTATGGGTTTGGTTGCACAAAAAATGGAGAGGTTTGGCAAAATATCTTTTTTTTTTTTTTTTTTGGCCTTTTTCCTTCTTCTACTAGACTTCCTTTTTTTATTTGGTGTAAGAAACTTTTTTAATTGAAAACAAAAGAGAAAAAGTTAGGTAGAGCTCCTCCTTAACGTGGCCTATTATATCATTATTATTATTTGTGATGTGGTGTGGGCTGATGTTTCCCAAAGGAATTCAATTATAAGTAAAAAAAAAATAAAAATTATTGATTAATTAGTGTTGTACTAGATTTGTCCTTTTTGGGAACAAACTTTACATGGATAAAAGCTCTAGTATGGTTCTCTCATGTCGAATCCCAATAATCTGAGATATTAATATAAGGGATTTCTTGGGTATATATACTACGACAAAAGTGATACTTAATGACATAAGAAACATGTCGTAAAAAGCCTTTTACAATTTGGTCTAAATGTTATCTATAAAAGATATCGTATAATCTCTAAGAGGGTCTAAACGTTGTCTATAAAGGGTCTAAATGCCGTTTTAAATATCGTCTCAGATGTTTTTAGCGATATCTCCTACTTGTCGTTTAAAACTAATATTACGATATCATATGTGATGTCGTTTTCTTTCTACAATACTTAGATGTCATTAAAATATTTTAACAATGTTCTATAAATTGTCGTTAAAAATATTGACTTGGATGAGCCAATGTTATTTTAGCTTCGTAATAATTAAATTCAAACCAAATCAATCTGTAATTAAAATCTAGTATAGGACCATATAATGTCAGATACGATATATTCAGTGACTTCACAATTATCGATAGAATATGTAGACAATTATCTTCTTTATTAGGTTATTTGAATTAAAATTGAGGCTTTTTAAAAGATACTCAGGTCAAATAAGATAGGATTTATCCAATCGGTTCAAATCAGATAATTCAAATAAGCCTGTGGAGTTTAAATTCAAATCTGCCTATTGGGAATGCGACACCATGGTTGACTGCATTACAAAGTCGCGATCGCCCGTGCCTAGATAAAATAGCAAAATGCGTTTCACGTGTTTTTACTTAGAAATTGATCCAAACTAACATTTTAAAGTCGAATCTAATAAGGACTAACTTGAACCCGACCACTATATGAAGGGAACTATTGTTCATTGTTTCTTATATTATTTGAGAAATAGAGAGTAAGTATTCTAGTGAGATAAATTTTGAAACTCCCAAAGAGCTATTGTTCAACATCTGGAACCTTAGCTCTAGGCTTTCTCAAGTAGTTGGAAGGAGAGTCACCGAAGAAAAAGTTATACAGAGGAAAAGCGCGGTTTATGAGTTACGAATTTTGCAAGTTTTAATCACAAAATATATTCGAGAACAAATGTGTTAAAAAGAAAAACATTTTTAAACTAAAGGAATTTGACTTGGAAACTTTAGAGAATATTAATCCTTACGAAAAATTGAGCCCAAAGGTATAAAATGATTGTTTATGGTTCCAAGGGCAAAATCATCAAAATTTTCATAATTTGGGTTAAAATCGTAAAATTTTGTTAAAATGGGTTTTTACCACTAAAAGGAAAGAAAATCAATGCCTCATTTTTCTTGCCCTGTAGTCAATAAGTAACATTTTGCAACAATTTAGCAAAAATGGGCTTGAAAAGTTTTCAAAGGTCCATTGAGGGCAAAATCATCATTTTTCATGAAGCAGCTTGAACGGACCCAGAAATGTTTGAAATAGAAAAACACCCCATAATAGGAATTTTTTAATATTTCAGTTAGTAACAAAAAGGAAATGCAAGATATGAGGAAACAAATTCTGTAACGCTCTGGTCTCTTTTAGAATACCGACCCATGATTAGATTAAGTATTTAAAGTTCTGTTATTAACAAATAGTTGGTAACAAACAAGTAGCTAATGACGATAAATTGTCCAAGCTGGACACTTAAACGGATGGTGTAGGAATAAAAAAATTGGATAAGTGTAGAGCAAATTCCAAACTCCACCTATAGCGTGGACAAAAGGTTTTCGAAAATGTTATTTATTCTATTTTATTTATAATGCACTTGTCTTAAGTTATAAAGCATCATGAATGGTATGTCAACATAATTTAAAAAAACTAGTAAATAAGTAACCAAATAAGATAAGGAAGTGTCGTACCAACCTTTCGATACAAAGTTCTGTATCGTCTCAGCGTTACGATGACCCATATGCGCATTTGATAGGAATATTTAAGCCCTAGTTAAGTTCAAGATATGAAGTGAATAATTGAATTTTGTAAATAAGCATAAATAGATCATGCATACAAATAGAAATTATTTGTGGGCTATGTTTGGACTTATTGAGCAATAACTCACATAGTTATTTCATGTTGTATGGAATCCAACCAAGAGGCCAGAATAGAATCACTATTTAGCTGACGACGATAGATGAGCATATGTGTAGTCAAGGGTATGAATATCGCTACCAAAATGTTTTCGCTATATATTAAGTATTTTGGGAAATGTAATTTTGAAAAAGAGTATTAAATATGCTATGAGGTGTAATATAAGATAAGTAAGTATTCTAAACTCTTTTGGAAATAATGATGTGTTCATAGTATATGTAAATTGACAAGTTTTTATGTAAATAAAATGTCACAATTTTGATAGCTAAGTAAGTAAGTAAGTAAAGAAACGACTCAAAAAGTTGAGTTATGAAACCATCTTCATAAATCATGTGATATTTTAATTCATTAAATGCCGCATGCTTTAGATGACAGCTTCAACAAAACCATCATTTAATGTTCTCAAATAATAGGCGCGATTTTTTACACTCATTGTTTTCCAAAAAAATTTAAATTCTTCATTCTGAACACTCTTTAGTTTACAAACTCTAAAGTTTTTTCTCTTAAATCCCATGTTCTTTTTCTCTATCTCTTTGTTCTCATCTCTTAACTCTATTTTTAATTATATCTTTTCAATACTGAACAATTTTCTCCAAATTTACTTCACTTCCTCAATAACCTCCATCAAGATCCTCATATTTGTCTTTGTCACTGCTGCCATTGCCATTACCGTTGCTGTCGCCACCCCGTTGAGCACCAAAATTTGGATTTTTTTTAAATTTAACTTGTTTTTGTTTAGATTTATAGTTTTTCTTTGTATTTGATTAAGTATTTTTTGTTCTTAGATTTTATAGAGAAACTGTGTTTATGGTTTTAGAAATAATTGTGTTATATCCATATTGATTATATATGACAAGGAGAATTTGTAAGATATGTTTTTGAAAGTTGTTTTGTTTAAACTAATGAGATACTAATTACTAAAAAGGAGGACGTGAATCTGTGAATAATATTTGAAGAAATTGTTCTTTGAGAAGAAATAATTTTTGCGATTTTTTTTTTAATTTAAATGCATAATATGGATGGTTTCTTGCAAAAATCGTCGTCTAATATGGTTCTTGTCTAATGTTAATAAATAGCGCCCTATAGGAAGACTTTACGCGATGGTTAAAAACTATCGTGAAAAGTAAACCAGATATTATGATTATGGATTAGACGACAGTTTAGCTAACTATAATCTAATTATCACTCTCTAGTAGTGAATGTAACCCTTAAATTCTTATTTGTCTTAAAACTTTTTTTGTGATATTATCAAATACTACTTTCTCACTTAAATTTTCTAAGTCATTAATTCAATCAAAATGATAATTTCATATTTTAGTAGAAATTCTCGTATATAAGTAAGTGTGAGTGAATATTGGTTAAGAGAGTAAAGATGGGGATGTTTTAGATAGGAGAAAATAGGAGATAAATAGAGAGAAATTTATACGTATTTTTTATGTCTATATTTATACATCTATAAAAAAGATTAAAAAATGTATTTTGCAAACTAAACTTTAACTAATATAGTGTAAAATTATTACACGCTATGCTACGGTGTATAAGTTACAACAACACGATCCTCCTTTGGTAATGAGTTATAACCTTTGTTACCGTTTTGTTTGTAATTTTTACTCTTTTTTTTTCTTATTTCTGATTTTTTTTTGCTTTTTAAATGTTTGACCTTTTTGTTTGTACGGTCCTATATATATACAGGATAGCGTTTATCCCCTTCTGTTTGGTTTCACCAGCGTTTGGGAATCCCATTATTTTTTTTACCTTCGATTTTCTTCTCCCTACTGCTCACGCGGTTGCGTATCTTCTTTATGAAGACTTATTGCTAATCATCTTTTTTTCGTGACTCGGCAGTCAGTCAGGTGCCTCTTTTGATGATGCAAGGCGGTGGTAGCTTAATGATTCCTTTTGATCTTTTTTTTTGAAGAAGATTTTTCTACTCTTTCTTCTACTAGACTTCCTTTTTTATTTGGTAAGAAACTTTTTTAATGGAAAACAAAAGAGAAAAAGTTCGGTAGAGCTACTCTTTAACGTGGGCTATTATTATCATTATTGTTATTTGTGATGTCGTATGGGCAGATGTTTCCCAAAGGAGTTCAATTATAAGTAAAAAAAAAAAAAAAAAAATTATTGATTAATTAGTGTTGTACTAGATTTATGCTTTCGGGAACAAAACTTTACACCGACAAAGGCTCTAGTACGGTTCTCTCTTGTAGAATCCCAATAATTTGTGATATTAATATAGGAGATTTCTTGGGTATGTACTAAATGAAAAAAAAATAAAATCTCCCAGTAGATATTTACTTGCTAGATTTTTAAAAAATAATTTTAACTAAATTTAACGGTAAAAATTAGATATTTAGTAATAGGTATTTCCACCGTAAAAGACCTTATTAATGTGATGATAAAGGCAAACAACATGTTTTTGAAATATTTTTGAAGTAAACGCATATTTTTAAAAAATTATATGGATGGTGCCTACTCCTACAAATTAATATACTAATTGATTATCTCATAATCATATATTAATTAATATATGTTTTAACCATTTTTAAACCAATTGTGGGTTTTAGAAACCAAAATTATTGAAATAGAAAAAACAAATAGATGGTCGGATCATGCACAATAAACATTTTCATACTCAAATAAGAATTTTACCAGTGTATTCGATTAGGTCAATTACTCGACACTTAAAAAATTTTTCTTGAATTCCTCATCTCTTCCACATTTACTCTCTAGATTATATGAACGGACGTGAAGGCTTCTAGGGTTTGGGAAGAAATTCACACACTCACAATTATTTAGGTCCTTTGTTTGGATTAAACATATAAAAAAGGAAAGGATGGTTTTAGAGAACCCTTCTCTTCAGGGCATGGTTATAATAAATAAAAGGCTCTCCATTGAGACCTATTAATTAATGCATACATGTTCTAATTCAATTTGTTTAAAATTTATTAAATAAATATAAAGTATATCTCCTACTTGAACTAGGATTTCATATGCGCCAACCACAGAGACTTTTTTCTGTATGTGTGGCTCCAATTTTTATCCAGTAGGAAGAAGAAAATATAATGCCTAAAATTTTCACAAATGTGTATGGTTATGTGAAGCATTTTCATCGTAAATTTGTATAGTGTGTAGTAAATTTTATTCTACTAATCATGACATAACGCTTTATTATATCAAATATATGTTAAAACTAATGGTATTTTAAGTGTTCTGTTACAGTGAAGAGTTGGATGACCTATTTTGCAAGAATTGATGTGCTACAAATAATTAAAAATGATATGTTTTTTTTTATTATTGTTGGTTCATTACATGATTTATTATGTTTTAATTTAGTTGATTATTTTAGTAACAGTTAAAGTTAGTATTTGATATCTATTTGTAAGACTTTGTTAAAAATAGTGGTATATTAACATTGAGGATATATATGTAAAAAATTATTTTTAGTGGGAATATACTTAAGATAAAAAATTTTATCAGGGTTAATAGTAGAATTACAATAAAAGTTTGAATTTAATATGATTATTCCATTGTTCTTATTCACGTATAAGGCAAAGAAAGTGCTAGAGCACTTCCCACTTGTCATTCAGATAATTGCCCATAAACTCTCTACAAATCAATTTATGAGCAGATAAACATCAAAAGAAAACTCGCCACTCAGCTTCTTCTTATCTCTTCAAACAAAAAGCCATAAAAGTGAGGTTTGAGAGCTTGAAAAATTCGGAACTAAGAGAGACCATCTAGAAAACCATGGATTTTCTTGAGAAAACTGACGTTAACTTTGAGAGCCCAACTTGTATAGCAGCCAAGGTAAGACATTTTTCTTGAATTAGATGGGTATTTTCATGCTTCTTGATGGGGTTTTTGTGGGTTGATGCTTATGGCCTGGTTTGTGAAAAATTTCATGGAAGTAAAGATGTTTTTGGTTAGATGATGTGAGAGAGTTTAATTGAATGTAAATGGGTGTTTCTCTTGCTGTGGTTTGATCTAAGCATGATTTGGAAGTGTTTAAATTCGAATTTGCTCTGTTTTCTATGAATATTGGTGAGTGCAAGCATGATGTTTGAGGAAATGTTTAAGTTAAAATTCTAGAAAAAAATATGCAACAGCCCTGATTACGAGCTTCATATCTCCTAGACTACTTTGAGTTTGAAGTTGAAATTTTGAGGAATGATAGTGGACATATAAAGCTATGTTGTGCCAAATTTTCGGGTAAAAATGTTGAATGATGAATTTTTGGTGAATTCTTTAAAATCAGGTCCTGCTGCTAGAATTTTGCTGGCAGTAAGCTAGCTTTGTTTGTTTGTGAACCTAGACAAATTAATACCAAATGATGTGAAATTTTGCAGGGAGATTCTTTGATATGTTTATTGTTATTTTGCAAATTTCCATGACAATTGGGTTTGTATTCTAAGGTCTTTGAATTTTTCTATTTTTACATATCAAGAAGATGATTGCAAGTTAGTATAAGTATGATTGTTAAAAATTGTTTCTTTGTGCTTGAATGGTTACAATATGAATATGGCAGGTCAATAACACATCAAATTCACCAAGAAGGATCCACTCTTCACACTTTCTTTAAGTCTTCTTGGATTTTAAGTAAGTAGAATCCTATTTTTAAACTTCACAAGAAATAATAGTACTTGCAATGAGAAGTATTTTATAAACTCAATGAGTTAAAGGATTTGTATAATTGTGATTGTCTTATTTACTTGTTTATAAAAGCAAAAGCTATTGTATCCTTGTGTTATGTTTTAAGATAAAGTATAGAATATCAGTTAATATCTAGGTAGGCAAGGGACGCAAATTATGGTGGTGATAACCCTTGAGACATGAGGTTTTCCAATATAGGGTAGCCACATGACTGAAAAAGAACAAGTTCCGACAGCTCATGGCCTATCAGATATTAAGCTACTTCTATACTTGACTGAGGCGCCATGGATTGCTTTTCACTAAAAATGTATTCTTTTAACTAAAAATGGGTATAATAGAATGCCATGGTTTAACATACATGTTTGACCTTGTGATGTCAATTTTAGATTCTGCTTACTGGGCTATAGCTCATTTAGTTTCTTGTGATGCAGATGTTGATGTACAGGAGTAGAAGTTGTTTAAGTTGCTACGGCTAACAAGATGTTCATATGCTGCTAATGAGAACTATTATGATTTAAAGACTGTTGTTTCCATTGTGTATAAATAGGAGTTTGAGAACTTGTCCTAGAAAAGATATTTTTTTTAATTTGCAAATATTGTAATTTTTTTTGTTTGTAATTTTTATCTAATAATATGATGTGTAAAAAGATAAATGAAGGGTTTTTTTTTTTTAATAATTTCTACATGTTTAAGTGAAGGTAGCATTTGCCAGCTTGACTAGGCATGTGTTTTGTCTAGTTAAGATGGAGGGTGTTACAAAAAATCTCCTTGTTTTTTGATTATGTTTTTGTCTTTGAATTTAAATACCTAATATGGAAAAATCCTATTTTTTAAAGTTAGAAATATTTGAATTTTCAAAACATGAAATTTGGAGAAGAAGTTTGCCTAGCATAGGGAAATACCATGTGCTACACGCCAATATCACTGTGGTCCCACCACATTGTGTCATCCAATTAAATAATCAAATTATTTAATTCTAAAATATATATTAATAAATAATTTATTTCCCATTAATTCATATAAAATTTACATAGGTGGCATAGATATTTATAATTTCAAGCTCCAATAAAATTGATAATTAATTTACAACTCAATTAATTTATTAATTTTATTAATTCTGAGGTTACTCTACTAAAAACTTGACATCACATTTTTAAAATTATAAATATAATTTATTCAAAAAAATTGAATCATCCATTAATATAACTAAGTATGAAATTCTTCATCTCTTTAACTATATTTTTCTCCTTAAGTAGTTCTTATCATAAATTAAGAGCTCTTATTGTTCAAAGCTATGAATCAACATTTGAGAGAACTATTTATCTAAACTTCATAATAAAGTGGAAAGGAATCTATCTTGTATGATAACATTCCTGGATACTTATTTCGTTATGCCCCAAAATACAAGGAATACGATTTTATGAGATAAGCATCTTTACCGAGTAAATTAAAGAACATAATTCTATAAATAAGAGTCTATTAATAGCTTAGAATTAAAATCTTCTATATATGATCGTCATCAATTTTTTTTTGAATTCTTTGTTTACTAACAAAGATTGTTAGAGATTTCAAACTAGTCTTTTTTTAAATTCTATATAATTACATTATATAAAATAACCTCATCCAGCAATTTTTCATCATCAGTCAAGATTAGACTATTCCATTTAGAATGAGAATGAACTGTGCTAATAATAATTAATTAAAGATCCTAGCTTTAATTTATGTTTTATTTTTAATTTTATGTTGAGTTTATAAATCTTTTTGACCCATTTATTTTGTTCCTTTCGTTGCACTCTTTTGTTATTTTTCCTTCTTTTAACGAAGTGTAGCTTAGAAATAAACGGAGATGTTGAGTGTCAACATAATCGATCCCTCTGATTGCTATCTACTCACCAAAAGAATATGCTTTACGTACTACCTACCTTAAACACATGTGCAAAGTACTATTATTATTATAAAAAAAAAGGCCTTTAGTTATATAAGCCAACAACAAAAGTATATGCTAGTCTATTTCTCTAACCCATCCAAGCGAAGTTGTGGATTCTATTTCTCTCTCTCTCTCGTTTCCTTCATGAGAGGTGTTTTCCTTACCACCAGTGTGTGAGCTTTCTGATTTGTACTTTCCTCTGAGTGTTCTCTTCTTCTATTTGCTTAAAGGTCTAGTATTAGTTGTTTTTCTCGGGCTTAAGAGAGTTGGGCAGTTATGGATGGTATAGTCCATCGATTGAAAACTCTTTCTCTAACGGCGGAAAAGGAGGATGTCTATGGTGTTTCTCATGAGATTGTGGAGAAAGGTAGAGCAGATATTTGGACGGGGTGCTTGGACGGTTGATGTCTTGACGCTCTTATCACAAAGGAGCGTTCAAGTCGACTATGTTGGAGGCTTGGAGGGTTTCGCGAGCTGTGGAAGTGAATGAAGTGGCTAGAGATGTTTCTATTCTCTTTTGAAGACAAGAAAGAGAGGGATAGAATTTTAGATAAGGAGCCATGGAGTTTCGATTATTCCCTTTTGGTTCATAAGAAGGGGGATAGTCTAGAACAACTGGATTTGGTTCTTAAGGAGCCATGGAGTTTCGATTGTCTGGGCCGAGCTCCGCTATGAGCAAATGGCAGATTTTTGCTACTAGCGTGGAAGGACTATTCATTTATTGAAGGATTGCAAGGCTCCAAGGCTGTTGGAACGGGATAATTCAGAACCCCTCCCTTATGGTGACTGGCTACGAGCAAAGAAATTTGAGAAACTGTTTTCTCGTGTTGGTGCTAGAGGAGATGCTAATTTCTGAGCAGGTCGTTCATTATTATTTCATAGGAGTCGGAGTCGGGGTCGAGGATGCTCATCCAAGGAGAGCTTGCATAAAGGTTGGTGGCTAAGGGACTCGGTGGAGATGTCTTGACGGAGGGACGGTTTCGGAATCACTCTGGGTTAGTCGTAAAAATCTCGGGATGTTGATATGTTGAATTCCAATTTGCCTCCAAACTTGGTAACTGCCCATAAAGAGTCACATTTGAATTTTGATTTGACAAATCATAAGGTTGAGGTATTTGCGGAGAAGTCTTATGATGTGGTTAAAGTTTGTGACATTCTCATTAATAAAGAGACCCATTTAAGCGACTCATGTGAGGAGTCTATTTCTTTCACGTTGCATGGTTTTAAAAAACATGTGCATGAGGGGCATCGATTGGTTTCTTCGAATCAAAGAGCTGAAAGTTCTAGTTCGTTTTCTTTCAGGGCGAAGGCATCCTCGACTTCTACTTTGCTTAAGGAAAAACAAGTTTAAATCCAAAGCAGTAGTACGGGGAGACAAAGAGAAGGTTTCGAAGGAGAAAAGGATGACGGCGATTAAACAGAAAAATATGGATGCTTGAATGAGAAGAAAAGAGTAGTTTTTGGCATGTGGCAAACACCATGGGATCGGCCGAGGTTGCAGAGCAACCCCGCCGGATACCATGAATGATATAGTTTGGAACGCTCGCGGATTGGCATTTGATCGCGGATTAGAGACAACTAAATAGGACAACAGATCTACTCTCGTTTTGTAATATCCAATTGAAAGTTCGACAGTTGACACTAGGGGTGAGCAAAAAATTAGAGAATCTGACAAATCCGATTTAACCTACCTAATGAAATTCAAGATAATTCAAATTCAATAAATCTGAATAAGAATTTGCATTAACGTCTAATTTTTCATTTGGTAGGTTTGTGTTGAATTCTTTATAATCTGAGATAATCCAAACCCACCCAATATATATATATTTATTACATATATAATGTAACTTAATATAATCTTTTATTTAAAAAAAGTCTATAGTTTATACAAATCTCTTTAGTTTCATACTTCTTTGTAGTTTCTAGTGCACACTGTTAGATTATATTTTATAAGGGTAGAATAAACTTTTTATTTGTTTTGCGGTTCTATATAGACCTTGTTTTCTAATGTTCTTTATTTAGCTATTTAATGAGAAACCTGGTATCTTTCTCCTCAAAATTCGTTTCTAGTTTAACATGGTATTAGAGCTTCAATTTTGGACCACAATTGTAATTGGACTTGATTACCATTAGCTTGCACTGTGGTTCACGTTGATATCTATGCCACCTCGGCTTGGTCTCGTTGATTGCGCACACACTGTTCTCTGTTGGGTTCTCTATTTTATAAGTTCTTGGGGGATTCGTGCCTTTGTTTTCGCACTTGGCTATTTTTTCCTTTCGGTTTGGCTTCTTTTTTTTTTTTATCATCTTGGTCATATTGGATTTGTCATCTTCTAGTTATATTGTTTTTCTTTGGATTTGTTAGTTTATTGGTTGGATCTGGGAGTTTAAAATGTGGTGGAATGTGTATTGTGTTTTATGTGATAATTTTGAGTAGAATTTTGGAGAATTGGAAATTTTCACAGCAAAAAGGAAGTTATTTGATAGCACTTCTGTTTCTTTCTTTTTGACTATTGTTTGATTCGCACATTAGTCCATATTGGAGATAATAGCGAAAAGCCTTTATACTGCGTAGAAGAATTGATATTGTCATTAAAATTCATACCAAGGACATAAAATTTCAAAAGCATTTAATCAAGGTTTGCAAGTTTGGTTTCTCATGATGTACTGAATAAGTGGTTATTCTCTTCAGCCTATTGGAGTGCAACATGACCCGTTTATATTTGAGTAGTTTCAGAAGTTCTTTGACATGCAGCCGCATACTATGTCTGTCTCCTTTCATATAGGTTTGTCATTTTCTAGCATGTCAGGTATTTCTCGTTCTATATGGGTCTTAGATTCTGGCTCTTCTTATCATATTTCACCTGATTACTCATTTTTTTCTTTTTTATGTCTTGCATCATCTTTGTCTGTCATGACTACTGATGGCACTCCTATGCCATTGGCAGGCATCAGTTTTGTTTGCATATCTAATTTTTCTCTTACCAATGTTTACCATATTTCCAATCGTACATTGAACCTTGTTTCTATTGGTCAATTATGCGACTCTGGTTACACAATCTCTTTCTCCAGGATCCGCGATTCTCGAAGCTGATCGGGATATGTCGTAGGCATGAGGGATTATACATTTTGGATGAGTTGAGAGTACCAAAGATTGCAGCTTCTAGTGTTGACTTATCCTTTTTTCCTTTGAGTTCTAACTCGTCTAGTTTTTATTTATGGCATTCTTGTCTTGGACATGTTTCAGCTTCTCATTTAAAATAGGTGGCATCTATAGGAGCATTGGGAAATTTCCAGACTCATGATATTTTAGATTGTAGTGGTTGTAAACTAGCAAAATTTTCTACCTTACCTTTTACAAAAGCATTTTAGTGTCACTCGCACCATTTGACTTAGTTCATTCTGATGTGTGGGTTCCCTCTACTATTGCCACAAAGGGGATCTAGATATTATGTCTCTTTCATTGATTGTTGCTCTTTCTATTGTTGGGTTTATCTTATGAAATGCCGTTATGACTTTTTCAGCAATTTCAATACCTTTTGAGCTATGGTCAAAACTCAACATTTGGCTGTTATTAAGTGTTTTTGATGTGATTTAGGTGGAGAGTATACTTCTAATGTTTTTTCTGAATTACTTGCTTTGGATGGCAAAGTTCTTGTACAGATCTCAAGCAAAATGGTGTTGCTAAAAGGACACATAAGCATCTTGTTGAGACTGCTTGTTCTCTTTTACTATCAACCTATGTTCTTAGCGCATTCTAGGGGGAATCAATTCAAACTGCTACTCATTTAGTTAATAGGATTCCAATCTCTTATAATTCAAGGTAATCACCTTTTGAGAAGTTGTATGGATGTACTCCTGATTACTCCTAATTGCGTGTCTTTAGGTCAACTTCTTTTGTCCTTTTACCTTAAGTCAGCATGGTAAGTTGTCCTCTTGTTCCACTATTTGTGTCTTTCTAAGTTATGGTATAAGTCAAAAGGGATATCGTTGTTTTGATCCTAGTAAAAAATTTTATATCTTCTATCATGTTAAGTTTCTTGAGCATATACCTTTCTTTTTAGTTTTTGCTAATTCTCATAATATGGCCAAATCTAATCTTATTCATATTGATGCATTCACTCTTGATGTTGACGTTGTCTTACCCCATGTTTTGCACTCACCTGCTCCTACTTCAGATCTTGATTCTTGCAAAGTTCCCATTGATAGTTCAAAAATTACTGTTACCTTGGCTTCCGATACATTTACTACTCCTTTTCCTTCTACGATTACCTCATCACCTCCTCAGACTGTGGTTTCTCCTCAAGCTCACCATTTACATATTCGTAAGTCCACTCTATTACCAGATTTTGCTTACTCTTGTTATTCTGATGGGATTAATAGACCTCCAATTCGGATCACGTACGCTAGGAGGAGGCAAAAGAAGGCTAATTCAGAGGTAATAAATGGAATGCTGGGGTTGAATTTAGGGGAGAGTATGTCTAATGCTGAGGTGGAAAGTAATAGGTGTGCTGGCAAGAAGAAAAGTAATGGTGAGCTGGTCCATAAATAGTCAGTTAGAGGGGAGCATGTTAAGAATAAGGACCCCGAGAATTGTGGGTGGTGGAGGGAATTGAGTGAAGAGTGATGATCAGTTAGTTAGCATCGGGAGAAGGGAAATTCTGTTAGAATGAGGAAAATAAAGGAGGGAGAAGAAGGCAGAAGGGGGCATCGAACATTCTGGAAAAGCTAGAAGCTTAGGCTAAGGGAGTGCAGAAGGTCACTCGAAAACCTTCCTATCCATAGCTTTCATTCTGAGTTTGTACTGGTTTGAGACCAAACTTTTTCCTGTTATAAATAAATCTTCAATACTACTGCTAATTGAGTGGCCTTATAATTGAATCAGTCGAGCTTACTTGTTGCTGCGAGTTGTCGATCCTATCAAATTGGTATCAGAGCCGTACGGTCCACCCATGGCGACTCGGAAGGCGGAAGAGATGAAGATTGAGGAGCGAATGGATCGCATGGAGACGGCGAAAGGCGAGATGCAGCGGGAATTGGGGGCCGTGAGTTTCGAGCTTAAAGCAGTGAAGGAGGAATTAAAGAAACTAACCAATTTGCAGAACCGTTTTGATCGAGTCATTACGACTTTGGAGGACATGAAACAACAGCAAAAAGGAGAATCCAGCCAAGGGGCTACACCGGCGAAGTTGGACGACTCCAATATTCATTCAACTCTTTCTCGGGGCGGGGAAGAGAAACCTGGGAATTCCAAGAAGGAGGAGGTAGACATGGGAAGGATGCAATGAGAGCTGAGCGACGATCGCGAAGGTGGAGTTCGCTCGGAATGTAGGACTCGACGGGTGGAGATGCCAGTCTTCGACGGACAAAACCTAGATGGATGGGTGTTTCGCGTGGAACGCTACTTCTGGCTTAATCGGCTGAGTGAACAAGAGAAGCTCGAGGTGGCCGTGGTGAGCTTGGACGGCGAACCCCTGGCCTGGTTCCAATGGGAAGATGGCCGGAGAGCTATCCACAGTTGGACGGAGCTCAAGTCTCTGGTGTTGGACAGGTTCAGGTCAACATAGGAAGGAAACCAGTATGAGCAGTTCTTGGCACTCAGGCAGGAGACCACTGTTCGTGAATTCCGGCGTCAGTTCGAGCTTCTGGCTGCGCCGCTACGTGATGTGCCAGAGCATGTACTCAAAAGCCTCTTTATCAATGGACTACGACCAGAGGTACGAGCAGAACTGAGGGTGATGAAACCTCAAGGGCTGGGCCGAATTATGGAGTTGGCCCAAAGACTTGAAGACAAGAACCTACAGCTCAGGCCCAATAGGTTCCAAACCTTCCCCAGTTTGGGTACTAAGCCCAATCCTATAATTCCCACCACAGCTCAGAAATTACCTCCAGCAGGAATTGGACGACCAACACCCACGATTGAGAAGCCAAAAAGTACTACAGCACCGCCCGTCCGACGCCTGACTGATGCGGAGATTCAGAGGAAGAGGAAAAAGGGATTGTGTTTCTGGTGTGATGGAAAATATTCCTATGGACACCGGTGTCCCAACAAGGAGCTGCAGGTCTTGGTGATTCACGAAGAGGAGGACCAGGGCGAAGCCTCGGATGAGGAAATGACGGCGAACCCAGTGGAAGAAGTGGCAGAGGTATCCCTTAATTCCGTGGTGGGGTTGACCACTCCTCGTACAATGAAGCTCAAGGGAATGATGGGACACAAGAAGTAATTGTCTTAATCGACAGTGGGGCTACTCATAATTTTATTGCTTCTGAGCTGGTAAAAAAACTGGAATTACCAGTAGATTGGACCGGAGGATATGGAGTCGTGATGGGTACCGGGATTTCTGTTAAGGGGGAAGGGATATGCCGTGGGGTAAGTCTCTCGCTCCAAAATCTTGAAGTTATTGAAGATTTCCTTCCTCTAGATTTAGGCAGCTCGGATGTGATTCTGGGAATGCAATGGTTGGAGACCTTGGGAGCTACACAGATCAACTGGAGCACTCTGACCATGAAATTCAAAGTAGGTGAAGCTCAGGTGTGTTTACAAGGAAACACTAGCTTATGCCGAACTTCAGCTTCTTTGAAGTCCATAATGAGGGCCGTCCGCCATGAAGGGCAAGGAGTGTTACTGGAGTTTGGGCGAATGACGGTAGCTTCGAAAGCGGGAGAAGGAGCAGCAACAGTGGTTCCGGATTTTCTCCAAGAAGTATTGAAAAGGTGGTCAACCGTGTTTCAACCACCTGTAGGATTACCACCAATTCGTGGGAAAGAGCATGCAATCACACTCAAGGAGGGAACTCCTCCGGTGAATGTCCGGCCATACCGATACCCCCAGGTTCAAAAAGCTGAAATGGAAAGGCTGGTGGGCGAGATGTTGGCGACAGGGGTCATTCAGCCAAGCATAAGCCCTTTTTCAAGCCCGGTACTCTTGGTAAAAAAAAAAGACGGAAGTTGGCGGTTCTGTGTTGACTACCGTGCCCTCAATAAGGAGACGGTTCCAGATAGGTACCCCATACCAGTGATAGATGAATTACATGGGGCGACCGTTTTTTCCAAATTGGACCTAAAATCGGGATACCATCAAATCCAAGTCCGCCTTGAGGATATACCCAAAACGGCATTCTGGACGCATGATGGGCATTACGAGTTCTTAGTAATGCCGTTCGGTCTCACCAACGCTCCGGCAACTTTTCAGTCTCTTATGAATGAGATGTTCCGGCCATATCTCCGTAAGTTTGTAGTGTTTTTTGATGACATACTTATTTATAGCCGCACTAAGGAAGAGCATTTTGAGCATTTGGGAGTGGTCCTCAAGGAACTCCAGAGGCATGAGTTGTATGCTAATAGGAAGAAGTGCAGTTTTGGCCAAACTTCAATTGAGTATCTGGGGCACGTCATAACCAGAAATGGAGTGGCAGTGGATCGCTCGAAGATTGAGGCCATGATTAATTGGCCTATGCCCACTAATTTGAAGGAGTTGAGGGGTTTCCTTGGTCTCACTGGATATTACCGTAAGTTTGTGGCTAATTACGGCACCATTGCAATGCCATTGACTAATTTGCTAAAGAAGAATAGTTTCGTTTGGGAGGTGGAGGCAGAACATGCTTTCCGGCAGCTCAAGCAGAAAATGGTGGAAGTACCTGTGTTGGCGCTACCGGATTTCAGTAAACCATTTGTGGTTGAAACTGATGCTTCAGGGGTAGGGATTGGAGCTGTATTAATGCAAGAACAGCGCCCAATAGCATATTTCAGCCAAGCACTTTCTCCCCGTAATCGTCTCAAGTCCATTTACGAGAGGGAATTAATGGCGATCGTAATGGCAGTACAGAAATGGCGTCCTTACCTGTTGGGACGGTGATTCCTTATACGAATTGACCAAAGGAGTTTGAAGTTTCTCCTTGAGCAGAGAATGGTAAGTGAAAACCATCAGAAATGGTTGACCAAGTTGCTGGGATACGAGTTTGAAATCCAGTATAAACCAGGACTGGAGAATAAGGCTGCAGATGCCTTGTCACGGTTACCATCGGCCACTCTATTAGGTACTTTAACGGCTCCAATGGTCCTCAACACCGAAGAATTGGAGCAGCAAGTAGAGATGGATGAGCGGCTGTCCCGTATTAAGGAGGATCTTCAACAAAATCGACAGGTTCATTCGGGATTTACCCTGGAGCATGGAAGGTTGTTACATGAAGGCCGCTTAGTAGTACCAAAGGACTCACCAATGGTGAAGGAATTAGTACGTGTGTACCATGATAGTGTGGTAGGGGGACACTCGGGAGTTTTGAAGACCTATCAACGTCTTGCAGCTGATTGGTTTTGGTATGGGATGAAGTCGGATGTAATGACATACGTAGCAGAATGTGATGTGTGCCAGAGAAACAAGTATATAGCTTTAGCCCTTGGAGGATTGTTGCAGCCTCTACCACTACCCGAACGAGTATGGGAGGACATGTCAATGGACTTCATTGAAGGACTGCCCAAATCTGAAGGGTTTAATGTAATTCTCGTAGTGGTGGATCGTCTCAGTAAGTATGCCCATTTCATCCCTCTCAAACACCCTTTTACAGCCATAACGGTATCGACCGCTTTCATCCGAGACATAGTACGTTTACACGGGGTACCTCGCACTATAGTCTCAGATAAAGACCGGGTGTTTTTAAGCATGTTCTGGTCAGAGATTTTCAAACAGTTGGGTACTACCCTCACTCGAAGCACAGCATACCACCCCCAAACTGATGGTCAAACAGAGGTGGTCAACCGATGTCTTGAGACTTATTTGCGTTGTTATGCATCGGACACACCAAGTAAATGGTTGAAGTGGTTACCTTGGGCTGAGTATTGGTATAACACTTCCTTCCACACAGCAGCAAAGACCAGCCCCTTCCGTGTACTGTATGGGCGGGAGCCTCCTCCCCTGCTCCGCTATGATATTGGGGCATCACCGGTGGCCTTGGTTGACCAGGAACTGTTGGAAAGAGACACGATGTTGGATGCTCTTAAACAACACCTACTTCGGGCACAGCAAAAAATGAAGGTAGCAGCAGATGGAAAAAGACGCGATGTAGAGTTTGGAGTAGGTGAACTAGTTTACCTAAAGCTGCACCCATATCGGCAGCGTTCCCTTGCTCAACGTCGAAATGAAAAGTTATCGCCCTGTTATTATGGACCATACGAGGTAATAAAGCGCATTGGCCCGGTGGCATATCGTTTGAAGCTGCCACCAACAACTACTATACACTCGGTGTTTCATGTATCCCAATTGCGAGCTGCCATAGGATCTTCTACACCAGTAACGGATTTACCAGTCCAACTTACATCAGAATTAGAAATGCATGTTCGTCCGGCGGCTATGCACGGAGTTCGTCAGACTACTCGGGGAGCAAAGACGGAAACAGAGGTCTTGATACATTGGGAAGGGCTACCTGATCATGATGATACATGGGAAGCGTTTAACACAATCGCAGCTCACTTTCTAGAATTCCACCTTGAGGACAAGGTGCGACTTTGGGCGGGAGGTACTGATGGGATTAATAGACCTAATAGACCTCCAATTCAGATCACGTACGCTAGGAGGAGGCAAAAGAAGGCTAATTCAGAGGTAATAAATGGAATGCTGGGGTTGAATTTAGGGGAGAGTATGTCTAATGCTGAGGTGGAAAGTAATAGGTGTGCTGGCAAGAAGAAAAGTAATGGTGAGCTGGTCCATAAATAGTCAGTTAGAGGGGAGCATGTTAAGAATAAGGACCCCGAGAATTGTGGGTGGTGGAGGGAATTGAGTGAAGAGTGATGATCAGTTAGTTAGCATCGAGAGAAGGGAAATTCTGTTAGAATGAGGAAAATAAAGGAGGGAGAAGAAGGCAGAAGGGGGCATCGAACATTCTGGAAAAGCTAGAAGCTTAGGCTAAGGGAGTGCAGAAGGTCACTCGAAAACCTTCCTATCCATAGCTTTCATTCTGAGTTTGTACTGGTCTGAGACCAAACTTTTTCCTGTTATAAATAAATCTTCAATACTACTGCTAATTGAGTGGCCTTATAATTGAATCAGTCGAGCTTACTTGTTGCTGCTAGTTGTCGATCCTATCATATTCGAGTTTGTTTGTTTCCTTTTTAGCATCTATTCATCGTATTCCTAAGCCTTTGTCATATAGAGGCAGCTTATGATCCACTTTAGCAGCACGCTATGGCTGAGGAACTTACTGCGATGCACTAGACACATACTTAGGATTTGGTACCTCTTCTTGCAGGTAAAAGAGTAGTTGTTTCTCATTAGGTTTATAAGATCAAAACCAAGTTTGATAGGTCTATTGAAAGATACAAAGCCTGATTGGTTGCTAAGGGACATTCTCGAGAGTACGGCATGGATTACTAGGAGACTTTTGCTCTTGTTGCAAAAATGACTATTGTTGAGGGTAAGCTCGGCGCCACCACCGAGGACATTAACTTTGGTGGTCGGCAATTAAGCTCGGCAGACCTCATGGAGTTCACGGTCAGTCCCCGACGCTTTATACTCTTTCCCGAGGTGCCTCTTAGGAATTCAAATGCACGCCCCAAGAAGGCTGCCACCTCGGGATGAACAGTAGCTCGGGTCGGACTACGTTACTCATAAATATAGGCTACTACTCGCCCTTATAGGCCAACACCAGGCAAATGGGTTGCCGTCCGATAGAGTCCAATCCATTGGGCGATGGGCGCGACACCTGTTACCTACTGCATGACACACCATGATGTGACACTCGGGTGATGGGTAAAACCCATCTTGCACCCGATCCAAGTGGTGGCCTATAAATAAGATGCATTTATGACATTCTAGAGAGAGAGACTTCTTCACACTTAACTAGCTGTCGACCTCTGCCGAGCAATACCTGCCTTGAGCATTGGAGAGCCTTTGTCTGTTGACTAACCCTACTATTCTCCGAACCATCCCACTTGCAGGTACGCACCCGGCCAGGGGCAAGCCTAAGAAGAGGTCAGAACGTGCGCAGCCACACGTGGGTGTTGATCCGACGCCAGACAACGGTAAGCATCAACATTTTGGCGCTAGAAGGAGGGTAGAGCGCGCCCCAACTTCAGTTACTTTACCTCAGACTCCCGAGATGGCGACACGAGGTAATGCAAGAGACGATACAGCCCGACAGCAAGGCCCGAGCGGAACAAAAAAGGATAAGAAGCAGAAAAAGGCGCCGAAACAGGGCAGCGCCGAGGATGTAAAGAAACAGAAAAAGAGAACGTAGACAAGCCAAAGGGGCCAACCAGTAAGTTTCAAAGCTACACGCCCTTGGTGGCAACTATCGATGAGGTGCTCGCCCAGGTTGGTGACGAGAATTTGTTAACACCACCGCCCAAGCTCCGAGGCAGCAAAGTGAAGCGCAACCAGTCTAAGTTTTGCGAATTTCACAAGGACGTGGGGCATACTACTCGGGAATGCATCCAGTTGAAGGACCAGATAGAAAGGTTGGTTCGAGAAGGTCTGTTGTAGGAATTCATGGAACAGGTTATAACCCCGAGGCCCGCCTCTGGAAGGAACGACTCGTCAAGCCAAGACGTACAGATCCGACCCGGGACCGACGGTGGGAACGCCCCGGAACCCCCAAATATTGTTCATACGATATTCAGCGGGCCTGTTACCAGGGACACGTCGAGTGGGCGGTGATCTTACGTTAGAGAAGCTCGTCAGGTCGAACGGGGTGAGTATATAAATGTGTCCGAGCACATTAGCAAGATATGCCGTCAAAAAGACACCCCGATCACTTTCACTGAAGAGGAAGCGGACCGATTGATGCATCCTCATAACGATGCCTTGGTCTGCGAACTGCCCATAGCCAACAACGTGGTATGTCGTGTCTTAGTTGACAATGGCAGTTCGGCAGATATCCTGTTTAAACAGGCATTCGACAAGTTGAAGATAAGCAACGCCCCATTAGTCCTGGTTCAAACCCCACTCTTTGGCTTCACAGGCGAGTGTGTTCGGGCAATTGGAAAGGTCAATCTCCTGGTAACTTTTGAAGATGAAGCTGCAAGGATCACCCGAGTGGTCAACTTTCTGGTTGTCGACAAACCCTCCCAGTACAACATTATCATCGGCCGGCCTACACTGAATGGGTTAAAGGCCGTTGTTTCAACGTATCATTTGGCGATGAAGTTCCCGACCGACATTGGCATTGGAGTGATCCGCTCGTCACAGACGGACTCCCGGGCTTGTTATACAAATGCTGCTCGGGCCGCCACGGCTCAGCAGCATGGAGTTCTGGTTGTTTACTTGGTGTACGATACCGATCCTCCTATTGGCCCGACACTAAAGATGCTGGTGGACCTGGACCCCAGGTTGCCCGAGGAAGAGGTAAGGGGTACCCCAGTCGAAGACTTAGTGTCGTTCTCCCTGGACCCCGAAAGGCCTGAACTCACAGTCCAACTCGGATCACAGTTACGACCTGAGATCCGGGCTGACCTGGAATCCCTTCTTTCCGAATACCGAGACGTTTTTCCATGGTCCCATGAGGACATGCCCGACATAGATCCGAGCATCATCAGCCATCGGCTCAACGTCTAACCTGGTCACAAGTCGGTGATACAAAAATGAAGGGCCTTCAACCCGGAGAGATATGCTGTGATAAATGATGAAGTCCAGAAACTTTTGAAGGCCAGGTTCATCAGAGAGGTCAAATACCTGGAATGGTTAGCGAACGTTGTCCTCGTCAAGAAGGCGAATGGCACATGGCGAGTCAGCATCGACTACACCGATCTTAACAAGACCTGCCTGAAAGACTGCTTCCCACTTCCTCGGATAGACCAGCTCGTTGATGCTATGGCCGGCCACGAGCTTCTGAGCTTTATGGATGCATACTCTGGATGGAAATAAGAACCTCTTAAGGGAGGTTTAAGGTTTGAACCATGAGGGACGTGAAAGAAATCCCTGAGGGACCAGTGGGCCCCAGAGGGGACAGTATGGATGAGTGGGCTCGGTTACGCCGCAATAAGAGCCAATTATGTCAGGGGCCGACCTACGGGCCTCATGGGGGCTTGAGTGGGGCCGGGTACGCCACACTTCATGATACCTAGTTTTAAAAACTTTTACTTACATCTACTTCATCCTTAGAGCTGTGTGCTTACTCTGATGTTGACTGGGTTAGTGACCCTATGTATCACAAGTCCACCACTGGCATTTGTGTGTTTCTCGATGATTCTCTCATCTCTTGGAAGAGCAAGAAGCAGGATGTCTTTTCTAGATCTTCTACGGAAATAGAGTATCATGCCATTGCTTCTACCACTTGTGAGATAGTTTGGTTACATTGGTTACCTGCAGATATGGGTGTTTTTCTTCATCAACCTACTCCATTGTATTGTGACAACAAGAGTGCTATTCAGATTGCATGCAATTCAGTCTTCCATGAGTGAACTAAGCATAATGAGATTGATTGTCACATTACTCGGCATCATTTTCAAGTTGGCACTCTCACATTGTCCTTTGTTCCTTCAAATATGCAGATAGTTGACTTGTTCACAAAGTCATACTCTACTTCATGTTTTCGGTTTCTATCTGACAAACTCTCGTTGCTTGTTGCAGCCATGTCGTGAGTTTGAGGAGGGGGGGTGTTACATTATATTTAACAAGGGTAGAATAGTGCTTTTTTATTTATTTTGCAGTTCTATATAGGCCTTATTTTCTGATTGAATTTATTAAGCCATTTAATGAGAAACCTTAGTATCTTTCTCCTTAAAATTGTTTATAGATTAACAGACACTAGACAATCTCTTTAAAAACATATGTAATCTTAGTATTTATAATGGTTTATTTGTTAGTTTATAGCTTATGTATTTGAGTTTGTTTTGCAAACTTTTATCTTTAGGTTTTTTTTGCACTAGATCCCTCTTGAACTTTATGAGTTTGATAGATTGGTTTGTAAACTAAAATTTTTTGCAATCGACTCCTCCAACTTTAAAATTCGTTGCAATCTTAGTCAAATTGATAATGGAGTTACCATTTTGGACGGAATAACCCACCTAACTTGCACGTGAAATTCTAAGATGGGTAGGCTCGGTCTTTTTCTTTTAATTTTTTAATGGTTTTTTCTTTCAAATTTTAATATCATTAAAATAAGAAAATTAAAAAAAAAAAAAACACCCCAATATCTGCAGCCCCTGATCCCATCATCGTAACACCCATCTTCCCTATCAGATCCCGGTGTCACTGCACCACCCATTACCACCAGATCTACCCCCGCCGCCTCGGATTCATGCATGCTAGTCCATCTTCTCTGTCATCAGTTCATCTGCCGGTTTAGCAATTGCAACAATCGCCATCGACTTAGCGCCTCCTCCACCAGATTGTGGTAGTTGCACAAGTGGCATCATTGGAGTTCATCTATCTGGGCGAAAATAAGAGCTTCACGGTCTCAGCGATGACGACTTCAAGAGAGAGACTTAATATGGCTTGCTGTGACTCAAGATCAAGCTTTTCGGTTTTAATCTTCAAAATGGTTGGGGTTTATGGCATTTTGTGTTAGGTAAACTAGTTTTTAAAAGTTTTCAAAACTGTTATTTTTATTATTATGAATATAAGAATGAAAGTAAAGATTATTAATGGGTTCAGCAAATTAACAAGCACCAAGTTTTTTATTTATATATGTATTTTTTTTTTATCAAATATGAGATCCAAAAACGTTCTTAGACTACCGTTTAGATTTTTCCCCCGTGGAAATAAATATTATTGCAATGTAATTTAAAATGGGTTGTTGTCTTTCCTTTATTTGAAAATTCTTGGGCATACAAGAAAGGACCAAGTTCGGTGCTGATTGGTGTTTCTAGGTAAAACATGAAGGAAATTCACATGTATCAGACTCAACATTGCCCATTTCAGAAAGAAAAAAAAAAGACTCAACATTGGCCACGTGCATGGGAGAGATTTTTTATTGAATTTGAAGGAGAGGATAACTTCTAAAAATCTCTTAGTTTTGCCCCTATTTAGTGCTCATGTATATTGCACATCTCCATTTCCGTTAATTTTTGAACGGAGTTATTAAAAGGACTATTGATGCAACTGAATTGGAAGTTTAAGAAGTACTCAATTGGGAAAACTTTTAGTTTAAAAACTGAATTGTCAAACACGTAAAGTTTAGGAGGTCTTATGCAAAAAGGCTTATTTTTATGTTGGTTTATGACTTTGGGATAATATTGTAATTTGTAACTTTGTAAGACAACCAATATATGATGAATTTTAGTTTTTTTCTTTCATATATTTCTATTTGGTAAACTATCAATTTGAATATTTTTCCCTTTTTTTATAAATTGGAAAAAAAAAATGACGGAGAAATTGTAAACTTCTAAAAAAAAAACATATCAAGCCATAAAAACAATTTATTTCACAAAACAAAATCCTTCACGAAATTATAAGAAAATAAAAACCTAAACCCAAGCTTGAGCTAGATTATAACAAAATCCCAGATTTAAATCCAATCTTCAGAGATTATTAAGTTTCATGTTGAGAGAAACTACGTCCAACAAAAATCAGCGATAACGCAACAACGATCATTGAGAGAAAATGATAACAAAATCCCTTACTTTGTAAGCTACTTTAAACTTCCAAAACCGTCGCCTCTAGATCTCTCATCTATAGATTCTTGAGGAACTCTCTTCTATTTTGAATTTGATCTCTCTCTCTATCGTTGGGGCGAAACTCTCTGTCGATGCTGGAAGCGCCGACAGTTAGTACCCGGGGAGGGAGATGCTTGACAGTTTTTGGTGCCCATACCCAGCAATGATAGAGACAAGAACGCCATGTTGCATAGCTCCAAAGCTTGCAATGGCTATGTTATCTCAATGGCACTCTCCATTTTCGCCGTGTACGGACATGGATACTATAAAAATGATGATTAAAAAAGTCTAGTTTCTGCTACCAAGGGGTCTCGACCTCTACAATTATAGGCTAATTTAGGAAAAATTGAGGTCGCAATCAACTCATAAGGTAAAAAAATAGGGAGGCCAAAGTTGTAGCTTCATCCGACGAACAGAGCCACCGCACACGCCATTATGGGTGACCAAGCTCCGATGATCTCAGGTTTCGTGCCTTTCAGACCTCTAATAAGCGATCTAAGACTACCTCCTGACTTTTTTCAACGTTTTGGATGTAAAGGTGTCTTCTGTTTCAGTTAATTTTGCTCCGTTTGAAATCATCTAGTACTAGCTGCATACAAACCGAGCAAGGCAGATTAGAGTAATGGATTCTGAAATGACATTTTAAGCAATTAAAAATCTCCAAGAAGCATTTTTAGCCATCCATGGCTGCGTTATGACCACTGTCGAGGATGCTTCTTGGACTGTAGAACTAGGGAGATACAACTAGACGTGCTTAACTCGGAATCTAAGTAAGTAAAATCTTGCCTACAATATGAATAGTTTTAAAGTAAAATGTTTTACATGTTTTTATAAAAATTATGAAATGTATGATCACTGATATGTGGCAATATGTATTGTTATGATCAATGATATGTGATGTTATGCATTGTTATGATCAGTAATATGTGATGATATGTATTGATATGCCGTGCCTATAATTTATTATGATTATGTCATGCCATGTTATGTGATAGTATGATTATGTAGTGTGTGATGTATGTAGTACTAAATTATACTGCTTACTCACTTACAATTAAGCATGTTTATGATTTATGATTTATGATTTGTGATGCTATATAGTAATATGTCATATTGCATACACATAATAAGATAAGTGAAACAAGTAAAACAAATTAAAGGTGTCGTGCTAACCTTTTGACTTATAGGGAGGATTTAACTCAGTTCAGTACTATTTATGATCTTAGTGTCGTTAGGGATCTCACAAACCCTAACTTCTCGAGGATCGCATGTAGCCGGTATGACCTCCGGGGCCCAATCAATAAGATAAGTTAAAGCTTAAATAATTAAGCATAAAACAAGTAGATAAGCAAGTATAAAATGTTCATGCATGTTTTATTAATTTTTTTTTTCAAATATGTTTTGCGAGTCTAACTTCCTACTTACTAAGGGAAAGCTTATTTAAGTATGTTCATGTTATAGATAAGGAATTTGTCAGTAATATTTGATGGATAATAATGAGCAGCGAACTAATAGTGGAGATGGGAATTGATATCGCCCAGCCACATGTAATATTTCACTATTTTTATTTTATGAAATTACTTATGAAAAAAATAGTAAATGAAATTACGGAAGTATTTTAGAAGCTGAATTTAGTTTAGGAAGTTTTAAGATTTAAAATGTTACATCAGATCATGCAACAAATATATGTAAATGTTAAGTAAGAATGTTTTAACAAAAATTAATTTTAGAAATATTTTTAAATGTTTATTTTAGTTTAAGAAAAAGGTTTAAATAAATAGTTTTGAATAATTATCTTTATCTTTTAAAAGAAAATGTTTTAATTTAGAAATGTCATTAATTAGAGACGTTCTTAATTTAAAAAAGAAAAGTTTTATGAATTATTACTATTACGTTTTAAGAAATTAATGTTATGATGGATTAAAAAAAATCAAGTCTTTAGAAATTAGTAATATGTTAAAATGTAATAATTATTATATTATTATTACGTTTTAAGGAAATCAATAATTCTTTAGAGGAAATATTTTGGGAAATCATTATCAAGATTTCATTTTAGAAAAAAGTTTTGTGATTTAAGTACTTTACGTTAAAGTATATATGTTTAAGTTTACAATTTTGTAGCTAAGCAATGACCATATAAGTAGGATTGTAACAAGAACGATGCTTCTTATCTGAAGTTAGGTGATGAATTCTTACTTGCCTTACGCGTGTACACTCTCTGGAAATATTGCACACAAGTTGCAGACTCCAACTCAGTATTTAAAGGCAGCAAATCTTATCTCAATTTTAAACTGTTGCATTACCTATTTCAATAAGTTTAAATTTGAATTGAAAACGTGTTATCTCCAATACGTGTATATGATCTGGACTTCGTGTACTTCTATAAATCAGGTTATCTTCATTTATACTCTTCGAAGCCTCCAGCTTATATATACAGGAAATAAGTCCTATTTCTTTTCAAATTTTTAACTGATATCCAACTAATATTTGAATCTTATGATAAGATAAACTCCAATTCAAATTTGAATTAAGAAAATCTCTAGAAAAATAATTATATAGCTTTCAGAAAATTTTATAATTTTTAACATTGTTTAGTTTGGTTTTTCTTAATAATTACAAGCTAATTATGCCAAAGAAAAATCTAACGATTTTGTAATAAAGATCTTAATTAGTTGTTAATATGCAATTAAGATTAAAATTATGTTTGCTAAAATAAAATGGTGGGAAGAAAAAAAATAGAATAATTTTAAAAGAGAAAAGAGGCAATTATGTTGTTTAATATAATAGAACTTAAGAGGTAAAGAATTGAAAACTTTAATGGACAGACTAATTTTTTAGTCTTTCAATATTTAAAAAGGAGGGAGGGAGGGAGAATATGTTGAATCCATTATTTTTTTATTCTTTTTTTAATCTCTTCTACCAAATGTTACGAAAGAAAATATTTCCTTTATTTATTTCATGTTTTTATAGAAAAAAAAATCCGTTTAGGATATTTTTAACCCTAATAGTTTAAAAATACAAATACATATGATTTAAGATTACACAAATGTGTTTACAAGAACTTAATCCTAATTGTTGAATATTAACACCCTACAATAGTAGCCGAAACTAAGTAAGAACATATTGAAAAAAAATATTATACTGGTAGCAAGTGAGGAAAAAAAAAAGTATTTCAAGAGATCACGTAAAAAAAAAAAAAAAAAACCATAGCGGAGCCTTTGGAAAAAGAAAAAAATATTTATAAAGTTCACTTTTTCTACATTAAAAATTACATGAAAAAAAAACATAGATACATTTGAAAAAAAATAATTTTAATTCGAGCAGTTAATAAAAAAATAAAAAAAATATTTCAAAGAATCACACTTAAAATTTTGAACACAAAATAAAATAAAGAGAGAGTGAGAGAATTAGACCATTATTAATTGAGAATAAAAATAAACAGACCAAAATGTAATAGTGGTTAGTAAATAGCTCACTTAGATCAAAACAAAATTTATTTTTGTATAGAATGACGTATAGAGAAACACGAACGAGTAGATAGATAATAAAAAAAATAAAAAGAAAGAGAATAAGAAAAGGAAGAAAAAAAAGAAGGTAAAATTAGATTTTCAAGTATTTAAAAAGAGTAAGTGATTCTAAAAATGCTATATACTTAAATATTTTTAAAAGTATGCAATTTGCTTGCTTAAGAATTGAAACAGTGCTATTTTGTGCAATTTTTCTTAAATAAATTGTAGAGGATCTGCTCACAAAAAGCAAAAAGTTAAAAAAAAAAATTAAGGTTAATCTCACAAATATTCCTATGGAGTTTGTCTCGCATTGTTCTCTATTATTTTTCTGTTGTTTAAAAAAAAACTATTTTTTAATTGTTTTCATAAAACAAAAGTGTTTGGTATTGTTTTTGAATGCAGCTTTCTATGAACAAAAAACATGTTTAGATAGGAAAAAAGTGTAGTTCTCAGAAAATATTTTTTCTTCCCCATGTTAAAAAAAGTTTAATTGCCAATTGCCCTCGGCATCACATCAGGATTGACAAGGTCAGACCAGTGGTCTGGGATCGTCGTCTAGGTCTGGCCAAGAGGCTAGGATGTCTTCAGGGTAGGGCGACGGACTTGATCATAAAGATCCGATTCATGAGTAGACCGTTTTATAATAATCCCAGGTTTGTGGATACACTGGGAAGCAAGGCTGTTGAATTTTGCATTAAAGCCATAATATCGTTGAATCCTCTGGATGTATTTCTCTAGCACATTCTCTTCAGGAATTCCAAAATAGATCATGTATATAGTTTGTTGTTGAAATTCGTTATAAATGCATCAAATTTTGTTGGCTCCAGGACCAAAAGCATGCCCATCAAGTGGTCCATGGCAAACAAATATGAATAATATTGCCAGCATTTGTATAAATAGAAGCTCTTGCCAGCTCAGATAAAAGCCTTGAGATGCGAAGAACGACCTTCGTAGTTCATCTGATCCTAAAAGCGTACATAAGTTATACCACGTTATTATTTGATTAATTACACCACAACAACACATATATTACAACATATGTATTTATAAGCTATATATACAAAGATTCGGTTTTGCTGAAGAGGTCAGAAAATAAATGGTGATACCGACGATGGAAATTTTCATTGAGATTGTGAAAATGGTGATACAGTTCGTGATTGTGGTGGCCGACGCTGTGGGGGTTGTTATTTAACAGAATTCCTCGGTTTCTGTGACGAATTTGGCTGCCACAAATTAAGGTCAGAATTTCTCCTGGTTCCTTGCCTGGGGGTTCGACCTCAATGTGGGTCCTGGCCCATCGATGCAACCGCAACGCTAGTCCCAGCTCGTCGGTCCGATCTCTAAGTAGGTCTTAGTCATTCGGTCCAACCTCAGGTGTGGGTCTTGACCCGTTGGTCTCTGATCGGTTCTCAAAGAACACCAGAAAACGACCTTTTTTTTTGTTTTGTGTTTTTAGCTTTTTTTTTTTTTTAATTGTTTGCTGTGCTATCCCAATTTTGTTCTCTAATAAATTGTGAAAGAGATTCAAGGGCATTTATATCAAACTTTATCGACCCAACAACCTTGCGCGGAAAGAGCATGTACTCTTTCAAGTAAATATTTAGCACCTATTTAATGGAGAGATTAAAACTGAAAAAAATAATCAAATAGGGATCAAGGTGATATATTTTAAAAGTTATAGATTAAAATGGTGTTAGGTAAAAGCTTAAAGCCTGTTTCGCATCGATATTAAAAAATAGTTTTTTATTTTTTAAATTGAGAACAACTTTTAAAAACATTGGTTGTTTTTGACCTTTGTATTTTGAAAACATTTTTCAAAATTTTACGTCAAGAAACTAAAAACACAAAACAAGAGAATGTTTTGAATTAGTAATGCGAGTAGTGACCCAACTGAGAGCAATTACTCTCCTGAGACGATGGGTCCCATCTTTTCGAAATGCACTGGTTCAAGAGAACGTAATTTCATACATCTGCTTCGGATTATAAACATTGAATACAACAAGTGTAGGAGATTGTAATATATCTCTCAATTAAAATTAATTGTCACATTTGAATGAAAACATATGTTTTTATCTATAGAAAATAAAAATAAATAAATAAATAAACAAAAATAGCTTGGCACCACAACGCCAGAAATTTGGGCGCCACCACACTACAACATCTGCACGATAAAGTGCAATACATTTTCAAGTGATGGCGCCACCGCATTGGAAGACTTCCAGCAAGGGTGCCGCGGCGCTAAAAAATTACGACGATGGTCCGTATTTAATCAATATTGAAGAATTATAACATAGAGTTGTTTTGAAGCGTTATATTACATGGCTATTTGTTTTCATATAAACTAAAATATCTATTACCAATAGACATATCTGTTATAATAGTTATGATATTACATAAAGAGACATGTTTACAAATAAAAAAATACCTCTATATAAAGGGTCAGATATATTACATTGATTGTATTGATTCATAAAATAATACCTCTGTCTTATATTAAATTTGCAAAATTTTACAGGTTTTATATCTTGTTCTATAACACAATACTATTTCCAGATATTGTATATTTATTTGTTTGATGTATCTTGGGGGTAATATGCTGTTAAACTCGTTAGCAGACTTTAAGAAGGAAGGGCAAATAAAAACCTTTAAGGAAAGTATTCTTATACGCCTGAAATTTGTTCGAATTATTCAAGTTTAAATGTAAAATGTTGAGATAACCTATAGTCCCACATGAAAACTTATAAAGATTTGTAGGACTTCATAAGACTCTACTATTTTAAAGAGTTTGATGACTTGTATACCTAAGCCTCACTTAAAGCTCACACATGCACGCGTGACATGGGCAATGAGGCTGTTGTGTGACATGTGGAAATATAAACAATAATATTTTATTTTATTTAATTAAATTTGGATTTAATTTTTATTTTATTTTCAGATTTAATTAGTTAATTTAAAATAATTCGAATTCATTTTGAAAGGTTATTACTTTTTAGAAATGGTGTTAAATTCGAATTTTAATTAATTAGAAAGGTTACAGTTTTTCTAAATAGGTGTCAGTTCTTTCAAAATAGTGGAATCAACGGTTGTCTTTTAATTATAAATGAAAAATGTAATCAGAGATATCACTTTGTTTTTTTCACGTTTCTTTCTCTCTCTTAAAAAAAGTGTTCAGACACTCTTAGTGTTTATTCATCATTGTTTGATGAAGGATATATATTTATAGGCTTGTCATATCCTAAAAGTGATTTGCAGAATGATTCCTATAAGCAATCTCAATTGAGAGGGGGTAAACAACGCTTTAAGGAAAGCTATTTCATCATTTGTTTCAAGTCTTCATAATAGATTTCCATCAAAACCTATGTTTATTTTCATAAATTTAAGCCTTCATTTCTTGCTCTATATGCAAATTCTCCAACAATATTAAGGTTGCCCACGGTTATAGACCAATTCGTCAGATTATAAATTGCATATACATTGCTTCCTATGTTCGTAACAATTCTCCTGCATTTGACTGTTTGCACTTCATTGGTCATAATAGGTTGTAGTCATAATAGCATATTTTGTAGCAGCACCATATCAATTTGGGTAAGCCCTCATAAGCAAAACAGCACTTCCACTAACATTTGGGCAAGCCATTGAAATAAAATTACTGACATCAAAAATTAAAATTAAAACCTACTAAAGTAGTTTCCCTAAAAATGGATGTGGTATTTGGAGTAATCGCCCATCCTTGTCTTATTTATTTTCCTTTCTGATGAGAAGAGGGTTTTATCATAAATAGGTTTTCTAGTCTACAAGAGAGAGTCTTGTCAGATTCCATCCACTTGTAACAAAACTATTCTTAAAAATTAAAAAAAAAAAATTCTAATAAGTTTTGAGTCTGATTGTTATGGCTAAAACTATGCTCTATCACCTCTGCTTTTATTATATGTAGCAATTCTGTCCAGAAGACTAGTGGAATGAGCAAATATATTACATGTCAAGAGTTCGAGGGGAATGGTTTGCGCGCTTTTAAAATTCATGGGCACATCGTTACAAGATCCAAAATTCGGGAGAAAATACAAAATTTATCAAAGACATTTAAAAAACTTCATATGATATTTTTTGTTCAGATCCTGGTTAAACATCAGGACCATGGAACGCGATGGAGTTTGCCACCCTCATGGCTGAGAGCCTTTTAAAATATTTTTAAGAATCTGGAGGGAACTCTAAAACTCCATTCAGTTTCAAGTGTTTAAGACTGAAGATTTTCTTGTGTTTCAGAATGTTGGTTCATGATTCTTTTCAATTTAAAACCATCAGAGTCCAGTTTCTTCAACCCAGAAAACGATGAAGAATTAGAAAATAAAAAACTAAACACAAGGCTTGAGCTAGATTATAACAAAATCCCATATTTAAACCCAATCTTCAGAGATTATTGAGTTTCATGTTGAGATAAACTACCTCCAACAAAAATCAGCGATAACGCAACGACAATCATTGAGAGAAAATAATACAAAATCCTTTAGTTTATAAGCTACATTTACACTTCCAAACCCGTTGCTTCTAGATCTCTCATCTATAGATTCTTGAGGAACTCTCATCTATTTTGAATTTGATCTCTCTCTGTCGTTGGGGCGAAACTCTCTGTTAAAGCTGGAAGCGCCGACCGTTAGTACCCAAGGAGAGAGGTATGGTTGACGGTTTTTGGTGAAGGACCAGAGTTTCCCGCAATGACAGAGACAAGAACGCCATGTTGCATAGCTCCAAAGCTTGCAATGGCTATATTATCTTGATAGTACTCCCCGGTTCATCCACTTATGGACATGGATATTATATGAACCCCATCAGCGATTGCTTGGTCCATGGCAGCCAACATGTCAGCTCCTTCACAACCTTTAATACCACAAACTTTGTAAACGGCGATGCGGGCTTTTGGAGCGATACCAACGGCCGTCCCTTTGGCATACTGATAAAAGCTTGCATTTGGGACAACAGATCCCGCAACTGTTGAAGCTACATGAGTCCCATGTCCCTCTGTGTCTCTTGGAGATTTTGTCGTTGCAGGTTTTGAAAGGAACGCTCTTGCCCCGATGAGTTTCCGGTTACAAGACGAAGCCGGAAAGTCGGGCCAAATCTCACATTTGCCAGTCCAATTGGATGGGACAGGGGTCAATATTTCTGCGTCCGAAAAACTTGGGTGCTCTGGCCAAATTCCGGTGTCGATAACTCCGATGATTCTACCATCGCCGTAGTTGCCATTAGGCCAAAGTCCAGAGGATTTGGAGAGTTTTAAAAATTGGGGTGTACGTGTAGTCTGGATTTGGTGGACTTGGTCAGGCGTGACAAGGAGAACACCTGGAATGTCTTTTAGCGTTGTAGCTTGGGAAGGGGTGAGGCTTGCGGCAAAGCCATTTACAACCTTCTCATATGTGTAAAGGATTTTGGAAACGTGATTAGAAGGAGGAAGAGATTTGATGATGGAGTTGTACCAGTGGTGATGAGAGGTGAAAAGTGATGGCTTTTGAGATTTCTCCATGTGTACAATGAATGTCGTTGGATGGTCTGAATCGCCATCTGATAATGGCTCAGGAAACCCTAAGCATTGATGCCCTGAGTCCTTATTCTTCCTCTCAAAAAAACCTCTTAGTTCTTGTTGCGCTCTTCCTCTCTCTTTCGAACATTTTTCTCCCTCTATCGCGGCCGTACACATTCTTCCGGTGACCGAAGCTGCCTTTGCCGATGGACATCTCCCCCATCACTCACACCATTGTTGACCTTTAATTACAAATCAAATTGCAATTGGTTTCACACCAGCCACAGCTAGTGCCACGACAACTAACACTTTGCTTGCGTTCGGTTTCCGCCATCGTGTGCCCACTGTGAAGCACTTCTTATCCTGCGCTCTTCACCATCATCTTCGTCCTAGCTGTTGCTTGCTTTTGGCTTTGCAAATCACGATTCTCTCTTTCTGTTCTCAGTGTCCAACCATTATTTTGCTCACGGGAAACTCACCCTTCTTTAGGATGGAGGTAAAACCCACAACCCCACTTCATTTCTCCAAGATTTACTTACGTTTGTTTGATTGCCGAGAAAAGAAATGATTTTGAAATGAACTTAGCATCCATTTTTTATTAGCTGATTGTTTTTTTTTTTTAGTGAGGTTATGATATTTCCTCTGAACGTTGATCAAGAAACGATTTTTTCTTCTATTCTTTTGTTTTTGGAAGTGGGTTCTGTTTGATTATGATGGGTTTTGACTGTTGATTAAAGATTAGTTGAAATTTTCATCAATTAATGATATATATATATATATATATATATATTGGTGTTTTGTTGGTTGTTGAAGGGACCTCTACGGATTGTGTTCCCTTTGGAAGGAAGAGTTGGGCTTCCGTTTACTTGGCCAGTACGCCCCAACAAGCTGCAGAAATGGGTCTCAAATTTCCTGGTGTCAATGAGGTGCCAATATTTGTCCACGTTTAACTAGTTACTGCATAATGTTTCCTTTTACTAATGCTCCATCACAAGTTGTCTAATTTTTGGAAAGAAGGTCCTAGCCAAACCTAATTTCTCTACCTATTATCATCTGCAAACTAACCACTTTTACCAGGTGGAGGAGATTGATGATATCGATGGCGATTCTACTGATCCATTTGTTGCTGCTGCTGTTGCAAATGAAAAAGAACTTGCTCTTTCTGAAGAACAGAAGAAAAACTATAGGAAGGTGAAGCAGTTTTTTATTCCAAATTGAAACTTTAGACTTTTCAGTGCAGTCCGGATCTGGTAGTGATCGTCATATTCCTTAATATTTTCTATACATGGATTTTGAGTTGTCTATTTTACCTTTGATGCCGCTTGCAGAATTATCTTAATTTTATTGCAAGAGAGTCATGGGACATTTTATATTGTCATGTACTTGACATGTAATGGCAGCAGTGTCCTTGTGATTGGTAGCTGTAGTTTATACCCATGTTCCTACCATGGAGTTGGTCGTTACCTTTTTTTGCTACAGTATGAAAACAGTTATATCTATGACCGTTATAGTGGCTTGAGTTATCATTTAGCTTTTAGGTAATATGGTTGACATAATATATGTGGAGAGGTCAGAGAAGAAGATGATGCAAATGTTGACCGGAAGCTTCAAAAACATTTGAAACGGAGGAGATATAGGAAGAGACGTAAACAGGTCTGTTCTTCTTCATTTCTTGTTGCCCCTCATTCTTTTGTATGTGGATGTGGAGGCATTCAAGCCAAATAGAGTTTAGATTAAGGGTGTGGAGACTCACATTGAGTGGGAGTTTCTGGCCATCAGAATTATTGTTGTCAGTGTTGCATTTAAAGGTTATTTGGTGTTGCCAGAATCTTTGGTTGTTTGTATTTCCCAGAAGATTTTGATTCCTACTTCTACATGTTGAAACAGACATTCTTTATTACGATTATATTGGTGGATTCTATGGGGTGGAATTTTTCTTTTTCATTTTAAGCTTTGTTGAAGCACATCATCGACTTTGTTTGAATTGAACATATTTATAATGAGCGAAGTCAAAATGTTGAGAGTAGAAAAGTGACGTGCAGGATACGAATAAGGCCTTAAGTAATTATACTGGCTTTGATATTCTTTTTATTTGAATTAGGGAGTTAGTCCGAAAGAATTTGGCTTAGTTGATCAACTGATAGAAAGTGACGTGAACATATCCCCGGTTTCAAATGAAAATGAGAGTGGAATTGCTTGCCGTAACTCAAAAACTGATTTTCCTAATGGTTTCGAAACATCCTATGATGTTGACAAGGGAAGCTCAATGAGCAATGGCGCTTTGTCCAAGCGTATGCATGAGACTGAGGAACCAAATACTGAGAATAAGAGAAGTCAAACTGTTATACTTGACAGTGATGACGAATCTCAGGCGAAGGTTTCTGTTTTCAATAAAGTTTAAGTTGAGGATCAAGCAGATTTGAAGGAAAATGCTGGTGAATTTGGGGCTGATTCTCTTCCTTCAAAGAATCTAAATGAAAAAGTTCACTGTATTCCTTGTAGTAAGATTGCTGTTGAGGTATACCCACATCCACTTTTGAAAGTGATCGTTTGTGCTGACTGCAAAGCCATAATGGAAGAAAAGATGAAAGTGAAGGTGAGCATATATAACTATTATGCTGATCAGAGAATTTGATAGTTTTACCTTTCATTATATTAGCCACTTGATATTTTGGGTACAGCATGCATACATCTTGGTTGGCAGCTAAATTGTTTTTTTTATTTTAATTTTTTTTTTTTTAAGGTTACTAAGCAGCTAGATTGTCATTCTACTTATGTACATGCGATTTGGATTTGCTTGTTTCATTCATATGAAGTTGTTTGGCTTGGCTTTTAAATATCTATTTTTTCTTCTTTGACCTATTAACAAGTTTAGGACATCTTATGTACTTTTTTCGTTCAGTTAATAATAACAAAGAGGGAACACAAATAAATGATGCTTTTGATTTTTATTTTTTAACTTTATTTTCTTATTTTGGTTTTGCAACCAAACTGCTCTGTCGGGTTAATATTTGATTGTTTGTTTCATGTTGGAGATTCTATTGACATGAGGTCTCATGGTAGGAGCCTGATTGCTCTGATGTTATTGCGGATGGTGTGGAAAAGCGAAATGCTTTGGAATGTTTTTGGTGTATTGTGGACGGAAGTAAGACAGTGTCCTTTAACTTGGATCAAGGAGTTTTTGGAACCGATCGAATTCTCTATTTGCTCCGAGATGATATCATTCAATTCTCTTCCATAGTTGATATATTTGTCAACTGTGTTGTGTTTTACATGAGGTAAGTAAAATTCTTGTAATATATATCTTCATGCAAGAAATTTGTAGACTTTGAATTACTTACTCAACACTTGAATATCTATTTTGTATTTGTTACTTGTACAACCAGCTTGTAAAAGCCAAGTTACATAAGTTGTATGCCTTTGTGGATCCTGCACAAATATCATCTTATTGTGGTTCAACTTCAGACAGAGCAAAATCTCTTGCAAGAAGATTAGAGGGTTGTTGCATTGATCAATTATTTTTGGCCCCATACATCTCAGGTCAGCAGTAGTAAGAGTGAAGTGGTTATTAAATTTTGCATTGATGGATGCCCTCTAACTTCATACATTTTGTTTTGAAGAAATCACTGGTCTTTGTTGATACTTGACCCTTACAATGACATCGTACATTTTTGTGACTCCCTTGGACGTAAACTTGGAAAGGATTTAAAAGGCATTATAAATACGTAAGGTTTTTATCCCATCACATTATGGTCTTTTGGAATTAATGTATATACTTTGTAATATATATGTTCTTTTTCTTAATAGTGGACTAAAAAATTTCAATGCCAAATGTGAAAGAAGTTTAAGGAAAAATATAGTTTGGGAAATTATTAAGGTACATATAAATGTCTTACCTAAATTGCTAATTGAGAAATCTATAAGGTTGTATTTATTGTACTTATAATTTTTATAAGCCCCACGACAGCCCACAAATAAAGAATGTGGCTACTTTGTAATTCATTATATGGACATAGTTGAAAAGTATATAATCTCTACTTTTGAAAAGGTAAGTATGTATGAGTTTACAACTTTGTAATTGTACTTATGATATATTTTTTTAATAATGGTATTGCCTTCCATTAACCTAGAATTTTTATTTTTTGCTACAGTTTGATCACAATGATACTCATACTCAACAAGAACTAGACGTGATGTGTGAAGAGTGGGCTAATTACTTTCAAACACTTATTGCTTAAGGCATCATTTCATGATTTTGTCCCTTAGTTGAAGTTTTAGTTCAAGTGAACTGAAGATGGAAGTGTGTGAATTGAACTTTAATTAATTAGGATTGTGTTTTGATTTGAATTATGTATATTATTTTGGGACTATATTGTGGAGCTACTTTTGTGGTAATGAAAAAACAGCAAAAATTCTGCGCATTTTATTTTATTTTTTTATATTGTAGAATATTCCAATAATTCTACCTTAAAGGCTAAATATAAAGACTATGGTTTAATATAGACTACAGTCTAAGCAGCTCAGAGATAGACTATAGTTCCATAAGCATAGTCTAAAGTTCCAAAGAACAAGGCTGTAGGATATTACACTACAGTTAAAAGCCGTAGTCTAAACGATGAGACTTTTTACTACGCCTCCATAGACTACGGTTTTGAAACCATAGTCTAATACATTAGACTACAGTAAAAAAAACGTAGTCTAATCCCTTTTTTGGTATAGTGATAAACCATAAAAAGACGAAATTAATATTTTTCACTTAAATGCCCTCTCATAAATAATGCTAATTAATAATACCAATTAGAAATAAAAAATAAACATTTTTAATAAAAAAATTTTGGAAGTCTTCTTCCTTCTTTGGTTGTAAAACTAGGATGGGCTCTGGTTGCAAAACCAGGATGAGCTCCAATGAGGCAGTGATGTCGGATAAACTTGGCAGGCTAAGGGTGATGTGTGGGGAGGGTCGTTGAAGTGAGTAGGGCTGGTGAAGACAAGATGGGCACCCTAATCAACAACGGTTTGAGTTGTAGGTGGCAATTAATAACAATCCCGTGGTAGGGGGCGACGTGCAATAATCTACTAGGGTGGGCTTTGACGGGTGGGTGGGGTCTGATGAGTAGGTTTTGATGATGGACGAGAATGCTTGGACTATCTAAAGCTAGGCTTTGATAGAGATCTTATGGGGTCGAGGGTTGTCGTGAAATTTTTTACTCCAAAATTGATGAGAATGGTAGCGGAAGAACATTATTTCGATAGATAACTAAACCATATTTTATATTTGAGACATTAAATTTAAGAACTAGGAACCTGAGTGCTTTTTTTTTTTTTTTTTTTCAATCTCAACATAAGCATTTTTCCCAATCTTAAAGTATAGAGAACACATAAAGGGGTAAAAAAAACATCAGCTTGATTTTAGGATAAACATCTTAACATTAACTTTCTTTAGTTTTGTTTTGTTTCCAAGCTTATTGTCTCTAGAATTTCAAAAGCATTTCCTTCAAATTGCTGTAAAAATTGAATTCTTCCCGGCAACCTGAAAAACAAAAAGAAAAAGGAAGACAAATCACAACTTTAAACCAAAATATTAGAAGCAACGAAGTCAATCTAAACCCACTTAATTTCAAAAAGACTGAAATCCACATGAATATGGAGCATTTCATTTCATTTCATTTCATTTTTTTTCCTTGTTCCTTTATTTGTTTCTTTTGAAAATGAGAAAGAAGAAAAAAGTAAAAGAAGAAGGTGTTAAGTAATAGCATTGTTTTTTTTTTTTTTTCACTTCACTGGAAAAAGAGCATTTGATAGAAATTTTCATTTTTCTTTCCCCTTTTCTATTTTTGGCTATCGGTTTCTCTGCATTCCTTAATCCATCTTTTTTATTTTCAGAAATCACTTATACTCGATAGCAAATAGGTAGGAATTAGATCTAGTAATTTCATCGCTAATTTTTTCTTTACCCAATCTTCTTTGAGAGAAAGATGAGGCCATTTTTTCCACTAGATCAAGCAGTTTTTTTCTTCTTTTTTTTTTGGGTGTGTGCGTGTTGGGGGAAGGAGGTTGTGCGGGGCGGCATGGGGCGTGGTGTTGGTGGCTAGGATTTGCCAGTGAGGGGTGAGTTGTTGGGGTGGGAGGAGAGAACGAGTGCTTGGGTTGGCCTCTCGACCGAGAGCCGAGAAGAATAAATAAAAAGTAACAAAGAAGGTTGAAAAATATTAAAAGTACGTTTCTGAATTTTTGAAAGCAAAAACTTATTTTAAAAAAATGGAGAACACAGCCTTCCCCAAAATGGGATTAATGTTCTTTTAATTGCTTAGGAGTGAAATTAAAACAATTTTTTCAAATTTGAATGACACATTTATAGTTTCATATGGAGGGATAAATTGTAAAATAAATAAAACTAAAAGGTATACTTTTGTAAGTTGCCCTATTTTTTTTAGAGTAATTTTAGTATATGGAGTTATTTGAGTTTATCAATTTTTTTTTACTGATTACTATTTTTAGTTCAAAAAAGTTTTAATTCTTTAAATCAAGTTTTAATTGTTTGACTTCCCAAAGAATTAATATATAAACCTGGAAGAATTGAATAATCTATATAAGCCCCGAAGCTTTGTTAAAGAAGTTCGGTATAGAAAATGAAATGTTTCCATCCATTTATTGAAGGAAAACGTAAACATAGAATTGCCTCAGCTTATTTATTAATAATTGTTGGAGAATTATTACATATAAAATGTTCGTGCTGAGAGCAAATTATAAAGTTGATCAAATCGAAGCAACCGAGTGAAAGGCAAAAGGAGTATTGACCCAGCTGAAGGCAATTACACTCCTAACACGATGAGTCCCGTCGCTCAACACAAACCAACCAAACCTTGCTGCGATGCCATATCCACCAGTCGAAGAGAACGTAACCTCATACTTCTGCTTCTGATTATTAACATCAAACACGAGGTTCCTTGGTGTAATATCGAATGTAATGCCGTCCGGCATGAACCAATCGGCGACATAATAAGTTGCGTCAACATTGCTCCCAACATTTGTCACGATTCTCCTGTACTTGACAGTTTCCACGTCTTTAGTGAAAACTATAGAAAATGACGGTAGATTTAGATCCCCTGTTTTAACCTTAGCCCCAAGCACAATATATGTTTGATCACATACATTTGGAGCAACCGGGGTTCTTGAAACTAATCTTATTTCTTGGTAACTATACCCAATAGAGCAAAGGAAGCCGATATAGTCATCCACACCCATGTGATACACCAAACCGGGATCAAGAGCCCTATTTGGATCCACATGACCAGATCCATGAGCGAAAGGCGTTGAATCCGCACCTGTCCATAGATCTTTAATACTTTGGCCAGAATCATCAACAATATAGGTTGTGGTCATAATAGCGGATTTTATAGCAGCAGGAGACCAATTTGGGTAAGCCCTCTTAAGCAAAGCAGCGATTCCACTAACATGAGGGCAAGACATTGAAGTTCCTGATATTATGTTGAATTCAACACGTCTTTTATCATAAAGGCCCTCGCCCCATGGACCGGTGCCTAGACTCCAACCGGCTATAATGTTGAGACCTGGAGCTATGACATCAGGTTTTAGAATCTGGGGTGTTCTACGGTTCGGACCACGAGCTGAGAAGGCAGCGACTTTAGGAGCCCACGGCGTTAATGTCCCAACAGTTGTCCCTCGAAACAGAATGGTTGCCTTGGGATTTTGGTTCAATCGGATGTAGTGTTTTATTTCTTCTCCATCATTGTAATTGACTCGAACCCCTGGATTCATATATGGATGGGCTTGAAGTTCTTCCCCACTATCTATTATATTTGGTACCATAAGTCCAACGCCGCTAACATTCTTTACCGCAATATCCTTCTCAAAAACTGAAATATTACCTCTATCCTCGCACACAATAATCTTCCCGGCAAGTTGGTTTGGATTGTTGAATTTGAGAAATTGACAATATCTATTCCCGAAATCCCCAGCATACGCTAGTGGATATTGCTTATAAGGCAAAGGAGGGCCAGCATAGAGAGAGGATCCAACAAAAGTCCTCGAATCACCTAGAACCACGTCGGCCTGAAACTCTCTGTCGATGCTGGAAGCACCAACCGTTAGTACCCAAGGAGAGGTATGGTTGACGGTTTTTGGTGAAGGACCAGAGTTTCCCGCACTGACAGAGACAAGAACGCCATGTTGCATAGCTCCAAAGCTTGCAATGGCTATATTATCTTGACTGTACTCCCCAGTTCCGCCACTTATGGACATGGATATTATATGAACCCCATCAGTGACTGCTTGGTCCATGCCAGCCAACATGTCAGCTCCTTCACAACCTTTAATACCACAAACTTTGTAAACGGCGATGCGGGCTTTTGGAGCGATACCAACGGCCGTCCCTTTGGCATACTGATAAAAGCTTGCATTTGGGACAACAGATCCCGCAACTGTTGAAGCTACATGAGTCCCATGTCCCTCTGTGTCTCTTGGAGATTTTGTCGTTGCAGGTTTTGAAAGGAACGCTCTTGCCCCGATGAGTTTCCGGTTACAAGACGAAGCCGGAAAGTCGGGCCAAATCTCACATTTGCCAGTCCAATTAGATGGGACAGGGGTCAATATTTCTGCGTCCGAAAAACTCGGGTGCTCTGGCCAAATTCCGGTGTCGATAACTCCGATGATTCTACCATCGCCGTAGTTGCCATTAGGCCAAAGTCCAGAGGATTTGGAGAGTTTTAAAAATTGGGGTGTACGTGTAGTCTGGATTTGGTGGACTTGGTCAGGCGTGACAAGGAGAACACCTGGAATGTCTTTTAGCGTTGTAGCTTGGGAAGGGGTGAGGCTTGCGGCAAAGCCATTTACAACCTTCTCATATGTGTAAAGGATTTTGGAAACGTGATTAGAAGGAGGAAGAGATTTGATGATGGAGTTGTACCAGTGGTGATGAGAGGTGAAAAGTGATGGCTTTTGAGATTTCTCCATGTGTACAATGAATGTCGTTGGATGGTCTGAATCGCCATCTGATAATGGCTTTGAAAAGGATATCGGAATAATAACACAGGAGAAGAGAAAAATTATAAAGAATGAGAGATACTGAGAAGTAGTGGCCATGGCAACTGAATACCGTTGTGTTTTGTGGTAGGAACTTGAATGAGCAATAGCTTGAATTTGTAGATATATATAGGAGTTTGAGACTTGTATTAGCATTTACCTTTTCCATTATTGCAAAGTTATAGTACCCCACAAGTACTTGTATATGTCGTTGCTTCATTTACTTTGCATCACTCTTACGTAAATAGCCAAACTCTGTGAGGGTTGCTTAAAGTACTATTCAAAATTTGGACCACTTAATTGCGGTTTTATTACTTACCTTTTATATTTTGCTTTATGTATGGAACAGTCAGACAAGTTCAAAGCTAAAGGTTAAAGATAAAAAGGTTTGTAAGATATTAAAGTTAATTTATGGACTTAAGCAAGCTTCACGTTCTTTGAATATAAGATTTGATCAAGTAATAAAGACGTATAGGTTAAATAAAACGTGGATGAACTATGTGCTTACAAATATATTAAGGATGGGAATGTGGTTTTTCTACTACTTTATGTAAATGACATTCTGCTTATTAGCAATGACATTGGGGCATTATCGATCAAATTATAGTTGACCAAGCAGTTTAACATAAAGGATTTAAGTGAAGCTAATTATGTCATAGATATCCAAATCTTTCGAGATAGGAAGAATAAAATGATAGTTTTATCCCAAACAACCTACATAGATAAAATTTTTGAAAAGTATGCAATGTAGAATTCTAAAAAAAGGTAAGCAACTATCTAGGTCTGGAATTATTCTTTCTAAGAAAGACTCTCAAAAGTCTGATGAAGAAAAAGAATATACGAAAAAGGTACCTTATGCTTACGCAGTAGATAGTCTCGTGAATGCTATGCTCTATACATGACTAGACATTTGTCATGCGGTTAGAATAGTGAGTCTATTTCAGTCAGATTCAGGACCAAACCATTTAGTTGCAGTCAAGCAAATTTTTTAGTACCTGAGAAGGAACTACAAGAAAAAACTACATTTAACAACATATTATTTACGACATGTAGTTTTTGAATGTCGTTGAAAAGTACATACAACGATATCTTCAACAACGATGTCATTAACGACATTTGAAACAATAATTAATGACATCTATATAGATGTCGTATTAAAGGTCTTCTTTTAACGACAATAGTTTAATGTCGTGAAATTATTTAACGACAAGTAGGAGATGTCATCAAAGCCTTGAAGATTCAACGACACCCCTTATAGACGACATTGGTCAAGATGTCATCTATAAGGGGTGTCGTGGAATCTCCAAGGCTTTGACGACATCTCCTACTTATCGTTAAATAATTTAACGACACTAAACTATTGTCGTTAAAAGGAGACCTTTAAGACGACATCTATATAGATGTCGTTAATTATTGTTTCAAATGTTATTAACGACATGTTTGTTAAAGATGTCATTGTATGTGCTTTTCAACGACATTCAAAAACTACATGTCGTAAATAATATGTCATTAAATATAATTTTTCTTGTAGTGAGGACTAAGGGCTATATGCTAGTGTATTTTCTGAGGATCCAACACCTCTTGGACACACTGACTTGGATTTCCTGTTTGGATTCAAGAAGATCGAATTCAAGATCTGTATTTACTCTGGGAGGAGATGCCATTGTTTAGAGAAGTGTCAAGCAAGATTGTACTTCGAATTCAACAATGATGCCTAGTATGTGGCAGCTAGTGAAGCTTCAAAAGAAGTTGTGTGGCTGTGCAAGTTCCTTAAAGATCTTTAGGTAGTTTCTAGTATGGATAAGCCGATGTCGCTGTATTGTGATAACACTGCAGCGATAGCCAATGGTGAAGAACCAAGATTTCACAAGAAGAATAAGCGTATACATCAAAAGTATCATGTGATAAAGGACTTCGTTGAGGGTGGACATGTCGCAGTATGCAAGATCGTGTTTGAGGATCATATATTTGATCCTTTCACGAAGACACTGCCAACGAGGGTTTTTAAGAAGCACATAGAGGCTATGGGGATACGCAACATATCGTGTTTTCTCACTTAGAGTAAGTGGGAGACTGTTAGACTAGGTGTCCTAAGGATTAAATTATGTAATAAGTTTTTGGAGACATTTAATCAATAAAAAGATTATTTATTATTCATATATTAAATTTTGTCCTCTTTATGTTCATTTCTGTTGATATATGATAAGCAAACAAAAAGTCTAAGACTGTCAATCTAAATATTTAAGATCGTGCATATGATGGACAGGTTATGCGAAAGATATGAATCTTAAAGTTGATAATAAAACTTGTTATTTGAAAAAAACTTTGATTTAAAAATTATTAGACTTCTGTTGCATATCGTTTTCCACCAACTTTTATAGATACTTTATTTACTAAGCTCCTTTTTTTTTATCCGTTGCATTTTTTTATATTTATTAAAATATTTTCTTATATTTTCCTTACCTAAACATCTCTTTTTTTTTTTTTTCAAGTAACATCTTTTTCCATATACATACTTAATTGACATCTTTTTCCTCTATAATATGTGTATATATATCTATATCCTGTAACAATTTTTATATTTGATTTATCCTCACCAAAATTGTTCTTCCTCGAGCATGTCTTACTTATCTACACATATATAATATTAAACCATAATATAAAGTTAATTAAAATGTGCATTTTTAACATTTCTTTCTTTTGAAAACTTATATAATAAAATCTGCAACCCTAATGCAATATTTTTCTATTATCTACATTTGAAACAAATGTTCTCAATCAGGGTCCCTACTTAAGAAATTTTGTTGATGTCCTTTAAAACATTAATTTTAAATCATTATTAGAAATTATTGCTTACGAGACACTCATTAGACGATAGTTATAATGCTCAAGAAAATTTAGTACTTTAAATCCAAGATTAGTTTGGATTTAATTAATGAATCTTTCCTTTCATAAATCATATTTTGTAAAATTACAAAAAAGTAAATGATTTACGTATAATATTAAATATTAATGTATATTATGTCCATAAACTTGATGCAATGTAGAGTATTTTAATATACAAAATTTTATGAGTTTAAATACTCAAAAATTTGTGAAAAATATCCTTAAAATAATTTATATCACATTAATTATAATTTTGTTGTGTAAATTAATAAAGGGTAAATATGTTATTCAAAGTAGAAAGTCATGCCATGGTCTAGAAAAAGTATTAAATGGTCAAATACCATTCAGTTAAACTGATAAAAATTTTTATGTCTACAATCCATCGGTTGATGAAATATAGTATAAAAAGACACACAAAAGAAAAAATGGTGCACCATACAGTGCAATTATACTGATAAAGTAAAAACACAGATATAAAGAATACTATGTTGGGATTAGAAAAAGGGTACATGTAATGCCCTTTTACAGACGTCACAATAATCGTTACTTTTACCGTTATTATTATTTTGTTTAGAAATAAACAATTTAAATAAAATACTTGCACTAAAATAGATATCCCAGGAAAACATGGATAATTTTTTTTAAACTACTTACTGGATTGCTTCCTTCACCTTAATTAGCCCAATAGAACACTGATAGTGTTCGGCTAATTGATCACCCATAGAAATGGGTAGTTTACAAATACAATAATTTACTAAATTTTAGACATACAAAACTTCAAACAATGTTTGAATCTCTCAAGAAAAATCTTATATGTCCAAATAGTTTAACCATACCAAAATGAAGAAACATGACATAGTCCTTCAGAATCACAATTAAAAAACTACTAAAAAGTCTCAAAATATTCAAAAATCAATAGGAATATAAATAAAATCTCAAATCATCAGTGCGAAGAATAATATTAATAATAAAATCATTGTTCAAGTAATTAATTTTTTTATTGTGCGATTCTGTTTTCAATCCAACACTCCTAGTGCACACGCTCGTCTCCATCCTCCACTTATTCCTATTTCTTTTATCTTTGTCTGTAACATGATATAAAACTAAGTAAGCATAAGCTTAGTAAGTACACTTTCTTATCTCACAACATAAAATATTTCATAAAAATCATTACATAATATAGTAATCATAATCATAGTAATGCACGAGGCACAAGTTAATATAGAATATATCTTTACATTTAAACTTTCATATTAAAACATTATTCATTTTATCTTTGGGGGCCCAAGCAATGCATCGTAAACATAAACATCATAGGCGCGTTGTCACGAGAGGAGTGGGGTAACTAGTCCAAAACCAAACATGACAAATCCAACCTTTGGGACATCATAAACATAAGCATAGGGTGTGCAATGCTTAATTAAGTGATACATATATATATATATATATATATATATAAGCTTCTTTGAACAACTGTCTTAAACCATAAAAAAACATTAACATAAAAATAATCTTAGGAAAATTCATCTTTAAAAGGTTTTGAAACAAGAACATTAGATCACAAACCTTTACTTATAAAACATTGCTTGGCATTTTCATAAATATTGCAGGTGACAATGTACTTACTTGTCTTGCTTGCTTACTAAACCTTAATTTGGGTGACGTTGCTATAGTTTTTGGTGTGCTCACCTTTTGGAGTGTTTATGTCAAACATTTATATTGACCATAAGTCATTAGCAATACTATTAGCAATATATAAACATCTCATACTATCATTAACCATCACCTTATCATGTAATAATATCAAAAAGCACAAAATTACAATTTATGAACCTAGGGCATAATTCTCAAAAGTAGGCAGAATGACATTTATTCCCTTAAAAATTTATAATAATTTTATCTTAACTCCATGTCAGTCAAAACTAGTGGCATTAGAAACTAGACTCAAAAATAAAGAATTTGATATATTACATATAAATTTTGACAATAATTTGCATGAAAAAAAAGTCCTTGAAATTCAGTCTAACTTTTGGGTCTGTGTAAAACTATACAGCTTTCAGGGTCAACTTCAAAAAATTCATAATTATTTAAAGAAAACTCTGATTCAAGCAATACAAAAACCAAAAGAAAGCTTAAGAGGTCTAATATTTGATAAAAATATAAGACAAATATAAACAGAGCAATACAGAATCAAAAATTACTGAAACACGATACTGTCAAGTGTTTCTATGAAAAGTAGGCATAAGGTATTAAAAAACTCAATACCAATTCATAAGCTAATAAAATCTCAATTAAAATTATAAACACATAATTAACATGATACTAATAGATAATAAAATATATCCGTAAAGATCTACATAACAAAAATATGAAAATCTAGGATATCTCCAATCTAGGGTTTAACGAAAGGTTAATCAAAACAAGTAAATCATCAACTTTTTGCAATCATCGATTGATATAAAATACATGTAATAAAGAATCTTTGTGATGAAAATAATAATTCTAATACAAACATAGTACACCAAAACTATAACATATCCAAAAATTAGCTTCAAATAAATTTTCAACAATTAAAAACATGCATTAGAATTCAGAGACCAAACAAACTCTAATTACCTAAAGTAGTGAGCAACATATGATCACAAAATTCCAATAATTAAAATAAAATTACTTTAACCTTAAAATTTTTATGACAACCTAATAACATATATATATATAGTACCACAAAAAGTCTCATTAGCAAATAAATTTGTTTATCTATACAAATAAGTCACATAAACAAGAAGTCCCGAATTCACTAACTAGGCAACTATAAAAACCTATCTAAAAGAAAATTCAACAACTCATAAAATATTCATCAAGTAACCACAAAATTTTTCAGATCATAACTTAACATATGCAAGAATATCTCTATAAAATTTCGTTCAAATCAAAGGTCGTTTACCCCTTAAACATGGACTATACTTGTGTGTAAAATATTAATCAGCAACAGTTTGGTCATGAGTGGTAGAGAATGAAAATTTAATATCTCAGCATAGAAAATTCCAAATAACATGAAATTTTGAGGAATAACACATAACACATACATAAAGATCATAGTAAAATTTTAGAGTAAACAGAAATTCGTAGACAAATTTATAGGGGTCAGATTACAAAGGAAACAAAATTTTAGCAATTGTCTAGAATGAGTTTCTTACCTCCAAAACGATTCTTCTCAATTGTCTTGAATTTATCTAAGTCAAAACCCAATATTTCATTTAATTGTTTGCAGAAAAATAGGGAAGAGACGGGAAGAAAACGTGGAGAAGAAAGAGAGAGTGTCTAAGAAAATTTTAGAGAGAGAGAATTTTCTTTGGCTAGAAATTAAGATAATGAAGGCTTTGGTGGCTTAGAGGTATATTTATAGATTTATGAGAGAGAAGAGATTAAATGAGTATAGAAACCTTAATCTTAATCTAATTCAATTTCCCTTTTTTTCCTTTTTTTTTCTTTTCTTTTTGCACGACAACTTTGTCTTTTCTCCTTCTTTTTTTTTTGTTTACGTAATTCCATTCCTTACGTTTTCTTTACGTAAGGTTTATTAATATATAATATAATATAATATAATATAATATAACATAATATAATATAATATAATATAAATATATAATATCTTAATAATATATAAAATGGTTATGATATGATTATATCTATATAAACAATAATATAATATAAATTTAATTTAATTATAATACCTAATTATTTATATACAACAATAATATTTACTCTATAACCTCAAAAATATTAATTTTCATATTATTCTCTTGGACAGTTTATATTATTTAACTTCTTAACACCATAATAAAAAAAATGCTACACATATAATTATTATGGCATCATAAATGTTATAAAAATAAGAAAATATGTAATAAAATTCATGTCATCATCAAGAACATAACTGTAGGCATACATATTGTAAGACCTGTCGATTTACATGTAACAAATAATGTTATATTAGTGACGACGTTAAGTATTTTTCCATACTGATTTATGATATTATTGTCACTAACCATTTATTCTAAGTGTTATGACAGGTGACGATCACATGAAATTGATGTGCTCAAAGTGTTAATGTTATTTAGGTTGTATGTTTAATTATGATTTAGAAATAATCTTAAATGCTTTAATGGAATCTAGTATGTTAGGACAAATCAGTAGGCTGAACCTTCAAGTTCGGTAGGCCAAATTGTCTCTCAATAATCGCCAGGCTGATGAAAATAATCGGTAGGCCGGACTTCATGAAATCGGCAGGCCGAAGTGAGACATCGGCAGGCCAATGACAGCTGACGAGCAGTCAGTAGAAAATCCCCCAAAATTCATGACAAGGATGATGATGTGATTGGATAATGATTGTTGATTGAATGACATATTTTTAGGTTAATTTCCTTATTTAAGGAAATGAAATGTTTGACTTTGCATTGATTGGATTTAATTGATATGGTTTCTCAAATTAAATGGGGTAAGATATGATAAGTGGAACTAATTGATTTGACTTTCCCCAATCCTTTCCATTTTCCACGAGTATTGACCACAATCAGTTAGAAAATTTTTGATTTTATAGAAAAGGATAACTTCCCTCTTTTATGCCATTCTCATTTTTCATGATAATTTCATTTTCTTTCTCAAAAATATTCTCTTAGACTGTTTTCTTTCTTCTTCCTTCTCCATGTTCTCTTCTTTTCTTCTCTCTTTATTTTCAGTTACAAATATTTGAAGGAAATATTGAAATTTTGTTGGGATAAATTCAAGGAAGTTTGAGAAGTAATTTGCTCAAGGTAAGAACTCATTTTTTTTTGGTATTTCTGAAATGTATTTTTCCTTCTTAATCCGACTGCCATATTTTTGTCTCGAAATTTCCGTTGGTTCTGAGGTTTTAATATGATGTTTATATATATGATATGTGATTTTTCTTTAAGTTTCACGTTATTTTGATTTCTCTACATTAAGATACGAATTTTCTACTCTCTGCCACTCACAGTAAAATGTTGTTGTTTTATTATGTTGCTAAAAAATGTGGTTTTAGTTCAAGGGGCAAATGTACTTTGTTATTTACGAAATTTGGCAAATATGTTCATGTATATGTTATGTTATGGACTGGAAAGGTTGGTAATGATATGATGAATATTTTATGTGTTATGGAATTTTTATTAAGACTAGGTTTAGAAACTATTCTAACTGTGAAATTGTTGGACTTTTAGTTGTGTGATGTTTTGTATGATTAAATGATTTTATTTGGCGTTAAGATATTTTTGTGGTACTGTAATATATGTTAGTAAGTTGTTAGTAAGAATTTTAGAGTTTAAATAAATTTTTTTTTGATTGTTTGAAAATGATGAACTCTTGTAACTCACTACTTAATATTATAGAAGTTAGTTTTAATATTGATTTCAAACGTCTGTTTTGATCTAATCTGATTTTTTTTGTGAAGCCAATTTTTAGATATGTTATAGTTTTATGTGTCTATTGTATATGATAATTTTTGTGGATTTTTCTACAGTGTTGATAATGTGATAATGGACCTGAGTTTAAAGTTGTTCACTGCCTAACTATTGTTGGCAGATTTTATGTTTTGATATGTATGACTTGTTTTTAGATACTAAATGTAATTTTATGTCTAATGAAAAATCATGGTAATATGTTTATGTATTAACTTTGTCCCTGCTAAGTGTGGTGCTCAAATTGTGTGTGAATGCTAAGATATTGAGCTATGAATTCATAGAGGTCAGAATGCATTTTGTGTTAATAGTTTTATTCTAATATTTTATGTTAATGAAATGTATTATAAATTTATGTTTCTAGAGATGAATGTATGTGTGATATTATAAGGTAATGGATGTTATGTTGTGTGATAATTTGTTAAAAATATATGTTAATTGCCTATTTTTTTTTTATGAATGTATGACATGAACACAATATAAAGTGAGCACATCGAGACTACAACGTCATCACCGACAAAATTAAGGTTAAGTAAGCGAGCTAAAAAAGGAAGTGTATTCTCACCTGCAACATGATGTGGTTTATGAAAAGTTTGAAATCTATGTTCATGATGGTTTTATAATGATTTCCACGATGGTTTTGCATGATGTTTATTATAAAAGTTTGATGTTTAAAGTTTATGCATGTTTTGATGATGATGTCTTTCAAAACCTATAAGTATACATTTATGTATCACCTACATAAGTGTTGCATACCCATGTTTATGTTATGTTATGATGTCATGTTTGGTTTAAGATTAGCTACCCTTCTCCTCTCATAACGGCGTGCCTATATTGATGTTTATGATACAACACTTGGGCCCTTAAGATAAAGTGAATTAAGTTTTATTATGGACATAATAACAAAAGATATCTTCCTTATGAAATTTGTGCCTAGTGCACTATTACTATGATGATGATGATGACGTTCATAAAATGTTTTAAGTTGTGAGATATAAATGTACTTACTAAGCATTAGCTTATTTAGTTTTATATCATGTTGTAGATAAGGGTAAGAAAGTCTTGGATTAGGTGGAGGGCAAGGAAAGGCGTTTGAGCTAAGCAAGATGAATTGTAAACGTAAGGATGCCAAAGAAGGAAGTTTTAATGTTATAAACTATGTTTTATAATTTGAACATGTTTATTTGATAAGATTTAAAGAATTCATGAACTATGTTTTATTATTTTATCTTATTTCTTTTTAAGTATATTGCATTCCGCATTTTGAAGTATCGAATCTCTTTTTAAAATTAATTTTCTAATTTTTCTTAGTCGATCGGCCTGCCAAACCTAGCAAAATTTGAACGTCAGTTGTACAAAGCCTCAGGCGGCCTGCCGGTGGATGATTTTTAGCCTGCCGATCAAGTTTGGCCTGCCGAATAGTGAGAGCTTATTGTTAAAAATGTTGTGACGTTTCATTTTAAATTATGATTTTATTATTTGGAATATTTAACTATTTAAAGGATGTTTACGATTAGGTTATTTAAAAAAAATACATGCATGGATCCTGAAATATGTTTTCAAACTTCTTTTTATTCAAATAGTTTATCTTAAATAATGGTTAAATGAATGAATATAACGACATCTGTGACGTCCGTAAGGGGGCGTTACACATAACGCTAAAGCATTATAAAGATTATGAATTTAGAGTAAGTTGAAATTCTTAAAAAAAACAATAAATACTTTTAAGCTTATTATCACTTTTGACATAAACATCCCAAGCACATCGATCCCACGAGGCCGTCACCTGTGATATTACTAAATAAAAAGTTAATTTACTTATCATAAATAATAATAGCTCTAAATATCACATTGTAATGTTAAATTAACATAAGTGTCCCTAGAAGATAATGGCGGACATTACAGATAAGATATTAAATCCTAGATTGTTTGAGTGTATATTTCCTCAATTTTCAACAAACGGCATAGGAAAAATATAGTGTGGTATAAGACTACTGTGGAAATTCGGTTCATATCCCTCTTCTTAGGGATCTTAATTGAAGAATATTTTTATTTTAATGCAGATTATTGTTGATTGTTAGTTGATTCCTGATTTTTAGTCAATCACCTGATTTAGCTCCCTGATCCTAGGAATTAGTTCTGATTTTATGCTGATGTAATTAGGCTGATTAGTAGGCGGATGTAAATTAGCTTTTTCTTAGGTCTAACCTATATATAATGTACTCTCCTCTCATTTTCAAAATGAAGAAAATTACACATTCTTCAGCCTTTTTCTTCATGGTATCAGAGTGTACCTGATATCTTCCATGGCCACCGAAATTCCTCCTTCCTCCTCTTCCACTTCCGATGTTATTCCTGTCCAGGAAATAGTTCCTTCTAGCAGCCACCCATTAACCAAAAATTCACCCATTACCATGCATAAACTCATAGGCCCAAATTATATTCAATGGTCTCAGTCAATTTTGATGTTTATATATGGAAAAGGAAAGGATGAATACATTTTCGAAGACGCAGCCCCTCCAAAGAAGGAAGACCCTGGTTTCAGAAAATGGAATGCTGAAAATAACATTGTCATGTCATGGCTCATAAACTCCATGATTGTTGAAATTGGTGAGAACTTCATGTTTTATGAGACAACAAAGGAGATATGGATTGCAGCAAAGGAAACCTACTCTGACAAGGAGAATATGTCAGAAATTTTTGATATTGAAGGAGCTCTACATGAATTACGTCAAGGTGATCTCTCTGTCACCCAATACCTCAACGCTCTCATTCAGAGATGGCAGCAACTTGATCGGCTTGAGTGCTACGATTGGGCCTGCCCCACTGATGCAGTGAAATACAAGGTAATCCTAGAAAAGAAAAGAACCTTCAAGTTCTTACTAGGGTTAGACAAAAGCCTTGATGAACTCTGTGGTCGAATCTTGGGAATGAAACCACTTCCATCCATCAGAGAAGCTTTTTCAAAAGTTCGACATGAAGAAAGCAGGAGGAAGGTAATGCTTGGCTCATCAACAGTTGAAACTTCAGCACTAGCCGTTCACAAGAATCCGAACTTTAACCAAGAAAGAAAGGAAAGGCCTAAATGTGAACACTGTAGAAAGATGGGACATACAAAAGACAAGTGCTCGGATCTTCATAGCAAACCACCAGATTACAAACCCAAACCAAGGCGTAGAAATAGTACTACCACTTCAAACGAGAATCAGTCCACCAATACTGAGGCAGCCCATTCACTAAGGAATAATTAGAGGCTCTTCAGACAATCCTAGCCCAAGCCAACCAGTCTCAAAACTTAGTCATAGGAACTGGTTCTCTTACACAGAAAGTTAAGGCACTAAAAGTCATTACATTTCACAAAGAACAATCCAGTTCTTGGATTATTGACTCAGGCGCCTCTGACCATATGACGGGAGATGCAAACTTACTTCAGAATTTCATTCCATGTTCACATACTACATCTGTCCGAATAGATGATGGATCTCTATCAAAAGTTGCTAGCTATGGATCAGTGCCTCTTACCAAAGAGATTGTTCTCAACTTTGTGCTACTTGTGCCAAAGCTTGATTGTAACCTTTTATCCATTAGCAAGCTAACTAAGGACCTAAACTGTATTGCAAATTTTTCTTCTAAATCTTGCAAATTTTAGGACTTGGTTTTGGGGAGGATGATTGGCAATGCTGATGTATGTGATAGTCTCTACCTTCTCAAGAATAAAAGGAGTCATGAAGGGCTTCATCAACCAACCAATTGTGTCTCTAAAAGTATTATGTCTACATCTGTCTCTAGTTTAAATAAAGAAGATGCAATCATGTTATGGCATTTTCGTTTGGGTCACCCAAATTTTATTTATCTTTCAAAATTGTTCCCATCATTGTTTGTTAAAAAAAATCCAAAATTGCTGAATTGTGAAGTCTGTCAATTTTCAAAGCATGTTCGAAATTCATATCTAATTTTTCCATACATATCATCTAGACCATTTGCAACTATTCATAGTGATGTGTGGGGTCCCTTAAGGGTAAAAAAATAACCGGATCACGATGGTTTGTTTTATTTGTTGATGATCATACTCGAGCCACTTGGGTATTTCTGATGAAAGATAAATCAGAAGTAGGACAAATTTTCCAAAATTTTGCAAGAATGATCCAAACACAATTTAATTCAAAAATCCAAATCTTTAGAACAAATAATGCCAAGGAATACTTTACATCACATCTTGGAAATTACCTCCTTGACTTAGGAATAGTTCATCAAAGTTCTTGTGTAGATACACCTCAACAAAATGGAATTGCTAAGAGAAAAAATCGTCATCTACTTGAAGTAACTCGATCTCTCCTTTCACATATAATGTGCCCAAACATTCTTGGGGGGAAGCCGTGTTAATAGTAGCCTATCTTATAAACCGAATGCCTTCTAGAATATTGTCCTTTAAAATACCATGTGAAAACCTCTTTGAGTCCTTTCCAACAACTCCTTTAATCTCAACAATTCCTATAAAAATTTTCAGGTGTTCAGCATTTGTACACATTCATCAAAACCATCGAAGTAAACTAGATCCTAAATCCAAAAAATGCATCTTCCTTGGTTATTCACCAACCCAAAAGGGGTACAGATGTTTTTCTACTACAAAGGGATGATTCTATACCACTATGGATGTTACTTTTCATGAGGATCAACCATTCTTTCCAAAATCCACCATTCAGGGGGAGAATAACCAGAGTGAATGGTAGCTATAGGAAACAAGTTTTGAGTCCCAACCGAGTCTTCTAAGTCAACCAAGTCTTTCGAGTCCATCTTATTTCGAGTCAAACTCATCGCCCATTCCTCAACCAGTTTCAGATTATTCAGTCCCAATACCAACATCAGGTGAGGTCCAATCAAAAAATCCTCTTATTCATGAAGAAGAAGAACTGAACATAGAACAGATGCAAAGTCAAGAATCTAAACCTAATACCGAAGCCCGAAATGAGCCAAGTAATAGCAATACTATTTCTGAACCTAATGTTTCGATTAATGATCTTGGTTGGCCAATTGCTATATAGAAGGGGGTGCGTTTATGCACTCAACATCCTATATCTAAATACGTTTCTTATGCAAGTTTGTCCTCTAGTTTTCGGGCCTTTACTACTAATCTAGTAGCAACTGAAATTCCAAAGTGGAAAGCTGCAGTTGAAGAAGAAATCAAGGCCTTGGAGAAGAATGGCACATGGGAGATAATTAGCCTGCCAAAGGATCGAAAAATGGTAGGGTGTAAATGGATTTTCACCATCAAGTATACCGTAGATGGCAGTATAGATAGGCATAAAGCAAGACTTGTAGCAAAAGGATTCACACAGTCCTATGGAATCGACTATCAAGAGACTTTTGCACCTGTTGCAAAGCTCAACACTGTCAGAGTTCTTTGTCCATTGCCGCCAACCTTGACTGGCCATTATAGCAACTAGATGTCAAGAATGCTTTTCTCAATGGTAACCTAGAGGAAGAGGTCTACATGGAGATACCTCCTGGTCTAATGATAAAGAATCCACTAGAAGCAGTCCGTAAACTCAAGAAGTCTCTCTATGGACTCAAACAATCCCCAAGGGCTTGGTTTGACAGATTTACTGGAGCAATGAAGAAGTTTGGATATTACCAATGTCAATCAGATCACACTATGTTCCAAAGAAACACTCCCGAAGGATAAAGGGTAATCCTTATAGTGTATGTTGATGACATTGTAGTAACAGGAGATGACAGAAAAGGGATACAAGAGCTAAAGAAGTTCCTAGCAAACGAATTCGAGATCAAAGACTTAGGGTTTCTAAACTACTTTCTTGGGATGGAAGTGGCTCTTCCAACAAAGGTATTTGTGTCACTCAACATAAATATATATTGGATCTCCTCAAGGAAACAGGAATGCTAGGATCCAAGCCTATCGATACACCCATGGACTTTGTAAAGAAGTTGGGAATCGAGCAAGAATGACGTCCAGTAGATAAAGAGAGATATCAACATCTGGTTAGAAAGCTGATTTATCTCTCATACACCCGACCTAATATTGGCTTTTCTGTGAGTGTTGTTAGTCAATTTATGAACAATCCCAAAGAAGATCATCTTGAAGTCGTTCTTAGAATTATTAGATATTTAAAAATGACTCCAGTAAAGGGACTTTTCTTCAAAAGAAATAATGACAAAAATGTCAAAGTTTACACTGATGCAGATTGGGCAAGTTCACCAACCGATAGAAGATCAACCTCTGGATACTGCATGTATGTATAGGGAAACTTGGTAACTTGGTGGAGTAAAAAGCAGTCAGTTGTTGCTAGGAGTAGTGCTGAAGCCAAATTCAGAGCTCTTGCACTTGGAATTTGTGAAGTTATATGGATCCAACGACTATTTACAGAACTAAACCTATCCAGAGAAGAACCACTGAAAGTGTTTTGTGACAATCAAGCAGCCATTAGTATTGCAAGGAATCCTGTCCACCATGATCGTGTTAGACATGTATGCTCTAAGGAGTAAAAATGTAATACGTTTTTGGAGACATTTTTATCAATAAAGAATTTATTCATTTATATATACCAAATATTGTCCTCTTTACGTTCATATTTGTTGAATGTATGATAAGCAAATAGTAGTCTGAGACTGTCAGTTTAAACCTTAAGAATTGGGCATATGATGGGATGATTATGCGGTAGACACGATTCTTAAGGTGACGGTCTAAAACATATGATCCGCAATCGAGGGAATAAAGTTGGGCGCTTTATTCATGTAAAGATTGTTATGTTGTCTATATCCCTTTTGGGAGATGGTTTGTCTTGACCATCGGACTTGGACTCCATGAATAGAAACATTGGCACGTTGTCATAGGTGACGATGTGTTGGATCGGGACATAAAGTGAATTGATTTGGATTAATAATTCTGTCTTGGCAAATCGATTCACTTTAGAAATCATTTGTATTGTATCTTAATCCTGAGATGAATAGTGGGCCCGTTGTCTTGATTTGTGTCTTTTGATATACCAATGGGTGACTCCCACATCTCTATAGTGGCATGCATGCCGGTACGTTGGAGGCATGACTCTTGATAGCGTAGACTTGTTATTCATAGATATGGAATCCATAGCTCCTCTTTAGGAGTAATGATATCCTCTTATATGCGTTGTCCTGTAATTGGAAAACTGGAGTGTTCAACCATTTGGATACATAGGTGTAACCGAATGGTATATTATCTTTGGATGGTAAGTTTTCTAAAGGTGAGACAATGGAACGTAAGATAAAAATAATCAAGAAGGTAAGACAGAACTTGTCCTTAAGCCAATTATGGATGATCATATGGGGATGCGATACATTATGATATGTCATGGAGACTTAGCTACACGAGCTTCGTAATTCTATAAAGTTCGAGAGTGCAACTCCAAGCTTTTAGTGGAGTAGCGTTGGAGTTGATAATTGTGAAATGTATATCTGGGATATTGGGTTTCATAATTATCATGAGCTTGAACTTTATAGGTCCATTTTGGTCCCCTTTGCTAGCTCACAAAATCCTGTAATGACACGGCGTGCTTTTCCAATAATTGGTGACTTATGTCGGATTTATCAGATTGGTTTAAAATTTATAAGAATCAAATAATTCATGTCTGTTTATCGGTTGAATTAATTATGTAAGAAAATTAGTTCAAGATGAACTTGTTGAATTATTGCGTTCGGATAATTCTTGTTTGTTTATCGGTTGTTTTAATTTTGGACAATTAGAACAAGATAAACTTGTAGAATTATTGTGAATTGATTTATTTTTTTAGAGATTATCTTGATAAAGTTTGTTTTGATCAGATATCTTTTATATTGGGCTATTTGAATCAAAACTGAGACTTTATCCTTTAGAATCTCGGGTGGAAAATAAAAGATTCGCAGAGATTTTTTCTCGACAGTTTGGCCTGCCGGATGACGTGTTCGGCCTGCCGATCGCGACAGTTAAGATTACGTGTTTTCATGCAGATCTTATCAGATATTGATCCGAACTTGATTCTGTTTCATTTTTAGAGACCTAATCTAATATGGACTGACCCCGAGGACCAATAGGTATAAAAAGGGAGTGAGTCTAATGATTTACTAAGATCAATTTGAGAGATTAAGAGTGATACTCTTCTAGTGAGCATCTGAAAACTCCCTGAGAGCTTTTGTTCACAAATCACGAACACTAGCTTTGGGTTCTCTCTATTGGTTGGAAGGAGAGTCACCGGTGGAAGAGCTGTACGTGTGAGCCCACACTCACTCTAGTTGTGGATAGAGAATAGCAAAGAAGACCAGTTGGTTGAGGCTCTTCTGGAACGTTACTTCTCTACACAGGTCGCGGAGGTTCTTCGGCACATCGAGGTTAGTAAGATCTGTCGAATTTATACATAAAACATGTCAAACTTGTGTTTTGAAAAATACTCTGACGAAAAAATTTTAAAATTTCGCTGCGCACTTTGTTTCCAACAGATCGCACAAAACACATTGAGATTGATCGACATTTCATCAAAGAGAAGATTGAGATTGATGTCATTTCATTGTCCTACATTCCTACTTGCCTTCAAATAGTCGACATTCTTACGAAAGCTCTTCCAAGAACCAGTTTCGATGAATTGAGTTCCAAGTTGGGAATGATCAACATCTACTACCCAACTTGAGGGGGAATGTGGAAATCCGGTTCATATCCCTCTTCTTAGGAATCTTAATTGAAGAATTTTTTCCTTTAATGTAGATTATTCCTGATTGTTAGTTGATTCCTGATTTTAGTCAATCACCTGATTTAGCTCCCTGATCCTAGGAATTAGTTCTGATTTTATGCTGATGTAATTAGGCTGATTAGTAGGTAGATGTAAATTATCTTTTTCTTTGGTCTAACCTATATATAATGTAATTTCCTCTCATTTTTAGAATGAAGAAAATTACACATTCTTTAGCCTTTTTCTTCAACTACTTTGTATAAAATTTTATGGGACCCACCATAATAATGTGCCACCCGAAAGGGTGGAATATTGTCATAATATTCCTAGAGGTGACCGGTTTCTATCTATGGCTTTTGAGCTAAAATTTATTACAAAAGCTCTAAAATGATGACTGAGTATCACGAGACATTAAGTTGGAATTAATCATACTTAGCGCATAGCATTTTTTATACAAGTTTAGAACCAAAAATCTCTCCTCTCTTTCCCCATGGTTCGGCAACCCCTAGAACTCTACCTTCCAAATTATTTTGCTTAAAAATAACCCAAAAATCTATCTCCCAATCAAGTGTTAGACCAAGATCAAGTGCTAGGTTCAAGGAAGGGCAATTTTGGAAGGTAAAATCTAGACTTTTTCTCTTAAGTTTTAAGGTTTGCTTAGGATTTTTAGAAGGAGTATTGATAGGAGATTTTCCATGATCTATGTCATAGGTAATAATCAAGGTCAAGCTCTTGTGGAGGGTCACAAAGCTCACCAAAGTATCTTTGCATAAATCCTAAACTTTACACTAGAAATTATGTTCTTTTCTTGGAAGTTTTGTATGTAACAATAATAGTAGAGATTATGACATGTTTAAAGGACATTATGAGATGTTTATGTGATTTTTTATGTGCTTAGTAATGATTTGGAGCAAGTAGAAACTAGAATTAACGTACTTAAAAACCCTAGTTTGAAAAACTTTACTCAAAAACAAAGTTTTGATGTTTTAACTAAAATTAGTGATTTTGTTAGACTTTGAAGCAACTTAACTTTCGAGAAAAATAATAATTATGCGCAGAACAATGAGGGCAATAATTTTTATGAACAAAATTTTGTAAAATTCCCTAGGGGTCAAATTGAAAAGTTTATAATTTTAGGGGTAGTTTTAACAAATGGCTAGAAACCCCACTATATAATCTAAATTTCTAGAAAAGTTAAACACAAAAGTTATAGAGCTCATCAAAATTGTAATAAGGCATAGACAGCTTGTGAAAATTCCGCACAATTTATGAGCTACGAATTTCGTAAATTTTAATCACAAAAAAATTTGAGAAAAATTGTAATATAAAAACATTTTTAAACTAAAGCATTTTAACTTAAAAACTTTAGAGAACATTAATCCTTACAAAAAATTAAGCCCAAAGGTATAAAATGATCATTTATGGTTCCATGGGCAAAATAGTCAAAATTTCATAATTTGGATTAAAATCACATTTGTCAAAATGGGTTTTTACTGTAGAAAAAATAAAAGAAAATCGACGCCTCGTTTTTCTTGCCCCGTAGTTAATAAGTAACATTTTGCAACAATTTAGCAAAAATGGGGCCAAAAAATTTTTTTATGACCCATTGAGGGCAAAAACATCCTTTTCATGAAATGACTTGAACGGACACCAATATTTGAAATAGAAAAATGCCCCTTAAAAGGAATTTTGTCATATTCCATTAGTAATGAAAAGGAATACAATATAAGAGGAAATTGATTTTGTAACACTCGGGTTTCTTTTAGGAAACCGACCCATGATTAGATTAAGAATTTAAAGTTCTATTATTGACAAGTAGTCAGTAACAAACAAGTAGCAAATGATGATAAATTGTCCAAGCAAAATGCTTAAATAGATAGTGAGGGAATCAAACAATTGGATAAGTGTGGAGCAAATTTCAAGTAAGTTCTGAACCCTACCTTCAGCGTGGACAAAAGGTTTTTAAAAATGTTATTCATTCTATTTCATTTTAACCAATTGCATTTATAATACACTTGCATTAAGTTATAAAGCATCCTAAATTGTATGTCACCATAATTTAAAAAACTGGTAAATAATTTATCAAATATGATAAGGAAGTGTCATACCAACTTCCCGACACAAGGGGAGTTCTACGTTATGTACAATCTCAGTGTTATGATGACCTATATGCATATCTGGTACGAATATAGTTAAGTTAAGGATATGAAATAAATTAATAAAGTCTATAAAGAAGCATAAATGGAACATGCATACACATAGAAATTATTTATGGGGTATGTTTGGATTCACTAAACAATAGCTCACCTAATTATTTCATGTCGTGCAGAAACCAACCAAGAGGCTTGAATAGAATTACTGTTAAACTGATGACAATGAATGAGCAGGTGTGTAGTCAAGGGTATGGATACCGCCACTAAATATTTTCACTATATATCAAGTATTTTCGAATATGTTATTTTGAAAGAGAATATTAAATATGCTATGAGGTGTAGTATAAGATAAGTAAGTATTCTTAACTATTTTAGAAACAATGATGTGTTCATAGTATATGTAAATTGACAAGTTTTTATGCAAATAAAAAGGTCATAATTTTGATAGCTAAGTAAGTAAGTAAGTAAGTAGGTAAGTAAGTAAGTAAGTAAGTAATTAAAGAAATGACTCGAAGAGTCGAGTTGTGACAATGGTTCCTCGTGTGACATTTTAATTCATTAAATGTTGCATGCTTTAGATGACGATTTCAAGAAAACTATCATCTAATGTTCTCGAATAATAAATGCAATTTTTCACACTTATTCTTTTTCTGAAAAATTTTTAATTTTTCATTCTGAACACTCTTTAGTTTACAAGCTCTAAAGTTTTTCTCTTAAATCCCACATTCTCTCTCTAAGTTTTCTCTATCTATTTTTCTCACCTCCTAACTCTCTTTTTAATTCTGTCCTCTCAATACTGAACAATTTTCTTCAAATTTACTCTCTCATCTCTTCTAAACTTCTCACTTCCTCAACAACCGCAACCAAGATCCTCATATCCGTCATTGTCACTATAACACCCACCTATTTTTATGTAACAGATCATGTTAAGTTAGTAACGATGTCAAGGAAAATTTTATTAATAATTTATGTTATATGTTATGATATATGATTTTAATGTTACTAACTATTTATTCAAGTTTATGACAGGTGACAACCGCATGGAATCGTTATGCTCAAATGTTCATGATTATTTTAATGTATGTCTAATTATGATGCAATGATGATTTGAATGCATTAATGAATGGTATTTTAAAGACAGCTCGACAGGCTAAACTTTCAAGTTTGGTAGGCCAAAAAGTCTGCCAAAGATTGGCAGGCCGAACTTGGTGGAACCAGCAGGCCAAAGTGGTGGATCAACAGGCCGATGACAGCTGACGAGCAGTTAGCAGAAATCTCTCCAAATTTATGGTTGAGATAATTACGTTAATTAGATGATTAATTGGCATATTTATGGATTAATTTCCTCAGTTAAGGAAATAAGAGGTTTGACTTCGCATTGATTGCTGTTATTTTAAATGGTTTCCTATTTTGAGAGTGCAAAACATAGTAAGTGATGAATGATTTGTTTTGGCTTTCCTCTTTTCTCTCCATTCTCCACGCAAATTTAGTCCAGATTAGTCAGAAAAATTTCTGACATAAGTGAAGGTATTGAATTTGTTGTCAGTTATGCTCATTAGGTTAAAAATTTGTAACGTTCTTTTTTTCTATTTTTCTCTCATCTTCTCACTCTTTTCTCTTTCAATTTCTGAGACGTTTCTTTTGTCTTTCTCTCTTCTTCTTCTCTTCTCCACGAATTCCATCCTTCTTTCTCTCAAAAATTCTCTGCAAATATTGAAAGAAAAAGTTATATTTCGTTGGTTGAATTCAAGGAATTTGAGAAGAAAATTTTTAAGGTAAGAATTCATTTCTTTTGGTGATTCTGAAAAGCATTTTTCCTCCTCAATTCGTCTGCAATATCTTTCTTTAGGTATTGTATTTTGTTCTGAATTTTTAATATGTTATGCATGTATGTATTATGTGATGTTCCTCTAAGTTTCAAGTCATGTCGATGTTTCTATGATAAATTATGAATTTTCTATCCTCCACCCCTCACAGTAAAATATTGTTGTTTAATTATGATGCAATGAAAATGTAATTTTTGTTCAAGGGGTAAATGTGTTTTGCTTTTCATGAAATTAGGTAAGAATATTCATGCATGTGTTATGTTATGGACTGCAAAGGTTGGTGAAAATTTGATGAGTAAATTATGAGTTATGTAAATTTCTATGAGATTAGGTCAGGAAAACTGTTTTAACAATGTTAATCTTGGATTTTCGTTTTATGAAATGTTTTATGTGTTTAAATGATTTTATTGATGATGAAATAATTTTATGATATTGAAATGTATGATAATAAGATATTAATATGAATTTTAAAATTAAAATATATGTATTTTAATTGTTAGAAAATGTTTTCAAAAGATTACTCTTCTATCTTATTTTTATTGTTGGCAGATTTTCATGTTTGAAAAGTATGAGTTATTTTTTATTATTATAGTTATAAATGCATGTTATGAATCATGTTCATATGAGATGAATGTATATGTGATGTAATATGAATGAATGTTATATTTTATGATAGTAAGTATTAATTTTATTTTTGTGTCTTAAAATGAATAAATGGCATGAACACGTAAAGGAACGAGCACGTCGAGACCGCAGTGTCGTCACCAAATCATATAAGGTTAAGTAAGCTAGCTTTTACAGTAAGTACGTTCTCACCTGCAACATAATGTGTTTTTAAAAAGGTTTGATGTTATGATTATGATGATATTTATAATGATTTTATGATGAATTCCTTAAAGGATTTCTTATGAAAGGTTTTCATGATTTAAAGTTATGCATTGATGAGACTGTAAAAGTGTACATTTTCTAAGGCTTAAATCATTTATTTATGCTTTTATTTCTCATTAAATCCTCTAATTAATAGCATTTTGTGTTAATAAGTATTTTTGTGTTTTAGTGTGTAAATATGTTTAAAAATGTGTTTTTAGTATGTTTTTTATGTTTAATAGAATTGTTAGTAATTTTTAGAGTCATTTTGGTGTGTTAAATGAGTGTCTAGTCTGTAAATAGTTAAAACCGTAAAAGTAATACGGTTATTTTATTTTGAGTTTTAGTATGTTTAGTAGTGTGTTTTAAGTTTGTAAATATGTCTTATTATATTTTTAGTAATTTTTAAAAATATTTTCAAGTCATAAAAATTATATCTGTGCTAAAACGTAAGAGACTGAAAATTTTAGGAGTTTTTATTTATTTTTGTGTGTTTTAATGTAAAATAAATATTTTTAATATTTTTGTAAAAATTATGTTTGTAAAATAATTAATATTAGTGTGTTTGTGATTTTTAGATTTGAAATCTAGAGGAAAAACGAAGCAAAACGACAGCAAAACAGGATAAAATCGAACATCAAATGCATCAAAAGGATAAGAGAATTCAAATTCAAATTAAATGGGATACGTGGCATCATGAGGACCGTCAGATCAACTGCCAAATCAATCTCAACTGTCCGAGGAAGAGACACAGTGTCAATGCGTCATCTGGTGCGTCAGTAGAATCTCAGAGTACTGTCCACGTGTCGAAGAACTGATTGGCGCAGTGTGATTCATGTGCCGACAAGCTACAGACATGTCAGAGGGGAATCGCAGACAGCTTCGAATTCTGTGCGGGCCAGTTCACAAGCAACCGTTATGTCAACCGTTTGATGAGATGACGAAGACCAATCTGACGGTCATCAAGCTCGGTCCCGCTGGTCCCACCTGGGCCCATCTTGCCCGCGTTTGACAGCCATTAGATCTCAGTTTTGAATGGTCCAGATCGTGCCTGTTCCGTGCTGGTTTGGTCTGCATCACACTAGATTACAAACTCAAATTCGTATATCAAAGAGCAAATCTCAACGTGGAAACGAAGATAAGATCAGATCATTTTGATCCGATTCTTCAAATAGTGAATTTTTTCACTATAAAAGGGGCTCTTCCCCCCTCCTTCAGGACACACCCCTCAAGGCCTTTGGGCCTCCCTTCCCTCCTTCTCCCAATTTTTTTCCTTTTTTTCCTTTTTTACCTCTTTTATCCTTTAGGTAAATATATATATATATATATATATGTTTAATTTAGTGTAGAGAGTCTGGTGAGGTAGAGCGATGATCTTGTATGCGTAGTACTCTGGTATAGGTTTTAACTCTATATCTGTGTTGTAATGCTTATATTTTTGTGGAATAGATTATATCTTTATATTTTTAATAATTATTGTTACTGTTGTTATGCTGCCAATTTTTACATAAATTCAGTCATGCTTTTCTTTATGTAATTTAATTGTGTTGCATAATTAATATTAATAATACTAAAGTCATGTTCGTTTATTAAGTTGAGTTTATGTTGCATTATAGACATAGACTGGTACAGTAAATGCTTGGTTATTCTTGATTTATTGTAGACAAAGTATAGCATAGTGTATTCTTAAACCAATTAATAAGTCGAGGTGCTGTCGAAATTAACGCAATAATTTATTCCATAAAAATATATTAATTTTGATTTGTTATTATCTTTTCTATCTTAAAATTATGTTAGTTATAATTGAGTGACAGCGGTTCTAATTTTCATAATTTGTGCACCAAATCATTAGTGAGAGATGATTATTTTGCTAGTTTTTATAGGAAAACCCTTACTGCATTATGGCTTGCTATATTGTCGCTCTCGGTTGACCTATATAATTAGTAAAAAGTGCTTGCAATTAATGAGAAAAGATATAATAAATCAAATGCTTTAGATAATTATTATTTAGAGTTAAAATTTCATATCAGTTGCGAAACATACAAGGGATTCTCAAAACTTCACCGTTTTAATTTTATGCTTTAAATTTTGAATTAAAAAATCATAAAAATATTTCTTTCACTTTTAAACTTTGCTATGAAAAATCGCTTGCCTTTCTGAACGTTTATTTTTAACAATATCTCGAGCTACAAATTTTCACCTCCTGTGGATACGACAACTTTTTTATACTACAAACTGTCCGCCGTTTATAAAAAGATAAACACATTTTGGGGCCTACCAACCAAACATGCATGTTTGATTATGGCAAATTTCAAAGCATGAAAGTTATGTATATATGTATCACCTAATAAGTGTTGCACACCAATGTTATGATATGATATGATATGATGTCATGTTTGGTTTAGGATTAGCAACCCTTCTCCTCTCATGACGGCGTGCCTACAATGATGTTTATGGTGCAACACTTGGGCCCCTTAAGATAAAATGGAATAAGATTTAATATAGTCAATGTAATGAAAGATATGTTTCTATGAAAATGTGCTTACTGCACTATTATGTTATGATGGTGATGATGATGATATTTATGAAATGTTAATAAATTGTGAGAATTATATGTACTTACTAAGCATTAGCTTATTCAAGTTTATGTCATGTTGCAGATAAGGGTAAGAAAGTCATGGAATAGGCAGGAGGATGTGGAAAGGCGTGTGAGCATAAAGTACGATGAATTGTAACCGGAAGAACGCCAAGAAGAAAGTTATTATGTTTTAAATCAAGTTCTATAATTTGGACATATATACTTGTTAAGTTTTAAGAATACATGAACTATGATTTTATATTTTATTTCATCATTTTAAGAATTCTGATCTTCCACATTTTTATGAAAAGTTGAATTTGTCTTAAAATTAAGTTTTTTGAAAAACGTTTGGCTCGGTCGGCCTATTGAACATCATTGGTCGGTCTGTCGATGTTTGAAGGTTCGGCCTGCCGAACTGTTGATAAGTTTTTAAGCCAGATTTACAAAGCCTCCTGCCGGCCTGTCGGTTGAGGAACTTCGGCCTGTCGAAGTCCCAAGTTTGGCCTGCCGAACTGTGGAAGCATATAAGTTATAAACGATGTGAAGTTTTTATAAGTTGTGATATTACAATTTGGTATATCTATTTTATTAAAATAAGTTTATGATTAATTTAAAGTATAATTGAATTAATTATGATATGAAATAAGTTAAGCAATGTTATGTTGTAAAAATATATATATATATATATAAATGGATCCTGGTTATGTATGTTTAATTATATTTACAATTTAAAGTATCGTATAAGTTTTGTAATTATGTTTATGTTTAAAGTTCAAATGGTATGAATGTATGAATGTAACGACATCTGTGACGTCCGTAATGGGGCGTTTCAGTCACTAGTTGCTATTGCCACTGCCTGTCGCTATCACTGCTCTGTTGAGCACCAAAATTTAGATACTTTGTTTTTAAAGAAATTTAACTTGTTTTATTCAGATTTATAGTTTTTCTTTGTATTTGATTAATTATTTTTTGTTCTTAGATTTTGTAGAGAAACTTTGTTTATAGTTTTAGAAATAAATATGCTATATCCATAATCATTATATATGACAAGGAGAATTTGTAAGATATGTTTTTGAAAGTTGTTTTGTTTAAACTAATGAAATATGAATGAAGTTTATTGAAAAGGAGGATGTAAATTTGTGAATAATATTTAAAAAAATTGTTCTTTGAGAAGAAATAGTTTTTGCAATTTTTTTAATTTAAAGGCACAATGACGACAGTTTCTTGCAAAAATCATTGTCTAATATGCATATTAGACGATGGTTCTTGTCTAATGTTAATAAATAGCGCCTTGTAAGAAGACTTTAGGCAATGGTTAGAAACCGATCATGAAAAGTAAATCATATATTATGACTATGGATTAGATGACAAGTTAGCTAACTGCCATCTTATTATCCATCTCTAGTAGTGAATATAACCCTTAAATTCTTATTTGTCATAAAAAATTTTTTATAATACTGTCAAATACTACTTTCTCACTTATATTTTCCAAGTCATTAATACAATCAAAATGATAATGTCATATTTTAGTAAAAATTCTAGTATGTAAGTGTGAGTGAATATTGGTTAAGAGAGTAAGAGATAGGGGTGTTTAGGATAGGAGAAAATAGGGGGGAAATAGAGAGAAATTTATACCTATTTTTATATCTATATTTATACATCCATAAAAAAAAAACTAAAAAAAATGGAAACAAAGCTTTAACTAATGTAGTATAAAGCTGTCAAATGCTATGCTTTCCAACATCATGCTCCTTCTTTAGTAATGTGTTATAACCTTTCATTTATTATCCTTTTGTTTGTAATTTTTACTTTTTTTCTTTTTTCTTATTTTTGATTTTTTTTCTTCTTTTTAAATGTTTGCCCCTTTCATTTGTACCGTCCTATATATATAGAGGATAACATTTATATGCCATCCTTTATATATATATAGGATGGTACAAATGAAAGGGACAAACATTTAAAAAGAAGCAAAAAAAAAAATCAAAAATAAGAAAAAAGAAAAAAGTAAAAATTACAAACAAAAGGGTAACGAATGAAAGGTTGACATTATTAAAGGAGGAGCATGATGTTGGAAATTAGTTAAAGCTTTGTTTCCAATTTTTTTTTTTAAGTCTTTTTTATGGATGTATAAATATAGATATAAAAATAGGTATAAACTTCTCTCTATTTTTCCCCTATTTTCTCCTATCTTAAACTGCCCCCATCAATTACTCTCTTAACCACCATTCACTAGCACTTATATATGAGAATTTTTACTGAAATATTAAATTATCATTTTGATTGAATTAATGACTTAAAAAATATAAGTGAGAAAGTAGTATTCACTACTAGAGACGGATAATAAGATGACGGTTAGCTAAACTGCCATCTAAACCAGAATCATAATATATGATTTACTTTTCATGACGGTTTCTAACCATCATCTAAAGTCTTCCTACAGGACGCTATGTATTAACATTAGACAAGAACCGTCGTCTAACATGCATATTAGACGATGATTTTTGCAAGAAACCGTCGTCATTGTGCCTTTAAATTAAAAAAAAATCGCAAAACTATTTCTTCTCAAAGAACAATTTCTTCAAATATTATTCACAAATTCATGTCCTTCTTTTTAGTAAACTTAATTCATGTCTCATTAGTTTAAACAAAACAACTTTCAAAAACATATCTTACAAATTCTCCTTGTCATACATAATGAATATGGATATAGCATATTTATTTCTAAAATTCTCTACAAAATCTAAGAACAAAAAATACTTAATCAAATACAAAAGAAAAACTATAAATATGAATAAAAACAAGTTAAATTCCTTTAAAAACAAAGTATCCAAATTTTGGTGCTCAACAGAGCGGCGACAACAACTGGTAGTGGCAATGGCAATAGTGAGAATGACGGATATGAGGATCTTAGTGGCGGTTGTTGAGAAAGTGAGGAGTTTAGAAGAGATGAGAGAGTAAATTTGGGGAAAATTGTTTAGTATTGAGATAATAGAATTAAAAAGAGAGTTAGGAGGTGAGAAAAAAGAGGTAGAGAAAACTTAGATAGAGAATGTAGCATTTAAGAGAAAAACTTTAGAGTTTGTAAACTAAAGAGTGTTCGGAATGAAAAATTAAATATTTTTTCGGAAAAAGAATGAGTGTGAGAAATTGCGCTTATTATTCGAGAACATTAGACGACGATTTTCTTGAAATCGTCATCTATTTATTATCTAAAGAGAAGTGTTCTCTAAAATCATCCTTTTACTTTCTCATATGTTAAATACAAACTAAGGACCTAAATAATTGTGAGTGTGTGAATTCCTTCCCAAACACTAGAATCCTTCACGTCCATTAATATAACCTAGAGAGTAGATGTGGAAGAGATGAGGAATTAAAGAAAAAAATTTCAAATGACTAAGTTATCGACCTAATCGAATACGACGGTAAAATTCTTATTAGAGTATGAAAATGTTTATTGTACATGGTCCGACCATCCATTTGTTTTTGCTATTTCAATAATTTTGGTTTCTAAAACCAACAATTGGTATCAAAAAAGGTTAAAACATATATTTTTTAAATATATGATTATGAGATAATCAATTAGTATATTAATTATAGGAGTAGGCACCATTCATACAATATTTCAAAAATATGCATTTACTTAAAAAATATTTCAAAAGCATGTTGTTTGCCTTTATTGCTAAAAGCATATTATCATCACATCAATAAGGTCTTTTATGGCAGGAATATCTACTACTAAGTATTTAATTTTAACTGTTAAATTTGATCAAAATTATTTTTTCTCAGATTTAGTAAGTAGAGATCTATTAGTAGTTTTTTTTTCTCCATTTAGTACAACCCCAAGAAATCCCCTAAATTAATATCTCAAATTATTGGATTCTACATGACGAACCGTACTAGAGCTTTTGTCGGTGTAAAGTTTTGTTCCCGAAAAGGACAAATCTAGTACAACACTAATTAAGCAATAATTTTTTTAACTTATAATTGAACTCCTTTGGTAAATATCATCCCACACGACATGACAAATAATAATGATGATAATAATAGCCCACGTTAAGAGGAGCTCTGCCAACCTTTTCTCTTTCGTTTTCCATTAAAAAACTTTCTTACGCCAAATAAAAAAAGGAAGTCTAGTAAAAGAAAGAAAAGGAAATACAAGAAAAAAAGAAGAAGATATTTTGCCAAACTTCTCCATTTTTGTGCAATCAAACCCACAGAAAAATACTCTCAAAAAAAGTCATTTACAAAAAGTCAAAGGGAATCATCACGCTACCATCGCCTTGCATCATCAAAAGAGGCACTTGACTGATTGCCGAATCAAGGAAAAAGATGATTAGCAAAAAGTCTTTCCTTGTGTTTAATAAAAGTGATTTATATTATTATTTTTAGTTATAAATTATATAATATTTTTTTATGTTACAATAATAATAAAAAATTATTATATTGTAAAGTTTTTATATATTATAGTAAAAATCAGTTCTAATCAATGGTTTTTATTATTCTGTTAAACATTCTATCAATAAAGAAGACACTCATAGGCATGAATATAGGGAAAAGAAAATCAAAGGTAAAAAAATAATGGGAATCCCAAACGCTGGTGAAACCAAATAGATTCGACGATCATCTTTTTCCTTGATTCGGCAATCAGTCAAGTGCCTCTTTTGATGATGCAAGGCGATGGTAGCTTAATGATTCCCTTTGAGTTTTTTAAGAAGATTCTTTTATGGGTTTGGGTTTGGGTTCGGTTGCACAAAAATGGAGAAGTTTGGCAAAATATCTTCTTCTTTTTTTTTTTTTTTTCCTTTTCTTTCTTCTACAGATTTTCCTTTTTAATTTGGTGTAAGAAACTTTTTAAATGGAAAACAAAAGAGAAAAAGTTAGGTAGAGCTCCTCTTTAACGTGGGCTATTATTATCACTACTATTATTTGTGATGTCGTGTGGGCTGATGTTTCCCAAAGCAGTTAAAAAAAACATTATTGATTAATTAGTGTTGTACTAGACTTGTCCATTTCGGGAACAAAACTTTACACCGACAAAACCTCTAGTACGGTTCTCTCATACAGAATCCGAATAATTTAAGATATTAATATAGGGGATTTCTTGGGTATGTACTAAATGAGAAAAAAAAAAAAACTACATATCTATTTGTTAGATTTTTTAAAAAAATGATTTTGACCATATTCAACTGTGAGAATTAGATACTTACTAATAGATATTCTTACCATAAAAGACTCTAATAATGCGATGATAATACGCTTTTAGAAATAAAGGCAAACAACATGTTTTGAAATATTTTTGAAGTAAATGCATATTTTCGAAAGATTTTTGAATTATATGGATGTTGCTCATTCCTATAAATTAATATATTAATTGATTATCTCATAATTATGTATCAATTAATATATGTTTTAACCATTTTTTATACCAATTGTTGATTTTAGAAACCAAAATTATTGAATAACGAAAGCAAATAGATGGTCGGACCATGTACAATAAACATTTTAATACTCTAATAAGAATTTTACTGGCGTATTTGATTAGGTTGATAACTCGATCACTTGGAAAATTTTTCTTTAATTCCTCATCTCTTCCACATCTACTCTCTAGATTATATGAATGGACGTGAAGGCTTCTAGGGTTTGGTAAGGAATTCACACACTCACAATTATTTAGGTCCTTAGTCTGTATATAACATATGAGAAAGTAAAGGATGGTTTTAGAGAACACTTCTCTTTAGGGCATGATTATAATAAATAAAAGGCTCTCCATTAAGACCTATTAATTAATGCATGCATGTTCTAATTCAATTTGTTTTAAATTTATTAAATAAATATAAAAGTATATCTCCTACTCCAACTAGGAATTTATATGCGCTGTTGATAGTGAGCTCGGCACCACCGCAGAGGAGCCTACTCTGGGATGGTCGGCCAATCAGCTCGGCAATGCTACGAGGAGCTTACAACTGATCCCGATGAACCTAGATCTCTCCTCTGAGGTGCTTTTCAGGGTTTCTTGGACCGCACCTCAACAGGTTGCCTCCTTAGATTGAGTATTAGCTCGAGTCAGATTCTTCTCACTTGAAAGTGGGCTGCTACTCGCAATCACTAGCCAACAGATGGCAAACAACTTACAGTCAGATGGGAGGCAATCCACTGGCTGGAGGGGCATGACACTTGTCTTTTTTCACCTAACATGCCTTGATGTGACACTCAGGTCGTGGGCAAAATCCACATAACACCCAGTCCTAAGTGGTGGCCCTATAAATAGGATGTATTTATTGCATTCTGGCATGCATGCTTCTTCCCACCTAACAAGTTTATGTTCTCTACCGAGCAACTCCTGCCTTGAGCATCGAATAGCCCTTGTCTGTTGACTGACCTGTCCTTTACTTGTCTCCGAAGCATTCCTCCTCTTGTTACAGGTTTACCCCATCAAGCAGAGACGAGCAGGGAAGAGCTAAGCACCGTGCACAGCCACACGTGGTGTTGATATGCTGCGAAACTCTGATAAGCATCAACATTTTGGTACTAGAAGGAGGGCGCCTATGCCTTCACTTGAAATCACCAATCACAGTGAACTTGAGAATCGAGATGGTAACTCGAGGTAACGCCAGAGACGACGCTGTCTGATAGGAAGGGATCAGGAGATGCCCGAAACTAGCATCAAATTTGGCTAGACTGAGGGGCCGCCCCGAGCTACACGATCACGATCCGGGGGGCAAGGAAGCACGACGAGGGCCAAGCAAATGTAGGACCCAGTTGGCCAAGACCCAATCCGTGAATTAACAAATGCTGTTTGGATACTTACCTAGCAGTTGGCATAGCAAGCACAGCGCCAGGTGGCACCTGGCCTCCTAACTCCAGCCCTAGCTGACCAGGCTAGGGGTCGAGCAGGACGAGATGTCGCCAACCCCATTAAAGCTGACTCCAAGCAATCTAGAGGCTCTACACATGGTGTCTCAGCTAACAATAGACTCGTCCAAGATGGATGACTTGCCCGCAAGGGGCACGAGTTCTGTCACCACAAGGCTCATAAACATCCATGTTCGACCGGCTTATATGTTGGGGAGAAGCACAACAGGGTCGCCAACCTAGGGCAAGAGATTGTGTGGAGGGCAGAGCACCCTATAGGGTCAAACTGCCCGAGGAAACGAAGAGCCACCAGTTTAGGAGTTACAATGCCAAATCAATGAGATCTATAACAATCGCTTTGGCTTTGAGACGTAGGTGCCCTGGACCCGTCATTCACAGATGCTATTATGCAAGCCCCTATGCTGCCCAAATTTAAGGTCCCGTAAATCAAGGCTTATGACTAGACCGTAGATGCTAATAAGCATGTGGAGTTGTACTGAGGACACATGCTCCTTCAAAACGTTAACGACGCAACAATGTGCAAGGCCTTTTCACTAACCCTTACCGGACCGGCTTAACAATGGTTCCCACGACTCAAACCAGCCTCTATCATATCTTTTCGGCAGCTCTCAGATGCCTTCTCGGCGGCCTTCTCCACAACCAAAACAAAGAGGAAGAAGATTACCTATTTGTATGCTGTTAAGTAGGAGAGGACAATGTTAGGGACTATATAAATAGGTTTACCCATGCAACCCTCGAAGTCAAGCACGTCGAAGACAAGACCCTTAAGCACGCTTTCGTAGGGGGTCTCTAAGACTAGAAGCTTACTTGGTCCTTGGCTTTCGAGCAGCCAGGCACATTTTCATAGATGCTCAGGCTACACACAAGGTACATCGATGCTGGCTGAATACATGAAGTGTCGCAGAGAAGAAGCTAGTAGTAGTGGCACAAAGAAAGAGAAGAAGCAGAAAAAAGTGCTAGAGCAAGCCAATGTCAAGCAGAACAAGAAGTAGAGGAAAGCAAAGAAAGCCGAGAAGCCCAAAGCACTGATTGGGAAGTTCCAAAGTTACACGCCTCTAGTAGCAAGCATCGATGAAGTGCTTGCCCAGGTGAGCAGGAGGAACCTAACTAGGTAGCCCCAGTCCAAACTCAAGGGTAGCAAAGCGAAGCGGGATCAGACCAAATATTGCAAGTTCCATAAGGATGTGGGACACAATACTCGCGACTGTATTCAGCTAAAGGACCAAATTGAGAGACTGGTCCTAGATAAACACCTGATGGAATTTGTTGAGCAAGTGTTAACTCCAGGCTTTGTAGCTAGGTAAAAACGACCCGTCGGGCTGAGACGTGTCAAACTGCCCATGCAATGATGGCAGGAAGCCCCTAAAACCCCCGAACAATTGTGCACACGATTTTCAGAGGGCCTATTACCGGGAATACATCAAGTGGGCTAGCGAGCCTATGTCTGAGAAGCTTGGCTGGTTGAAAGAGGCAAGCTCATCAACATGTCTGAGCATGTCAATAAGATTTGCCCCAAGCAAGACATGTCGATCACCTTCATAGAGGAAAAGGCGGACAAATTAATCCATCCACACAACGATGCTTTTGTGTGTAAGTTGCACATCGCGAATAATGTAGTGCGGCGTGTGCTCATCGATAATGATAGCTCTATAGATATCTTGTTCAAGCAAGCTTATGACAAGTTGAAAATCAACAATGCTACTCTCACCTCAGGTTCAGACGCCATTATACAGCTTCATGGGTGAGTGCAGTCCTAGCAATAGGTAAAGTTGGCCTGCCGATCACATTCCATGAGGGTGCTGCTCGAACTACACGTGTTGTCAACTTTTTGGTCGTCGACAAACCCTCCAAATATAACATTATTATCGGGCATCCAACCTTAAACGCTCTGAAGGCAATGGTCTCAACCTACCACCTAGCCATGAAGTTCCCAACGGACGGTGGCATCAGAGTAATCCGATCATAGCAAAGGGACTCCCATGCCTGTTACGCCAATGCCGTTAAAGTGGCGTCAGCTTGGTAACTAGACGTTTTAGCCATTTACAAGGTCGATGAAATTGAGTTTCCAGCTGAGCTAGAGCCCAAGATACTCTCTGATCTCAACCCCTGAATGCCTGAGAAAAAGGTGAGGGCTACCCCAGTCGAGGACCTAGTCCCGTTCAGCCTTGACTCGGCACATACGGACTGCACTATCCAACTCGAGACTCAGTTGAAACCTGAGATCTAGGCCGACCTTGAAGGGCTCTTTACAGAGTATCGAGATGTGTTCGCATGGTCGCATGAAGACATGCCCGGCATAGATCCAAGCGTAATCTGTCACCAACTCAATGTCTGACCTAATCATTAACCGGTGATATAGAAGAGAAGGGCCTTCAACCCAGAAAGATATGTTGCTATTAACAAAGAGGTCTAGAAGCTCCTAAAAGCAGGATTCATCCGAGAGGTCAAGTATCTGGAGTAGTTAGCAAATGTGGTCCTAATCAATAGGGCGAATGGGAAATGGTGAGTTTGTATAAACTACACTGACCTAAATAAGACCTACCCAAAGGACTGCTTTCCACTACCCCGAATAGACTAGCTCATTGATGCAATAGCCAGGCACGAGTTGCTCAGCTTCATGGATGCCTATTCCAGTTACAACTAGATATGAATGGTTGAGGAAGATCAAATAAAGACAGCTTTTCTTACCGACCATGGGCTCTATTGCTATGTAATAATGCCATTCAGACTCAAGAATACTGGGACAACCTACCAACACCTAGTCAATAAGATGTTTGCTCGACTAATCGACAAAACTGTGAAAGTCTACATTAGATGATATGCTAGTTAAATCTGTCTGAGCAGTAGGTTACATGGCCAATCTCTGAGTAAGCTTCGACATTCTCTATAATTATAGGATGAAACTCAACCTGACGAAATGTGCACTTGGGATTAGCTCGGGCAAGTTTCTTGGATTTTTAGCCAACCAAAGAGGAATCAAAGTTAACCCGGCCTAAGGCTCAAGCAATTATAGACATGCATTCACCTCAGACGATAAAAGAGGAGCAAAAACTTACTGGCATGACAGCAGCTCTTTCTAGATTCGTCTCCTAGTCTATCGATAAGTGGTGTCCATTTTTTCAAGTACTGAAGGGGAGGTTTGAGTGGAGTAGGGAATGTGAGGAAGCCCTTCAGAATTTAAAAAGGCACTTAGCCACTGCACCCAATCCTATCTAAACCTTTACCGGGGGAAATTTTGTACGCCTACCTAGTTGTATCTAAGAAAGCCGTTAGTTCGGTCCTCGTCCAATAAGAAAGGGGGGCACAAAAGCCCGTTTACTACACAAGTCATGCATTCCAAGGAGCCGAGGAGAGATACCCACCACTTGAAAAATTGGCATTTGCTCTAGTCACTTCGGCTCGGAAGTTACGACCTTATTTTTTAGGGACATACTATACAAGTTCCAACCAAGTTTCCCTCTCTGTCAAGTACTTTAAAGCCTGGAGATATCAAGAAGAATGACCAAATGGTCGGTCAAACTCGGCCAATATGACATTTACTTCATGCCGAGGACAACCATCAAGGCTCAGGCCCTCATAGATTTTATTGCTAAGTTCACTGATATCAAGCAAGGCGCACCATTAGCCGAGAAGGCGCTTGTAGAAGTTTCAGACGCCCCTAAGCTATCGTGATGGTCACGTCACGTTAAAACCAGAATGGAAACTTTATGAGGATGGATCTTCTTGCGTGGAAGGTTCAGGTGCCGGGCTAGTTCTAAGAAGCCCAGATAGATACAAGGCAATCTACACACTTCGATTCCATTTCAAGGCCTCTAACAATGAGGCAGAGTATGAAGCACTTTTGGCTAGACTTTGAATCGCTAGGGACCTTAGAGTAGACCGGATTATCATTCATAGCGACTCAATGCTCGTCATCCAACAAGGTTACTGGGGCATTTCAAGCCCAAACGGAATCAATGGCCGCATATTTATAAGAGGTCAAAACATTGCCGGGTAGTTTAAGTTTTACTCATTCAAACAGATCCTCAGATCAAAAATTCTAAAGCTGACATGCTCGCCTCGGGCCTAGGAGACAGTGAGCTAACCTCGATGCCTATTGAAAGATTAGTCGAGCCTAGTATTAATAAGGAAGTCGCATGTTTAGCCGATAAGCTGGAGACCATATGAATGGACCCGATCATCTAATACCTAGCCACAACCGAATTGCCCGATGACTGAGTAGAGGCATGCCAGATCCGTAACAGCTTGGCCTGGTATTCGATGATCGGCAAGAAGCTATATAGGTGAGGCTACACTACACCATGCTTGAAGTGCTTAGGGCCCAAAGAAGTGCGGTATCTGATGAAGGAAATCTACAAGGGCCTATGTGGTAATTACTCTAGGGGGTGATCTTTAGCCCAAAAATGCCTTCAGTAGGGCTATTAGTGATCGACCATGGAGAAAGATTGCACAGACTTTGCATGGAAATGCTTAAAATGCCAGCAGTTTAGTAAGAGTGCCCGGACACCATGCCAAGCCACTTACCTCGGTGACGTCAGCATGGCCTTTTGCAAAGTAGGCCATCAATCTTATCGGACCCCTACCCCGAAGCCCGATCTCAATTAGGTACTGTATAGTGGCCATAGATCACCTCACTAAATGGGTCAAGGTATAGCCACGCACCAACATGACGGAAGCCAAGTGCACCAACTTCATTTGGAGAAACATCATTTGCCAGTTTGGGATTTCGCATACTATTGTGACTGACAACGCAAAGCAGTTTGAATCTTCGAGTCTGCTTCATTTATGTAAGCAGCTCGGACATAAAGAAGGCCTTCTCCTCTCTGAGCTATCCTCAGAGCAAGGGGTAAGTTGAGGCAGTCAACAAAACAATCAAAGGCAACTTGAAGAGAAAGCTCAAGGGCCTTAAGGGGGCATGAATCGACGAGCTCCCAAAGGTGCTCTAGGCATACCGAACAACTGTCCTGAACTGCTACCAAAGAGACCCCATTCTCACTCCTATACAGAGCAGAGACTGTTGTCCCGACGGAGGTAGGACTGCCAAGCTTTAGGGTTAAACATTACAAAGAAATTCAGAATGTCGAAATCATGATGTTCGAACTTGACTTGTTCGAGGAAAAAAGGAAACCTGGCAGCGATTCGTAATGTAGCTCGGAACCAAGTCTTTGCTCGATACTACAACAAGTAAGTCCAACCGAGAAGCTTCAAGGTTGAAGATTTGGTGCTTAAAAAGGTCACAGTTCAGCAGCCCTGCAATTGGGTCCTTCAGTCTGAAGTGGGATATGTCGTACAAGGTCATTGAGATTGTCCAGCCAGGCATCTATAAATTGTACTGATATGGAAGGTAACTTTCTTAGTCATCCTTGGAACGTCGAGCTCTTGAAAAGATTCTTTTGCTAACCAATGCCTAGAAATCCTTTTTTACCTCTGGCTATTCTTTTTGCAACTAGGCCTACTAAATAGGACTAGAATGTAAATGTTATACATCAATGAAGATGTAAATCCCTACACTATTCCATTGAGCAATACGTGTTTACGGAACAAAAATCCCAAAAAAGGGTGCCATAACTCTAGCCTAGGGGACCAGACCATAACTCCTAAAAAGGAAGGTCATCCCGACTGACCAGACTAGGGGGCTAACCAGGATCAAGTTGACCAAAGTCTGTTGCCGTACAAACCGCCCGGTCAAAGTCGCCCTAGCATAAATATGCCCAACCAGTATTAAACTTGTAGAAGTTTCAAGGAACTTAAACAGCTCTAAGGGAGGCGATAGGGCATAGGGGTATCATATACCGTTGTGCTCTACCCAAATGAAAAATGGCCTTTTCCTACTCAGTTAAACTCAGTATAGACATTTATTGTCCTTTCTAGAGGTACATTAACCCAAAAGACGTTTCGTCATCGAGATACCCAAACTCGATGAAGATAAAATTGAAAAAGGCAAGCTTGAAATCCAATGGGTTGGGAATGCTTTTCCTAAGGGGCACCTAACTTGGAAGAGTTCCCAATTCAACCCTTTTTCCCGAGGTCCTAGCTAGCTCGATGAAATGAAGGTCAAACTTCATTCTCGAGGAACTCCTCACTTTTAAAGAATGAAAATTTCTATCCGAGAACTATCGCACTTGGAAAAATAAATAAAAATCTAAGGAGTGATGAACTTTGCAAAATAAGATTTTCATTAGAAAAAGTAATGGGGAGGTACAAATAACCGGACACCTCCTGAGCTTGGATAAACAAAAAGAACAAAAAAAGGAAATACAAAACTATGTCTGGGCCCTTTCCTTGGTGTTGTCTTCACCGCCGCCAATGCCCTGGTCGTCCCCCTTGTCTTCATCGTCCACTTCGACGACCTCCTCCTGCTCTGGCTACTGGGCTATGCTCTACTCTGGCTCCACTATAAGCGACTAGTCGAAGCCCTCTACCTTAGGATGCTTCCAAATCAGGTAGTCTTAGAGGTCCATCATGTCGAAGTAGTAACAGTTGGCGTACTCAGGGGATGCCTTGAAGTCCTCAACTGGCTTGGGCGAGTTGGCGGGGTAGCTCCTCCCAGAAACACTGGTGCTCGGCCTGGGAAGCCTTCAATTGGACCTTGAGTAGGACAACCTCATTCTAGGACTGGCCGGCCTCGTTCCTTGCATGTTTCCCCACTTTCCTCGCCTCCTCTGCAACCGCCTTGGCCTAGGTCAGCCTCTTTTTTCACCTTCTTAACCTCCTCCTCAGCCTGAGAAAGAGTTTCCTTGATTTGTTCTAGCTCAAAGTTCTTAGTGTCGAGCTCTTTCTTGACCTCCTCTTTATCAAGAAGGGTCTTCTTGTGTCTTTCCTTTTCTAGGTTGAATTCCTTCAGCCCGGCCATAAAGGTCATGTCCAAAAAGGCGCATGCTTGAGGAAAATAGAACTTCAGCGTGTGGAGAAAGGAGTTAAGTGAAGTTTGGGGTGAAATAATTACTAAACTTAGCGGCAGAGTGGAAGGCAGCGTTGGATAGGCCTTCAAAATCCTCTCTTCAGAGGTTTTGCAAAAAATCCTCCTTAGGAATCACATCCCTGAGGTGATCTAGGATGTAGGTCGCGATAATTTGGACGCCTCCTAGGAGGGTCTCCAGAGGAGGGCACCACGGTTGTAGTGACAACAGGAGGTTGGGTCTCACTCGACGAAGCCTTGGTCCTCGTCGGTGAGGGTGGGGGCACTTGGACTGAACTGGAAGGTCACTCGAATTATGGCGGCTGCTCAAAGTGCAGTGGTAGCTCCAGCCTCAAGGTCATCTTTCATTTCTTCCCAGCCACCACGGCCTTTCCTTTGTGTTTGCGAAGGTGTTCCATGAGGGCACGCCTATCCTCTGCATTGCTCGGCCGAGAAGACATATCTACAAAACCAAGAAAATCCTCCCAAGTCAGGACAAGCTCGACAAAAAAAAAAACTTGGGCTAACCTCTGATTTGGAGCTGGCCAAGCCAGCATAGGAAACAAATCATGTCCTTGAGGTCTTCGTCTGCCACGGGTGGCCCCATGTCAAAGGAGCCACTCGATGAGTCCTCAGTGCTAGACAATGATGGCTCCCTCACCAACCACCCAAATCTAGAAGTGCTTAGCCCTGGGATGTCCACGACACTTGGCCTTATGACTGTCACCTACCTGGCTGACCAGGCAGGTTGAATGTTGGAAGGGGGATTGATTCTGTTGGGTTCTCGGACAAGTCATAACAGGAAAAGGTCTCCTTCTTGAGCAAGAATGACTGTTGTCTTGTTTGTTTTGGCTTATTGAATAGGTCTTCAACCGCCCTGATGATATGGCTTGGCGCCCACGATTTCTTAGACCACACGTGCCCTTGCTCAAACGCCCTCAAGCTAGATAATTCCCCCCTAAGTAAAACCACTTAAACTTCCAGAGTTTGTCCAAGTCAGGGTTTTCCCAGAATAAAATCCTTCCTAAAGCAGTGACGTAATACCAACCAGGACTAGTCGAGGAAGTTTCTTCATCTTATAAACCTGTTTGAATGTCCTCCCAAGGCATCTCGGTAGCTCAGTGGTACTTCCATAACATATACATCTCGATTAGCGACTTGTAGCTATTTAGGATTAAGTTGGGTCGGGCACACGTTTAGGTCGTTAAGTGCCCAGCAGAGAAATGGATGGAACAGCAAACCCATCCCAGCTCTAAAAAACTCCGCATATAGAAGTAATGCACCCCTTAAGCGGAGTTAGGGGAAATCATTCTCCTCGAGCGCAATGAGGATGATGTCGTCCAGGATATTGAACTCGGCGCGCAAATCCTCTAGCCGAGATTCCGTCATGGCACTAGAGTAGGTTGCTCCTGATGTTTGGCCAAGCTGGATTGTGTGATAGGCGATCAACCCCAGAACTCTAGTGGCCACAATCCTCTCACCCTCCTCCTCGGCGGCGCTTTCCACTAGCTCTGCCTCCTCGCTACTCGCTCCTCAGTCAGAGATGTCGACAGTTACCCTGCCCATGACCTAGACAAGGGCCTTAGAGTCTCGACCGGAGGTGCTTTAGTACATTGGCGGCTGCCTCTAGTTTGGCCTGCTCCTATGTCCTTAACTCGAAACGTACCCGCGGTGGCCACCCCGATGTAGGGATTCTCATCCCCTACACAGTCTCATAGGCACCCTTCATCCAACATGTCGAGGAACTCCTGCTTGGGAGCAGTTTCAGCATCGACCCTCAATATTTCGGCCAATCGGTCAACCGTGTCTTGTTTCAAGGACAATCCTTCTAGTCTCAGGGCTACTTTCTAACTAAGAAATATCAACGTTCTGGGAGTCTGATAAGTCACTCATTTTCTCGTGCTCTTTGGGAAATTACTTGATCAGGCAGTAGAAGCTTAGGGATGAAGAGTTCTCCAGTTAGTAACTACAGCTTGGTATTTAAAACTCAAGAGTAACGAAGTATGGCCTTAATTGCATGTGAAAATAACAGGGAGAAGAGTCCTATTTATAGTCGCTTTAGGCAGGAAACCCTGAGCCTAAAAAACAAAGAGGCGTGATGATTGCGCCTGTCAGGGGAGTACTCCTTCGCAGTGCAACACGTGTCCCTCCAAGCTTCATCATGTAACCTTTCATTTCGCTTTTACCTCGGGATGCCTCTGAGTCTTCATCCTTAGCCGACCTTACCCACTCGACATAGTCCACCCGGCTGAGCATCGACTAGGTGAACTGGGGGACTACTGTTGAGGGTGAGCTCGGCTCCACTACCGAGGAGGCCTACTCTGGTTGGTCAGCCAATCAGCTCGGCAATGCTACGAGGAGCTTACAATTGATCCCGATGAGCCTGAATCTCTTCTCCGAGGTGCTTTTCAGGGTCTCCTAGGCCTCACCTCAACAGGTTGCCTCCTTGGATTGAGTACCAGCTTGGGTCGGATTATTCTCACTTGAAAGTGGGCTGCTACTCGCCATCGCTACTCAACAGATGGTAAACAACTCACCGTCGGATGGGAGGCAATCCACCGATAGAAGGGCATGACACTTGTCTTTTGCCACCTGACACGCCTTGATGTGACACGGGTCGTGGGCAAAACCCCGGTCCAAGTGGTAGCCTATAAATAGGATGTATTTATTGCATTTTGGCATGCATTTTAATTCCCACCTAACAAGTTCTCGTTCTCTACCGAGCAACTCCTTCCTTGAGCATCAGAGAGCCCTTGTCTATCAACTGACTTGTCCTTTCCTTGTCTTCGAAACGTCCCTCCTCTAACTGTAGGTTTACCCGATCAGGCAGAGACGAGCAGGGAAGAGCTAAGCACTATGCGTAGCCGCACATCGTGTTGATCTATCGTGAAACTCTGGTAAGTATCAACATGCACCAACCACGAAGACTTTTTTTGTATGTGTGGCTCCAATTTTTATCTAGTAGGAAGAAGAAAATCTCTTTGTTTTTCGATTATGTTTTTTTCTCCAAATTTAAATGCCTACTATGGAAAAATCCTATTTTTTAAAGTTAGAAATATTTAAATTTTTAAAACATGAAATTTGGAGAAGAAGTTTGCCCAACATATAGGGAGATACCATGTGCTACACACCAATATCACTGTGGTCCTAGTACATTGTGTCATCTAATTAAATAATCAAAGTATCTAATTTCAAATGTATATTAATAAATAATTTATTTCCCATTAATTGATATAAAATTTACATAGGTAGCATGGATATTCATAATTTCAAGCTCCAATAAAATTAACAATTAATTTACAACTTAGTTAATTTATTAATTTTATTAATTTTGAAGTTACTCTACTAAAAACTTGACATCACACTCTTAAAATTATAAATACAATTTATTCAAAAAAGTTGAATCATCCATTAATATAACTAAGTATGAAATTCAACATCTCTCTAACTACATTTTTCTCCTCAAGCAGATCTTATCAAAATTGAGAGCTCTTACTGTTCAAGCCGTGAATCAAAATTTGAAAGAACTATTTATATGGCTTCATAATGAAGTGGAAAGGATTCTATCTTGTATGATAACATTCCTAGATACTTATTTCATTATGCCCCAAAATACAAGGAATACGATTCTATCAGATAAGCATCTTTACCGAGTAAATTAAATAACATAATTCTATAAATAAGAGTCTATTAATAGCTTAGAATTAAAATCTTCTATATATGATCGCCATCAATTTTTTTTTTTTTTGAATTCCTTGTTTACTAACAAAGATTATTAGAGATTTCAAACTAGTCCTTTTTAAATCTTATATAATTACATTATGTAAAGTAACCTCATCCAACAATTTTTCATCATCAATCAAGATCAGACTGTTCCATTTAGAATGAGAATGAACTGTACTAATAATAATTAATTAAAGATCCCAACTTTAATTTATGTTTCATTTTTAATTTTATGTTGAGTTTATAAATCTTTTTGACCAATTTATTTTGTTCATTTCGTTACACTCTTTTGTTATTTTTCCTTCTTTTAACGAAGTGTAGCTTAAAAATAAAGGGAGATGTTGAGCGTCAACATAGTCGATCCCTTGATTGCTATCTACTCACCAAAAGTATATGCTTTACGTACTACCTACCTTAAACACATGTGCAAGTACAATAATTATTAAAAAAAAGGCCTTTAGTTATATAAGCCAACAACAAAAGTATATGCTAGTCTATTTCTCTAACCGATCCAAGTGAAGTTGTAGATTATATTTCTCTCTGTCTCGTTTCCTTCATGAGAGGTGTTTTCCTCAGCACCAGTTGAGCTTTCTGATTTGCACTTTCCTCTGAGTGTTCTCTTCTTCTATTTTCTTGAAGGTCTAGTATTAGTTGTTTTTTTTGGGCTTAAGACAGTTGGACAGTTATGGATGATATAGTCCGTCAATAGAAAACTCTTTCTCTAGCGGCGGTAGAGGAGGATGTCCTATTTCTGATGAGATTGTGGAGAAAGGTAGAGCAGATATTTGGACGGGGTGCTTGGACAGTTGATGTCTCGACGCTCTTATCACAAAGGAACATTCAAGTCAACCATGGTGGAGGCTTGGAGGGGTTCGGGAGCAGTGGAAGTGAATGTAGTGGCTAGAGATGTGTTTCTGTTCTCTTTTAAAGATGAGAAAGAGAGGGATAGAATTTTAGATAAGGAGCCATGGAGTTTTGATTATTCCCTTTTGGTTCTTAAGAAGGTGGATAATCTAAAACAACTGGATTTGGTGGATTTTTGTTGTACTTCCTTTGGGATTCAAGGATTCCAGAAATTGGCGAGTTGATTGGGGATGCTGTGGGTAATTTAATCTCGGTGTATGCGGATCAGAATGGGAAATGCAGTGGTAAATTTCTTCGATTCCGAACTCGCATTGCATTACAAAACCAATTTGTCGTGACACTAGGGTCTGATTTGGTAGTTCTGTTATCGATAGTTTGGGCCGATCCCTGCTACGAGAAAATGGCAGATTTTTGCTAGTGGTGTGGAAGGATTGTTCATTTATTGAAGGATTGCAATGCTCCTAGGCTGCTGGAACAGGATAATTAAGAACCACTCCCTTACGGTGACTGGCTACGAGCAAAGAAATTTGAGAAACTGTTTTCTCGTGTTGATGCTGGAGAAGACGCTAGTTTCTTAGGAGGTCGTTCATTATTATTTCATGGGAGTCGGAGTGGGTTCAAGACGTTCATCGGAGGAGAGCTCACATAAAGGTTGGTGGCGGAGGGACTCGGTGGAGATGTCTCGATGGAGGGACGGTTTCGGAATTACTCCGGGTTAGTCGTAGAAATCTCGGGATGGCGATATGTTGAATTTGAATTTCCCTCAAAATTTGGTAACTGCCCATAAAGAGTCAGATTTGAATTTTGATTCGACAAATCATAAGGTTGAGGTATTTGCGGAGAAGTCTTATGATGAGGTTAAAGTTTGTGACATGCTCATTAATAAAGAGACCCATATAAGTGACTAACGTGAGGAGTCTATTTCTTTAACGTTGCATGGTTTTAAAAAAGACGTGTATGAGGGGCATCAATTGGTTTCTTCGAATCAAAGAGATGAAAGTTCTAGTTCATTTTCTTTCATGGCGAAGGCTTCCTCGACTTCTACTGTGCTTAAGGAAAAACGAGTTTAAAGCCAAAGCAAAAAGAGAAGGTTTCGAAGGAGAAGAGGATGACAGCAATTAAACGGAAAAAGACGGATGCGGTTGAAGATTTGAATGAGAAGAAAAGAGTAGCTTTTGGCAATGTGACAAACACCATGGGATCGGCAGAGGTTGCTGAGTAACCCCACCAAACAGCATGAATGGTATAGTCTGGAACATTCACGGATTGGCGTTCGATGGACTTTAGATGATTATCCAAAGTTTTTCTCCCCAACTTGTCTTTATCTCTAAGACAAGACTAAAAGGAAGAGCAGCGGCAGTCTTTAACAGATAAACTAGGTTTGATGGTGGTTTTCATGTAGACTGTATTGGAAAGAGTAGGGGTCTAATCTTACTTTGGCGAGCAGAATGGTCTGTTGAAGTGAAGAGTTTTTTGCACTTCCACATCGATACGTTGTTACTTTATCGGACGGAAAGCAGTGGAGATTTACTGGCTTCTATGTTCATCCAGAAAAGGCACAAAGGCATCACTCATGGGAACTCTAACGACGTCTCTGAGGTATGTATACTTTGCCTTGGATGGTGGCCGGTGATTTTAATGAGATGTTTCATTTGTCAGAAAAACAAGGAGGAAGTAATCGGGTATTTAGTTAAGTAATAATGGTATTTTGTTAAGTAACATTTCACTAAATGTCTTTACATTTTCCTCAACATTTAGCAACAATGGTATTTTGTTAAGTAAACTATTTCTGTCTCCTTTAACTAAGAAGGTTAAAACTTGAGATGAAATAAAATCTAGTACTAATTTCTTTGATTTTCTTTCACATTGACTTCTTATTGGTTCAAAAGATGTCATAGACGCTTTTCTATTGTTATTGGAGATACCAGGAGTATAGTCACATAGTTGATCAACATTAGATTCTAAGTTAGTGGTAGAATCAACACTAAATTTATTTTCAATAAATTCAACATCTCTTGATTCCATAATCATATTAGTATCTAGAGTCAACAATTTATATGCTTTTCAATTTTCTGTAAACCCTACAAACACACATTTAACACCTCTTGCACCTAACTTTGACGATTTAAGGTCATGCACTTTATAGAAGGCTAAATAGCCCCTCATAACTAAATACATCAAGTTTGATTTTCTTCCTTTCTAAATTTCATATGGAGAGACATGTATTTTCATAGAAGTAATTCTATTACGAACATGACATGCAATAAGTAAAGCTTTCCCCATAAATTATTTTCCAATTTAGTATATTAAGAAGCATCGAGTTAATCATATCCACAAAGATCCTATTTTCTTTTCAACCAAACTATTTTGTTGGATAGTAAAAGGCCTTGGCTTTTGGTGAATAATACCATGCTCTTCACAGAAGGCATCTAACTCATTAGAAAAATATTCACCACCTTCATCACTTCAAACTATTTTGATATTTCTAGCTTTTTGGTTGTCATCCAAGGCTCCATTTTTTGTTCTAATCAAGTACACATATATGTATCTAAAACAATTATTTATAAAAGTCATAAAGTATCTCTTTCCTCCTCTTATCAAAATTCTATCATACTCATAAATATCGGTATAGATTAAATCCAACAATTGAGTAAGTTTTAGGAAATGGTTTCTGAGTCATCTTTGCTTCTATGCAAATTTTACCCTTATCATGTTTTTGATCTTTACAATTAATCAAATCATGTCTAGACATGTATTTCAAAGATTTAAAATACCAAGCATTTCAAATATCAGAAGAGTCAACAATATAAATAGAATTCATGACTTCTTTATTATTAACATTAATTTTGTGCATGCCATCACATAAATAGCCTTTTTCCCACTACAGCTCCCTTCTTTGATACAATATGGGTATTATTCTCAAATACAATCTCCAGTCTATTTTTCAAATTAGACCAGTGGATACAAGATTCTTCCTCATGTTGAAAACATGGAAGACATTGTCAAAGTCATTTTCTTTCTAGAAATAAAGTTAATCTCTACCACACCTTTTCCGGTAACCATTGCTACATCATTATTTCTCATAAGAACTATTTGTCCTTTCTTTTCTACTACATATGACAAGAATGATTTCTTGTCATTACAAACATGAATGATGGGACCGGAATCGAGCCACCAATCAAAGGACTTAGTTTCAGTAATGAAGCCAATTTGTATCTCTAAGACCATTGCACAAATCTCTTCGGATTTCTCTTTGATGACATTGGCTATGTTGGAGTTACTATCTTCCTTTTCCTCCTTGAACTTTTTGTCATTATGGACCTTGAAGTTCTTTTAAAATTTACTAGCTTTGTCAACAATAACATTAGAGAAATTCAATATCTTATCCTTGGGATCATGAGACTTAGTCTCCTCCTCAATCCTCAAGTGTCTTTGCAATTCCTCCAAAGTTATGTCAACTATCCTATGAAGGAGTTTCTTTCTATAACCATTCCAATTCTGAGGTAATTTAGTAACAATAGCCCCACTATAAATGCTTTAGAAATCTCAACTTTTAATTCACGAAGCTTAGTAATAATGACTTGCAATACATGTATTTGATTAAGAACGGACTTCATATCAATCATGATGAATTCTAAATATTTCAAGATAAGAAATTTGTCAAAACTTTCTTTTTTAGTTTTGTATATGAGAACATTCTAGATCTCTACTAGAAATTGCATCAAGTTACAAAGATCATAACGCTTATTTGAGCTTGTTAAGAATGTGACCCAAACATATTACTTCATCATCTTCACACTTCTTTCTTACAACTTTCACTTCATCGGAATCATCCTTCATTGCAGTAAAATAAAACCTTTAACATTGTTGGATAATATGACTGTTTAGAGAAAAAATGGAAGCTTGAATTTTTGAAAATAAGGTTGTGTTTGATGCAAATAGGAATACTTTCCTTAAAGGTTTTATTTGCCCTTATTTTTCAAAGTTTGCTAACAAGTTTTTTTAGAAAATTACCCCTAAAATGCAACAAACCCTCGAACATAATAATAATCAATAATGTTGTGTTCTATAAAAATGAATACAATCTATAGATTTTCTAGAGTTTATATAGATATAGAGGTACCATTTCATGAATGGGAATAACCGGTACATTTTATACAAACTTTACAAAAAGGTATCTCTTCATTTGTAAAGGTATCTTTTCAAGCATCAACATAACTATTACAAGGGTTATATCCATTGCTAATAAATGTTCAGGTTTGTGTGTAAGCATATAACCAATTGTTCGGTAAAATTCACTAACGCAAGTGCACGTTATCTATCAAGTAATATAATAGTGAGTAAGAGTATCGTCTCACAGGGACTATTGTATAATAAGCTAACTAAGTACTAAAGTTGGATTGACTCTAAGGTTTATCTAGTTGATCATATGAAGTTGTGATTGAATAAACTACTGAACTAAAGTACTAAATTAAGAATAAAAATTGCAATCAATTTCAAAGATACTTCAATAAGACAAGGCGTTAAGGCATTTGATTTCACCATAATCACTAGATATGAATTTCATAAAATTATGCAACCCAATTAACAATGCATATGTGATGATGGAAATTCCTAAATTATTTACTATCCTATCTCTAGGGATAGCAAACCTACTCAGTTTATTAACTCACTATATCTTTATGTGAATTTAAATAAATCAGAATGCATTAGGATTCATGAACTTTCCAGATAAAGCCACACAAATAATATGGTATATCTCTATCCATATTTAATTCATGGTTATATGTTAGATGAAGCATTTGCATAATTCTCCCTTCTCAGTTTTGAACATGCACATCAGATCATTTAAATGGTAGCTAATCATTTAAAAGCATTAAACATAATAACAAATAACTCACATGAATAAAATCAATTATGGTGCATAAATATGAAATTCACATCGTCATGATTATGTTACATCATAGCCCTAACTAAGAAAATTAGAACATAATTGAAAAAGAAATAAAATCTGAAACTGTAATTGAATCAAACATTAAGAGTTAATAGAGCAAGAAATTCTGTCACCAATCTCTCACTTCTTACTCCGGATTGCTTGACGGCTCCTAAGAAAAATAAACAACACTCTCCAAAATTCATTCATACCCTAGCTCCCAAGACTATTCTATTTATACTACTCTTAAGTTAACAAAACTCTTGTTTCGCGTCCAAAAATCGTGGTTTAGAATCACCCTGGCACCGCGGCCCTTCTTTCCAAGCGCTGCGGTGCTTCTTTTCTATTTTTTTTTCTTCTTTTCCACCATAGCGCCGTGGCGCTCCTTTCCCAGCGCCGTGGCGCTAAGTTCCTGCCATCTACTCTGCTCAGATTCTCCTTGGGCGCCGCGGCGTTGCTTCTCTGCAACACGGTCCAATTTCATGCTTGACATGCAATTTTTCTCCAATCTCTTGTGCTCGTGCTCCTTTTGTTTTCTTATCTTTCTTTCTTCAACCTATATCAATAAAAGCATACTTTTATGAAAAAGTTGGATGTTTCATGTAATTTTTCTCAAGAACATAGTAATATTCGCTAATTAAAAGTGGCCAAATAACTCTCTAAACTAGAGTTATCAAAACCCCCCAAACTAACTTTTGCTAGTCCTCGAGCAAAATCAAGAAGTAACACAAACATGGAACAACAAATCCTTCAAGATGTCCTCCAAAATTTTTCCATCTTACAATTCATAGAAAAGAACAAATTCCATCCAAATAGTGAGATCGATTTGCTATTTAAGACTAATTCTAATTTCATGACCCGTGTGTGTGTTATCCATTCTTTTCAAATTGTATGCAGTTTAGTAACATCCACATTACTCTGAGAAGCTTTGATCAGTTGTGCAAAGAAACATGTTTCATAGGTTCACCTTTCATCCCTTTCTCCACTAATGTAGGCTAGTCATCCAACTAAAAATCATTAGGGCTTTATTAAGCTTGTAACGTCAGGCTAGGCTAGAGGTAAGATAAAAGTTAATTTTAGGCTCAATTCACCCCTCCCATGTTGATTTCCAGACTCCAATTAGAACCAATCTTGGTTGTACACCCTTAAACCACTTCAACTGTACAATCAACAATTACCCTTCTCTTCAAACCATCCAACTTCTGACCAATTTAGACCCTATCCCCAAGCTCACTCCATTGCCCTCAACTGCACTCAATTATGCACTTTCGTTTTCTTAGTCACTCACTGTTGTTGTTTCATCTTTTTTTTTCTTTTTTTTTCTTTTTTTTCTTTTTTTTCTTTTTTTCCTGGTTTTGTGTTGTTGCTTTCTTTTTCTTTTTTTCTTTTTTTTGAATAAAATCATATGAATACTAATAAGATCCTTAAATAGCAAAATTAATACAACGTGAGGCTCAAAAACTTCTATGCTTCAAGTAACAACTCAACAACTCCCTTGCTCCATTCTACCTCCCAAAATACGCTTACCTTTTTCAGAAATCAACATGTTTACGGGATGTGGGACAAGGTATAAATGATTGGCTGGTTTAACAAATGTGGGTGACAAAGAAAGAACGGTTAATGCATCAAGGCTCAACAAGGTGACTAGGGATATTTAACCAAGGTCGGCTTGAACAGCTCAAACGATCCAAAAATGGCCTAAATCATGTTTTCAGTCAGATGTAGCCTAGGATTTTGCCTCGAGAGAAAATCAGATGAATTCTAAAACATGGGTGAACATCAATGGACATACACACAATTCAAAAATTTAGGATTTTTGTGCTCAAGAAATAGATCATAAATTCAGAATTAGAATTAAACAACAAATCCATCACACGTTTAGACAAAAATTCACACCTCCTATGAATTTTAAGACATCCAAATAAAGGATTCAATCATATCCAGATTCATCAATGCAGGAATGTATCACTTCAAGTTTCAAAAGGGTTAACACAAGTTTTAACAAACAAAAAAAAAAAAAAATTTCCCCCCCAAACTAAATAGAGCATTGCCCTCAATGTATAAATAAAGAAGAAAAGGTAAGGAAACCCCCTGAGTAACAAATGAGGCCAATTGGACTTGTGCAGCCATGGGAACTCCGAGAAGTGATATGGACAACAAGGAAAACAAACAAGACAAAAACCTTAAGAAGTTGAGAATGAAAAGAAAACCGAAATAAGGAAATAAAAATGGAAAGTGAAATCAAGGTTCAGGGTGATCAGGAAAATGCGGTGGACGTGGAAGTTGAGATTCGTCCATGCCCAAGTGTCAAGCAATTGCCCGCGTCATGGCAATATTATATTCTAGGCCCAATTCCAAACAACGTAAGCGATCACTGATTGGTAACTCAGGGGCAGGTACAGCAGGCGGTTGAGCTATAGGAGTGACTTGTTCGGGGTGCGAGGGTTGGCTCGAGGCTGAGGCACCAGTGTCTTGTCGAAACGAAGGGCATACTTCTTGGTCTCGGAAGCTTCCCATGACCTTTCTGTTAATGATTTTCATGGGTTGTAATAATTCTTCCTTTTGGTTGAATGGGACTCCGGTGTCGATGCATAGGCGTGTGATGAGGGAAGAGTGACCTAAACCACCAGTCGTGGAACCCATGGCGGTTCTCAGAATACTATCTTGGATTACTTTTCCCACATCGATAGTTTTACTTGTAACAATAGCAAATAACAAGGCAGCTCTATCCTTGGTAACATCAGAAAAATGTATTACAGGCATTAATTTTGACGCAATAAAATACAACCAAGCTTTATACTCCCTGTTTAATGCGGAGGAGGGAAACGACACCGCTTTGCCTCCCCGTGTCAATTTCCACATGGTGCCTGCAGTAGCTATTGTGCCAAGAACTTCCTCAAAATCCAAATGTTCACTGAGGTATTCATAATAATCATCATTATCGATATTTCAGAGCCCATAATACCTGTTAATGGTTGTTTTATCAAAACAAACCATCTTACCTCGTACACTTACCTAGAGGTTAGTGTGCTCTGGAACATTGGCATAAAATTCCCGGACAAGTGGGACTACAGCCGCCTCTGGTTGCTCAAGAAATTTGCTCCATCCTCTTTGCATAACCATATTAAAAAAGACTGTAGAAAAACCATCACTAAAGTCTAAACCCCGTTTCGGTACTACAGTTTTCTTAACAATGGCATTGTTATGTCTTTTTCTCGCGGCCTCACTCATAAACCGGGTATATGGGGTGGATGATGAAGCTGTAGTTCGTGTGCGCTTAGAAGCCTTTTTTTTTTTTTTTGGTGGCACACACGCTTAAAGATTAAATACTCAACACAAAGTATTGCTCTCTACCACTACATAGAGGGTACCTAACACCGTCAAAATTTCACTTACCAAAGACCACCTATAGTAAAATCTAACTATGAATCATGAAAGAAAACCTAAAAAGTTCAAATTTTAGAAAAAAAAATTACACAAAAATAAAATAATAAAGCAAAATAAAATAAACATAACAAAAATTTAAAAAAAAAATCAAAGATATGGAAAGGAGATAACTTACTTGAAGAGAAGGACGAACAGAAGGGAGATGGCAGCCACAACGTTGGAGGATGAGGATGGCAAAGTTTTCTAGAGAAAGAGGAGAAGAAGAAGTAGGAGAGAGGAGTTTAGTTTTAGAGAGAGAAAGTGAATGGGTGAGAATGAGGGAAAGAAAGGTGAGTGGTTATGTTTAAAGCCGCCCCTTTTTTTTTCGAAATCACACAAACAGCGCTGCGACGCTAGCGTTCTGCCCCTTTTTTTTTTTTTTTTGCATGGCGCCGCGGCGCTTTACCTCTGCCAACGAAGATTTGGCTGTTCATCCAAAACAACGCCGCGGCGCTCTAAATTGAGGGCTGCGGCGCTTGGATTCTGCCCAAAAAACTCAGTTCACCTAGTGATTTTTTTTCTGCATGCTTCCTTACTGACTTCGACTCCTACAAAACAAAATGATATTGTCAAACAAAAATAACCTAAATTATTTATTTTTTTATTTTTATTATTTATTTTTTTTTATTTTTTTTTTTGACATGATAAATAAGGAAATGCTTGGGTTGCCTCCCAAGAAGCACTTGCTTTATTGTCTTCAGCCAGACTGTCTCAATGTCACTTGGTAGGAGCTTGTAAATCGATGGTGATTTTATTCCTGTTAACTCCACCTCCAAAGTAGGGCTTCAATCGCTGACCGTTGACCTTAAATGTGCCTTTGGTTTCATGTTCCACCTCTATTGCTCCAGATGGAAAGACTTGTGTTACTGTAAATGATCCCGACCACCTATATTTCAGCTTACCTGGAAACAATTTAAGGCGAGAGTTATAAAGCAAGACCTGTTGACCAACTGCAAATTCTTTTCTGAGAATGTGCTTATCATGCCATCTTTTCGTTTTCTCCTTGTAAAGCTTTGCATTCTCATAAGCATCGAGCCGAAATTCATCCAACTCATTTAGTTGCAGCAACCTAGCCTCACCTGTCAACTACGCATCAAAATTCAAACATTTAGCTGCCCAATAAGCCCTATGTTCTAGCTCCATTGGCAGGTGACATGCTTTTCCAAAAACTAGCCTGAAAGGGGACATCCCGATGAGAGTTTTGAATGCAGTCCTATATGCCCAAAGTGCATCATCTAACTTAATAGACCAATCCTTCCTAGAGGCATTTATTGTCTTCTCCAAAATCCTCTTGATTTCCCTATTTGAAATTTCCACTTGACCACTAGTCTGAGGATGATATGCTAGTGCCACCTTATATGTAACCCCATATTTTCCCAAAAGTGCCTCAAATTGCTTACTATTGAAATGTGACCCTTGATCACTTATGATTGCCCTAGGGGTGCCAAATCGGGAAAAAATGTTCTTTTTCAGAAATTTGACCACGACCTTAGTGTCATTTGTTGGTACAACAGCTGCTTCTACCCACTTAGATACGTACTCAATGGCTACTAAGATGTATTCATTCCCAAATGAAGGTGGAAATGGTCCCATGAAATCAATACCCCAAACATCAAATAGTTCACACACAATAATATTGTTTAAAGGCATCTCATTTTTCCTAGAGATATTTCCCATTCTTTGACATCTATCGCATGAGGCTACATAGAAATGTGCATATTTAAAAAGTGTGGGCCAATAAAAACCTAATTGTAACACTTTAGCAGCAGTTTTAGAACCACTAAAATGACCACCAGCCTCTCCATCATGACAAAGTTTTAAAATGCTTACCATTTCATCCTCAGAAACACATCTTCTTATCACTTGATCTGCGCAAACTTTAAACAAGAAAGGGTCTTCCCAAAAATAGTGTTTAACATCAGAAAAGAATTTTTTTCTTTTGTTGATATGACAAATCAGAGGGTAGAACATTACTTGCTAAAAAATTTACCAAATCAGCATACCAGGGGACTCACGGGGATTTGATAGAGAATACCTGCTCATCAGGGAATTCCTCCAGAATTGGGCTGCCCACTTCATCATGATTGGGAATTCTGGATAAGTGATCTGCAACTAGGTTCTCAGTTCCCTTTTTATCCTTGATCTCCAAATCAAACTCTTGAAGCAACAATATCCACCTGATTAACCTGGGCTTGGATTCCTTCTTTTCAAGTAAGTATTTTAGAGCAGAATGATTAGAGTAAACAACTACTTTTGAACCAATCAAATAAGAACGAAATTTATCAAAAGTAAAAACTACCGCCAGAAGTTCCTTTTCTGTTGTTGTGTAATTCAGTTGTGCTCCCGACAAGGCTCAACTAGCGTAATATATAGTTTGAAAAATTTTATTCTTCGTTGGCCGAGCACTGCTCCAACTGCTGAATCACTTGCATCACACATGAGCTCAAAAGGTAAATCCCAATCAGGCGCTGCCATGATAGGTGCCGACACAAGCTTTTCTTTCAAAGTGTTAAAGGCCTGCAAGCATTCATCATAAACACAAACGGGGCATCTTTAACCAACAAGTTAGACAAAGGTCTAGCAATTTTAGAAAAATATTTTATAAATAGCCTATAAAATCCAGCATGCCCCAAGAATCCGCAAACAAGTTTAACAGATGTGGGTGGAGGCAATTTTGCAATAACTTCCACTTTGTCTCTATCAACTTCTATACCGTCTTTCGAGATTTTGTGTCCAAGCACAATCCCTTCCTGCACCATAAAATGACACTTTTTCCAATTCAAAACAAGGTTAGTTTCCTCACATCTTTGTAACACTAATGCCAAATTATGTAAGCATAAATCGAATGATGTGCCAAAAACAGAAAAGTCATCCATGAAAATTTCAATGAGTTTCTCAACCATATCAGAAAAAATGGCCATCATACAACACTGAAAAGTTGCCAGTGCATTACAAAGACCAAATGACATCCTTTTATATGCAAAAGTGCCATAGGGACAAGTGAACGTTGTCTTTTCTTGATCCTCGGGTGCAATAGGGATTTGATTATACCCTGAATATCCATCTAGAAAACAATAAAATTGATGTCCTGCAAGTCTTTCCAACATTTGGTCAATAAATGGTAAAGGAAAATGATCTTTTCTAGTGGCGTCATTTAATTTCCTATAGTCCATACAAACACGCCACCCAGTAACTGTTCTAGTTGGAATTAACTCATTATTATCATTCTTTTGAACAGTCATACCTCCTTTCTTCGGCACAACTTACACAGGACTTACCCATAAACTATCAGATATAGGATAGATGATCCCGGCATCCAATAGTTTGATAACCTCAGCTTTCACCACTTCTTGCATCCTTTGGGGTTGAATGGTGGGCTTGTATTTCTCCTCCATAAGAATTTTGTGCATGCAAATGGAGGGGCTTATTCCCTTGATGTCTGCAATCCTCCATCCAATTGTGCCTTTGTGCTCTCTTAACACCCTAAGCAGTTTTTCCTCCATAAGATATGTCAAAGAAGAAGAAATAATTACAGGTAGTGAGGAATTGCCATCTAAATATGCATATTTTAAATGAGAAGGTAAGGGTTTAAGCTCAAGAATGGGAGGCTCTTCAATTGAGGCTTAGGCCTTGTGATGGACTGTCCCACTTCTACAAGTTGCAATGCCTTATGCCTCGGAATTGGTGGATTTGCCTCCATAAAGTCTATATATTCCCTTATTTCCTCATTCTCAACATCCGCACCAGTAGATTGGGTTAGACAAGCTTCAAGTGGATCCTTGAAAACATCTTCCTGAAAAATCTTAGATACCAGTTTATCAATAGTTCAATTCTAAAGCAAGAATCATCAGTTGAGGGATATTTCATTGCTTCAAACACATTAAAGGTGACATGATCATCTTGAACCCTGAGAATTAATTTTCCTTGTTGCACATCTATCAAGGTTCTTCCAATCACTAGAAAAGGACGGCCTAAAATGAGCGAAACCTCATGATCTTCCTCCATTTCTAGAACAATGAAATCTGCAGGAAAAATAAACTTGTCGACCTTTACTAGTACATCTTCCACAATACCTCTTGGGTGCTTAATTGTTCAGTCTGCAAGTTGAAGCGACACTGTGGTTGCTTTAACCTCTCCCAAACCTAATTTCTTAAAGATAGAAAAAGGCATTAAATTGATACTAGCCCCTAAATCACATAATGCTTTTTTGAAATAAGAGTCACCAATAGTACAAGGAATGGTAAAACTCCCTGGATCTTTTAGTTTAGGCGGCAACTTATTCTGCAAAATGGCTGAACATTCCTCATTCAATTTCACTGTTTCATAATCCTCCAGCTTCCTTTTGTTGGCCAAAATCTCCTTCAAGAATTTTGCATAGCTAGGCATTTGGGCTAAGGCATCTGCAAAAGGAATGTTAATATGCAATTTTTTAAAGACCTCAAGAAATTTAGAAAATTGCTTATCTAATTTGTGCTGCTAGAGTCTTTGAGGGAATGGAATGGGAGGCACATAGGGTTTTAGATCATCTAGAAAAAGCTTACTCTTGTGTGTCTCCTTGGCTTGCTCATTACTCTCTTCTTCTTGTTCAATATTGACCTCCTGTTTAGCATCCTCTTGTCCCAATTGTTTGCCACTTCTCAAAGTAATTGCCTTTATGTTCTCAATAGGATTCTTTTCTATGTTGCTTGGCAAAGAACCCTGTGGTCTACCTGAGATCATATTAGCCATCTGTCCTATTTGCATTTCTAGATTTCTGATAGATGACTCTTGATTCTGGAGTCTTGCATCTGTACTCTTCATAAAATCTTGAGTGGAGGTCGCCAGCTTAGCAACAATATCTTCCAGATTCAGCTTTTTCTCCTCCTGTTGCTTGAATCCTGGTGGTGGTCTCATCGCATTTTGATTGCCCCATGAAAAATTTGGATGATTCTGCCACCCCGGGTTGTAAGTGTTGGAATAAGGATTATTTTGTGACCTGTTAAAATTTCCAACAAAATTAGCATTTTTAGAAGGTTGAGCAAAATTGTTACCTACCTGGCATTCATTGCTGGCATGTCCTCCACCACAAAATTCACATACGGTATTCTGAATTTTCATATCTGAAGCACCCATATGGTCTATCTTTCTGTTAAGTGCTTCAAACTAAGCTGTGAGTGCATATAATGCATCCACTTCATGAACTCCTACAGTTTTCCTAGTTTGTAGCCTTTCAGTAGGCCACTAATAGTTGTTTGATGCCATCCCTTCTATTAGATCAAAAGCCTCCTCAGGTGTTTTATTATTTAATGTCCCACATGCAGCTGCATCAATGGTAGCCCCGTTACTTGCACTAGACCCATTGTAAAAAGTTTGTACCTGCATCCAGACTTGTAATCCATGATGTGGGCACCTCCTTAGCAGCTCCTTGAATCTTTCCCATGCCTCGTATAGCGACTCATTGTCCATCTGCAAGAAATTAGTAATATCGTTATGCATTTTTGTAGATTTGCTGGAGGGAAAAACTTACCAAGGAATTTTTGGGCCATAGTATCCCGGGTGGTGATTGATCCTACAGGGAGAGATGTGAGCCAATTCTTGGCTTTATCCCTCAGCGAGAATGGGAACAATCTCAGTCTAACTGCATCATCTGACACTCCATTAAATTTAATAGTGTCACAAATTTTGAGAAATTTATCAATGTGGGCGTTTGGATCATCACAAGGTAGCCCACTAAATTGCACCGATTGTTGAATCATTTGGATGAGAGATGGCTTGATCTCAAAGTTGTTCGCTTGAATAGCTGGCCTCCTCCTAATGCTTAAAGGGGCACCTTGAACAGTTGGTGCTGCATAATCGCTCAAAAGTCAGCGAGGGTTTTCAGCTTCACCTGCATCTGCCATTTTCTTAGTGCGATTTCTCTGTTCTCTTAACAGTCTTTTGAAAGTATGCTCGATTTCTGGATCAAACTTAACAAGTTTCCCTTGTTTAGTTCTTTTCATACACCAACGCACTCCTAAAAATGAACAAAATAAAAGAAACTAGATTAAATCAAGAGTTATCCGGTATTAATATTAATTAGTATTAACAAGTAGTCCCCGGCAACGGCGTCAAAAACTTGTTCGGTAAAATTCACTAACGCAAGTGCACGTTATCGATCAAGTAATACAATAGTGAGTAAGAGTATCGTCTCACAGGGACTGTTGTATAATAAGCTAACTAAGTACTAAAGTTGGATTGACTCTAAGGTTTATCTAATTGATCATATGAAGTTGTGATTGAATAAACTACTGAACTAAAGTACTAAATTAAGAATAAAAATTGCAATCAATTTCAAAGATACTTCACTAAGACAAGGCGTTAAGGCATTTGATTTCACCATAATCACTAGATATGAATTTCATAAAATTATGCAACCCAATTAACAATACACATGTGATGACGAAAATTCCTAAATTATTTACTATCCTATCTCTAGGTATAGCAAACCTACTCAGTTTATTAACTCACTATATCTCTATGTGAATTTAAATAAATCAGAATGCATTAGGATTCATGAACTTTCTAGATAAAGCCACACAAATAATATGGTATATCTCTATCCATATTTAATTCATGGCTATATGTTAGATGAAGCATTTGCATAATTCTCCCTTCTCAGTTTTGAACATGCACATCAGATCATTTAAATGGTAGCTAATCATTTAAAAGCATTAAACATAATAACAAATAACTCACATGAATAAAATCAATTATGGTGCATAAATATGAAATTCACGTCGTCATGATTAGGTTACATCATAGCCCTAACTAAGTAAATTAGAACATAATTGAAAAAGAAATAAAATTTGAAACTGTAATTGAATCAAACATTAAGAGTTAATAGAGCAAGATATTCTGTCACCAATCTCTCACTTCTTACTCCGGATTGCTTGACGGCTCCTAAGAAAAATAAACAACACTCTCCAAAATTCATTCATACCCTAGCTCCCAAGACTATTCTATTTATACTACTCTTAAGTTAACAAAACCCTTGTTTCGCGTCCAAAAATCATGGTTCAGAATCACCCTGGCGCTACGGCCCTTCTTTCCAAGCGCTGCGGCGCTTCTTTTCTATTTTTTTTTCTTCTTTTCCGCTATAGCGTCGGGGCGCTCCTTTCCTGCCATCTACTCTGCTCAGATTCTCCTTGGGCGTCGCGGCCCTGCTCTTTGGGCGCCGCAGGGCTGCTTCTCTACAACACGGTCCAATTTCATGCTTGACATGCAATTTTTCTCCAATCTCTTATGCTCGTGCTCCTTTTGTTTTCTTCTCTTTCTTTCTTCAACCTACATCAATAAAAGCATACTTTCATGAAAAAGTTGGATGTTTCATGTAATTTTTCTCAAGAACATAGTAATATTCGTTAATTAAAAGTGGCCAAATAACTCTCTAAACTAGAGTTATCACTAATGAATACACTAGTTTAGAATAAACTCAAAAGACATATAATTTCATTACATATCAGCTTAAATGGGTGCTGCGACGCCAGTTTTTCGACCCGCAATGCACACTGCACATCATCAAAAAAGGTGCAAATTTGGACTGGGTGTTGTGGCACTGCTCTTTGCATCTAATGATCTTATAATATATGAGAGAGATATTATAATCTCTCTAACAAAACTTCACAGTTAGTGGTTTGTTGAAATGGTCTACAACTGCAAGTAAGGGATGCAATGCAAGGAATTCAACAAAAAGAAAAAAGAATAAAAGGCAAAAATAGTTATGAAACAGATGACGTCATAGCAAAATGAGAACAAATTTTTTTTTTTTTTGTCTCTATTGGTTAACATCGTGAGTGGAATTATTAGGAAGAGATAATGTGTAAATTTTTTATAAGGTATCAAGATTTTAATGAAGGGACAACTAAATAAGACAATAAATCTAGACTTATTTTGTAATATCCAATTGAAAGCTCAACAGTTGACATTAGGGGTGAGCAAAAAATTAGAAAATCTGACTAATCCGTTTCAATCCACCCAATAAAATTTGAAATAATTCAAATTCGACAAATCCTAATAAGAATTTGCACTAACCCTTTTAATCTGATTTTTCATTTGGTAGGTTTGTGTTGAATTTTTCATAATCTTAGATAATCCTAACCCACCCAATATATATAGATTCATTTATATATATTACATATACATTGTAACTTAATATAATCTTATATTTTTAAAAAAAGACCCTATAGTTTATACAAAGTTCTTTAATTTCATACTTCTTTGTAGTTTCTGGTACACACTATTAGATTATACTTTATGAGGGCAGAATAATCTTGTAATTTGTTTTGTGGTTCTATATAATCTTATTTTCTAATGTACATTAACATTTTTTGTTAAATCTTTTAATTAATAACATTTTTTGTGTTAATTAGTATATTTGTGTTTGAGTCTATAAATACGTCTAATAATATTTTTTTAATGTGTTTTTATATTTAATAATATTTTTAATAATTTTTAGAGTCATTTTGATATGTTAAATATGTGTTTAATTAGTAAATAATTAAAACTGTAAAAATAATTAGTAGTAATTTTATTTTGAGTCTTAATGTATTTTATAGTGTGTTTTAATTTTGTAAAAATGTTTTATAATATTTTTAGTAATTTCTAAAAATATTTTCGAGTCTTAGAAATCATATATGTATGAAATCGAAAGATGCTGGAATTTTAGAAGTTTGTAATTATTTTTGTGTATTTTATTGTAAAATAAATATTTTTAAAATCATTGTAAATATTTTTTGTAAAATAATTAATTTTAGTATGTTTGTGAATTTTAGATTTAAATCTTAGAGAAAGGAAGCAAAACTGCTTAAAAATAGGCAAAAATGAACCTTAAATGCATAAGAAATCAAAAGAAATTCAAAACTTAAAAGAAAGACACATGGCAGCATGGGGACCATTGGATCGCGCCACCTAAAGCATCTCAACTATCCATGTGTCTTCTGGCGTGTTAGATTCCTACTTCGAATCACGTGCGGTTATTCCCACATGCTCATGTCTCGGTTGCCGTCCGATCAGAGTACCTTCACTATTCCAATGGTCTAAAGGCTTGTGTTTACTTCTCTTCATGTAGACTTGATCTCAATAGTACTTAAGCTCGAGCCCGCAAATCCAACATTCTAGACACGTCGCATTGGATCTCGAAGTAAAATAGAGATGCAACAATGGGCCGGCCCGAGCCCGTCCTGATACAGTGATAGGCCGGGCCGACACGACCCTACACTGTTCACGGCCCGGCACGGCCAATAAATACTTGTGGGCTGGGCCGGGCCTATATATGTTGGCCCATGGGCCGGCCCGACACGGCCCATGGAAAATCATGGGCCGGCCCGGCCCGTCTAGGCCCACAATGGGCCGGCCCACCGGCCTAGGTTGGGCCGGCCCATCTAGGCCCATAATGGGCCAGCCCACCGGCCCAAGTTGGGCTGGCCCATCTAGGCCCATACAGGGCCACAAGAGGCCCATTGTGGGCCAATTTCATATATATATATATATATATATATATTTAGATATATTTTTTCATGTTCATTCACGGGTGAACATGGCTGAGTATGGCCTTCTCCAAATAAGTCATGTAAGGCTCATTGTAAGTCATGTATTGTCACATCAAAAGACTATACATTTAATATATATATTGTTTAATTCATATAAGAATTAAATATTATATAATATATATACATGCCATATTCACCCTTGAATGAATAATTGAATATGCCATGAGATTTTCCCAATGCAATCACATCACAATACGTCTGCCAAGTTCTTTTTCTTCTCTTTTCATTTCTTTTTATTTTTTTATTTTTTCCTTGTAGGCATGCTTTGCTTTTGAGAAGTAAAGTTGAGAATCAAATGCTGAATCTGTAGGTTATGTATTATCACATCAAAATAATATACATTTAATATATATATTATTTAATACATGTAAGAATTAAATATTATATAATATATATACATACCATATTGAACACATCACATTGCAATAGGCCTGACAAGCTCTTTTTCTTTTCTTTGCATTTTTAAAATTTTTTTCTTGTAGGCATTGTTAGTATGTGTGGAGCTTAATTCTTGTAGGTCATGTATTATCACATCAAAATACTATACATTTAATATATATATATATATATATTATTTAATACATATAAGAATTAAATATTATATAATTTATGCATGTCATATTCACCCGTGAGTGAACATGGCATTAGATTCCCCTATGCAATTATAAAGGGGCAGGCCTAACATAGAGGCTCAGAAGGAAGGCCTGCAATGTGCAAAGCTGAGACGTTAAGTCTTCAGCAAATTGTCTAATCAAGTTACACTTGAAAGAAAAAAAATTAAAAAAAAGATTTAAAAAAAAAATAAATAAATAAACTTTTTTACCTATAAATAAATGTAGAACATTCACAGAGATACTCATTCAACAAACTTCTAAGATCTTATGTATTGTCTTGTTTTTTAGATTACTTAGAGTTCTTCAGAAAGGAAAAAAAACTTGAAGGTATAATTTATTTCATTTATTGTTCATTAATTTTGTATTGTTATAAGTTAATTTTATTGTGTAATTATTTTATTTAATTTTTATGTTACGTTAATTTATTGTTATTTTTTATTGAAGCTATGGCATCATCACCTAGAGGGAGAGCCAACATTTCACATTTGGTGATCAACGAAGAAGAACAATTTAATGATCCACTGGAAGAAATTGGAGTTGACTTGCTATCTCAAGTTGATGGCTCCTCTGAAGTCACTCGTAAGGGCAAAAGGAAAATTCAACGAACTTCACCAGTTTGGAATTACTTTGATCTCGTAACACGTACAAACGAGCATGGTGCAACAGAAGAGCGCGCAATTTGCAAAGTATGCAAACAAGACTACACAGGTAAATCCTCTTCTGGCACTGGTCACTTAGAGAGGCATCGCAAAAAATGCGAAGCTAAGCATGGTGTAGGTGGTGTTGATTGTCGTCAACAAACACTTCAATTTAGCCCCGATGGTAGTGTTACCAATTGGTCATATGACCAACAAAGAGCAAGAGAATGGCATGCTAGATATTTGGCTAGTGCTCAACAACCAATTAGTCTTGCTGATGATCCAGCCTTTGAGGAGTACATTCAAAATGCCTATAATCCACAATATAGGCGTGTTTCAAGAACTACCACAAGAGCTGACACCATGAAAGTTTTTTATTCAATGAGAGAAAAGTTAGTAACTGAATTTAATTCATTCACTGCATCTGTTGCCTGCACATCTGATTTGTGGGAAGGTCGTACCAAAACTAGTTATATTTGTGTAACTGCACATTATGTGGATAAAGATTGGTCTTTTCAAAAAAGATTAATTGCTTTTCGACCAATGCCTTATCCGCATGATGCCAAGGCCATTCATGATGTCATCATGGAAGTTTTTGATTTTTATGGCATTAAAGAAAAGGTTTTGAGTATCACATTTGATAATGCATCTGCTAATACTGCTGCTATTAACCTTTTCAAAACAACATTGAGACCACAACATGGCGAAACACTTTTTCACCAAAGATGTGCTTGTCATATTATTAACTTGTGTGTTCAAGATGGCATGAAATTTTTTCAAAGTTATTTGGAAAATATTCGAACGGCCTTGGGTTACATAGCAAGTTCTGGCTCTCGAATTGAAGAGTTTGCTAAGCTTTGCAAAAGAGCAAGCATGAAACCCAGAAAACTTCCAACTGACATAGGACACCGGTGGAATTCAACATATTTGATGCTGAATGCATGCCTACCATACAAAGAGGTCATAACCGCGTATTACAACTTGAAGAATCCAACTGAGCTGCTTCAAGAATTTGATTGGCAAATTGCTTCATGCTTTTACAATTTCTTAAAGGTTTTTTATGAAGCCACTCTTCAACTCTCAGGTGTGTACTATCCTACCTCTCCTCATGCATTACATAAGTTATACGACATTGCTGCAACCTTCGATATGCATAGAGATTTTGACATGTTTAAGGAATCTGTTGAGTTCATGGAGCAAAAATTCAAAAAATATTGGGAGCGTGTTCCACCGTTGTATTGCATAGCTGCTGTATTGGATCCGAGAGTTAAATTAGCTGGTGTTGAATATTTGCTTAAGGGTATAGGGGAAAAATTAAGGGTGCATTCTGACATCATAACCATTCAAAATGTGCAAGCAAAAGTTAACAACATATTTACTGCATATAATGAAAAATATGGAGGAGGCCAAACAATATCCCCTACACCTTTAGCAAATACTACTTCTGTTCCACATGGTTCTTCATGGGCAAGTATGATTAGCTACACAGGATTTGGTTTCGGTGCATCATCTACATCTTCAACACGTAGTGAATTGGAAAATTATCTGGAAACAAATTTTGCAGCATTTATTTTCAATGAGCAAGGTGGTGGTCATGATTTCAATAAGTTTGATCTTTTGTCATTTTGGAGATCACAGTCAAGAACTTTTCTTGTGCTCTCTAAAATGGCTTGTGATATACTAACCATACCAGTATCCACAGTTGCAAGTGAACAAGTATTTAGTTGCAGTGGTAGAGTACTTGATGAACGGCGTGCACGTATGAGTGACGATATTCTGGAAGCAGTAATGTGCGTCAAAGATTGGGAGGATGCTCGTAGAAGAAGCCAAGAAGTTCAAGATGATTGGGTTGATGACTTTGAAAATTTGGACATTTCTGATACTCCCACTGGGAGTAATACGTTGTAATTAATTATGAACAATATTTTTTTATGTTTTTTTTTGTTTTTAGTAATTTTGTAAACATCTAATGTATAATTATCCCGATTGTACTCTTTTTTCCTTACCAAGGTTTTGTCCCACTAGGTTTTCCTTGGAAAGGTTTTTAATGAGGCAATCGTAAATCAAATATTCTTTTTTATATTTCCCTTAACTATTCAAACTTTTATATTTATTAACTTGTTTAAAAATTAAAAAATTAAAAAATTAAAAATTACATACTTAGATGGGCTGGCCCATTTAAACCCATGATGAGCCAAGATGGGCCGGCCTATTTAAGGCCCACGGCATGGCCCGGCACGACCCACGGCACGGCCCGGCACGACCCACGGCACGGCCCGACACGGCCCACGGCACGGCCCATATAAAACTAGCCCGCGGGCCGGGCCGGGCCAAGTTATTTTTAATATGGGCCGGCCCGGCCCGGCCCACGAAGCGGGCCGTGTGGGCCTAAGGAGAACGGGCCGGCCCGTTCTTGCAACACTAAAGTAAAACATGCATAGCGAAGAATGCAGAATAGCACGGAGAACAGAAAAAAAAATTATTCTTCTAAATGTATCCTCATTCAGATGCAACCGATTCACATAAAAAAAATAAAAATAAATAAATAAATAATTTAAAAAATTAATAAAAATATAAAAATAGTGGTATTTTCCCTATAAATACCAAGTCCTTCTCCTTACCGCCACAGGCATGTGGTCTTCTTCTCTTTTCTTTGTTCTTCTTTCAAGTACTATGTCTCTGACTCAACAATATCCCCTTTTAGGAGGAGATGCTATTAAATTACTCCTATAACCCCTTTTAATAATAAAATAATGCATAAATTAATGTAGAAAGTTTGGTGAGTCAGAGAAATAATCTTATATACATAGTACTCTGGTATGATTTTAACTCTATACTTGCTTTGTAATGTTTATATTTTTATAGAATAAATTATATTTTTAAGTCTTTAATAATTATTATTTGTATTGTTATGCTGCCTATGTTTACATAAATTCAGCCATGCTTTGTTTGTGTAATTTAATTATGTTGCATAATGAATATTAATAATAATAAAATAATGCTTAATTTTATATAATGTCTTTTATTACAGTATAACTTGTTATATTATGTCAAATTTTAGATATTTTCATAAGACAAGGTGCTATCAAAATTAACGCAAAAATTTATTCCATTAAAATATAATAATTTGATGTTATCATCTTTTCTATCTTAAAATTATGTTAATTATAATTGTAGTGACATCGGTTATAATTTTATAGCTAGTGCACAAAATCACTAATGAGAGATGATTGTTTTACTACTTTTTATAAGAAAACCTGTAATGCCCAAAATTCTTACAAATGTGTATGGTTATATGAAGCTTTTTTCATAGTAAATTTGAATACTATGTTGTGCATCTTATTATTTTAATCATGATATAATGTTCTATTATGTAAAGTTTTTGAGAAATCTAATGATATTTCAAGTGTCTTTTTACAGTGAAGAGTTGGATGACCTACTTGACAAGTATTGATGTGCTACCAATAATTGAAAATGAGAGTTTTTTATTGTTGGTTCATTACATGATTTATTATGTTTTCATTTAGTTGACTATTTAGTAACAGTTAAAGTTAGTATTTGATATCTGTTTGTATGACTTTGTTCAAAATGGTACATTTATGAACATATATTAACATTGAGGATATATATGTGAAAAGGTATTTTTAGTGGGGCTATTGCTAGAATTATGAAATAAAATATATGATTATAATATGTCAATTGCTTAGTTGTCACCTAAACATTAATCCACCACATATAACCTCTAACTCATGTCTCTGTCTCTGACCATATTATTCCTAAAAGAAAAACTTTACTTTGAGCTTCCTCTTCTTTATTAAAACAAAAAAGCCAAAGAAGTGAGGGTTTGAGAGCTTGAAGGTTCAGATTTGGGAAGAAACTACCCAGAAAGCTATAGTATTCTTGAGAAAATTGAAGTTCGAACCTAAATTTGAGAGTCCAACTTGTATAATAGCCATAGTAAGACGTTTTTCTTGAACTAGATGGTTATTTTCATGCTTCTTGATGGGGGTTTTTGTGGGTTGTATGCATATGGGCTGGTTTGTGAAAATTTTCATGGAAGTAAAGATGTCTTTAGTTAGATGATGTGAGAAAGAGTTTAATTGAATGTAAATAGGTGTTCCTCTTGCTGTGGTTTAATCTAAATGTGATTTGGAAGTGTTAAAATTTGGATTTCCTCTGTTTTGTATGAATTTTGGTAAGTGCAAGCATGATGTTTGAGAAAATGTTAAGCTGAAATTTTGGAAAAAAAAAAGTGTGCAATAGGCCTGATTATGGGCTTCTTATCTCCTAGATTACTTTGAGTTTGAAGCTAAAATTTTGAGGACTGATAGTGGACATATAGAGCTATGTTGTGTCAATTTTTGTACAAAAATGTTAAGGATGAATTTTTTGGTGAATTTTTCAAAATCAGGCCTTGCTGCTAAAATTTTGCTGACAGTAAGCTAGATTTGCTTGTTTGTGAACCTAGCCAAATTAAACCCAAATGATGTGAAATTTTGCAGGGAGATTCTTTGATATGTTTATTGTTGTTCTGCAAATTTTCATGACAATTGGGTTTGTATTCTAAGGTCTATGAATTTTGCCATTTTTACATGTCAAGAAGATGATTGTAAGTTAGCATAAGTATGATTGTTAAAATTGTTTCTTTGTGCTTGAATGGTTACAATATGAATATGGCAGGTCAATAGCACATCAAATTCACCAAGAAGGGTCCACTCTTCACACTTTCGTTAAGTCTTCTTGGATTTCAAGTAAGTAGAATCCTATTCTCAAACTTCACAAGAAACAGTAGTACTTGTATCAGAAGTATTTTATAAACTCAATGAGTTAAAGGATTTGTATAATTGTGATTGTCTAATGTACTTGTTTACAAAAGTAAAAACTGTTGTATCCTTGTGTTATGTTTTAAGATAAAGTATAGAACATCGTTTAACATCTGCGTAAACAATGGATGCAGGAGGGACCAGCAGACCCAAATTATGGTGGCGATATCCCTTGAGGCATGAGGTTTTCTGATATGGGGTAGCCACATGACTAAAAAAGAACAGGTTCCAAAAACTAACGGCCTATCAGATATCAAGCTAGTTCTATACTTGACTAAGGCGCTATAGACTACTTTTCACAAAAAATGTATTCTTTTAACGGAAAATGGGTACAATAGAATGCCATGGTTTAAAATACATGTTTGACCTTGTGATGTCAATTCTAGATTCTACTTACTGAGCTATAGCTCATTTAGCTTCTTGTGATGCAGATGTTGATGTGCAGGAATAGAAGTTGTTTAAGTTGCTACGGCTGACAAAATGTTCACATGCTGCTAATGAGAACTATTATGTTTTAAAGACTGTTGTCTCTGATGTGTATAATCAAGAGTTTGAGAACTTGTCCTAGAAAAGATATTTCTTTTATTTGTAAATATTGTAAGTTTTTTGTTCAGTTTGTAATTTTTATCTAATAATATGATATGTAAAAAGATAAATGAGGAGTTTTTTTTTTAATAATTTCTACATGTTTAAGTAAAGGTAGCACTCGCCAGCTTGACCTAGGCATGTGTTTTGTCTACTTAAGATGGAGGGTGTTACAATACCCTTACTGCATTATAATTTGTTATAATGTCACTTTAGATTGACTTATAGAAATAGTAAAAGTGCTTGCAATTAATGAGAAAAGATATAACAAATTAAATGCCTTAGATAATTGTTTAGAGTTAAAATTCCATGTTAGTTATTAAACACAAAAGATTCTCGATGCTTCACCACAGAGAGATCATCTATACCAATTATAACTTGCAATGAAAGCTCAGAAGATGCTTAGTAAAGGTTGTGTTGGCTATTTGGCTAGTGTTATGGATACTTCAGTGGAACAAAAGTTAAAGCTGGAAGATGTGGATGTAGTTCAAGAGTTCCTAGAAGTGTTCCCATATGACTTACTAGGATTGCCATCTGATCGAGAGATTGAGTTTGTAATTGATCTTGTACCAGGGACTCACCAATTTCCAAAGCACCCTACAAAATTGCACCAATAGAATTAAAGGAGTTGAAGATACAACTGCAAGAATTGCTTAATAAGGGTTTTATACCCCCTAGTTATTCTCCTTGGGGAGTGCCCATGTTATTTGTGAAGAAAAAGAATAGCACATTGTGGTTATGTATTGATTATAGGGAGTTAAACAGGGTGACTATTAAGAATAAGTACCCACTTCCAAGGATAGATGATTTGTTTGATCAATTACAGGGTGCTTTTGTTTTCTCAAAGATTGATTTGCGAAGTGGATATCATCAATTGATGATCAAAGAAGAAGATGTGTAGAAGACTTGCCTTTAGAACAAGGTAATGGGCATTATGAATTTTTAGTGATGCCTTTTGGTTTAACAAATGTCCCTGCTGCATTTATGGACTTAATGAATACAGTGTTCAAGCAGTTTCTTGATAAATTTGTGATTGTATTCATTGATGATATTTTGATCTATTCTTGAAGTAAGGAGGAACATAAAGAACACTTAAGAATTGTGCTGCAAGTTCTCAAGGAAAACAAGTTGTATGCCAAATTTAAGAAGTGTTAATTTTGGCTAGAACAAGTGGCATTCCTAGAACATATAGTGTCCAAGAATGGAATTTCTATTGATCCAGACATATAGTGTCCAAGAATGGAATTTCTATTGATCCAGGTAAAGTGAAAGCTGTTGCTAACTGGCCAACGCCAACAAATGTATCAGAAGTTAAGAGCTTTTTAGGATTGGCAGGGTACTATCGACGATTTGTTGAGGGATTCTCTAAAATAGCCAATCCTTTAGCATCACTGACTAAAAAGAATATGAAATTTCAGTGGACTAATGCTTGTGAAATGAGTTTTCAAGAATTGAAGCATAGGCTAGTCACAGCTCCGGTGCTTACCATTCCACCAAGAACTGGGGGATTTGTGGTGTATAGTGATGCCTCCAAGAATGGCTTAGGCTGTGTGTTAATCCAGAATGGGAAGGTAATCGCATATGCCTCAAGGCAACTAAAAGAGCCTGAAAAGAATTACCCAACTCATGATTTGGAACTTGCTTGCGATAGTTTTTTCTTTGAAAATCTACAGACACTACCTGTATGGTGAGAAGTGTGAGATTTATACTAACCATAAGAGTCTAAAGTATTTCTTCACCCAGAAGGAGTTGAATATGAGGCAGCATAGATGGTTGAAACTTGTGAAAAACTATGATTGTGTAACCAACTACCATCTTGGTAAAGCAAATGTGGTCGCTTATGCCTTAAGTAGAAAATCAATGTCATCCCTCCAGTTTCATTCAAAAGTCAATATTATTGGATTGGCAAAGGTTGGAGCTTGAAATAGTCCTAAAAGGAATAATGAATAAATTGTCAGCTCTAGTATTGCAACCTGTGCTACAAGATAAAATTAAAGAAGGCCAAAAGGTGGACAAGTATTTGATTGGGTTGAGAAACAAGATTAATGCAGGACAGAGACCAAACTTCTCAGTTGCTGAAGATGGGATTATAAGATATAGAGAGAGGTTATGTGTGCCCTTTGTTAAGGCCATTAAAGAAGACATCTTGAAAGAAGCTTATATGACTCCTTATTCAATACACCCAGGTAGCACAAAATTGTCTAGAGACTTAAAGCAGCATTATTGGTGGCATGGAATGAAGAAAGATCTAGCAAAGTTTATAGCTGAATGTTTAACTTGTCAACAAGTTAAGATTGAACATCAAGGACCAGTAGGGTTGTTGAAGCCTTTATTGATTGCAGAGTGAAAATGGGAACACATCACAATGGATTTTATACTTGGATTGCCTAGAACTCAAAAAGGATTCAATTCTATATGGGTAGTTGTGGATAGGTTAACCAAGTCTGCCCATTTTCTTCCAGTGAAATCCACTTATACCATAGACCAATATGCTCAATTGTATATCAAAGAAATGCTCAGATTACATGGAGTGCTGGTTTCAAGAGTATCTGATAGAGACCCCAAGTTCACATCTACGTCTTGGAAGAGTTTACATAGTGCTATGGGAACGAAGCTTGCATTTAGCACAGCATTTCATCCTCAAAGTGATGGACAATCGGAGAGGGTAATTCAGATATTGGAAGATATGTTAAGAGCTTGTATACCTGATTTGCCTGGGAGTTGGGATACAAAGCTTCCTCTAGGGGAATTTACTTACAACAATAGTTACCAAGCGACGATTGGAATGGCACCTTATGAAGCACTATATGGAAGAAAATGTAGATCTCTAGTTCATTGGGATAAAGTTGGAGAAAGAGAATTACTCGGTCCAGAGATGGTACAAATGACCATTAAGGTAGTAGAAAAGATACGTGATAGAATGAGGACAACACAAAGTAGACTAAAAAGCTATGCAGATAAAAGAAGAAAAGATTTAGAGTTTACTTTTGGGGATCATGTATTCCTAAAGGTAGCTTCAATGAAGGGCGTCATGATATATGGCCCATTTGAAATGTAACGCCCCTTAGTTCGGACGTCACAGATGTCGTTACATTCTTACATTCATACTTACTTGGACTTTAAGCATATATATGAATACAAAACTTAAACGATACTTTTAATTGTAAAAGTAAAACATACTTAACCAGGATCCATTCATACATTTAAAAAAAAAAAAAATTAACATTGTTTAGAATAGTATTGCTTAACATATTCCATATCATAATTTATTCAATTATACTTTAAATTAATCATGAACTTATTTAATAATATAGGTATACCAAGTTGTAAAATCAGGACTTATATAAACATCACAACATATCTCATCAATCATCATAACATTTAAAGCTTACTTACTCCCACAGTTCGGCAGGCCGAACTTGGGACTTCGGCAGGCCGAACTTGGGACTTCGGCAGGCCGAACATGATCGGCAGGCCGGAGTTCCCTCAACCGGTAGACCGGCAAAGGCTTTGCAATCTGGCTTAAAATCTCATCATCGTTCGGCATGCCAAAAACGTGATCGGTAGGCCAAACTTTTGGACATAGGCAGGCTGACCAAGATGTTCGACAGGCGACCGAGCCAAAAATCCTTGGAAAATTTTAATTTTTAAAACAAAACCATCCTTTCATAAAAGAAATACAGAAGTTCATAATACTTAAAATAATGTAATAAAATATAAAACATAGTTCAAGAATACTTAAAATATTTATCATCATAAAAAAATGTTCAAAATCTAAAACTTGATTTAAAATATAAAAACGTTCTTCTTGACGTGCTTCTGGTTACAATTCATCGTGCTTAGTGCTCACACGCCTTCCCATGTCCTCCGCCTATTCCATGATTTTCTTACCCTTATCTGCAACATGATATAAAACATGATTAAGCTAATGCTTAGTAAGTACATATAATTCTCACAATTTAAAACATTACATAAACAGCATCATCATCATCATCATTGTCATCATATCATAAAAGTGTCTTAAGCACAATTTCATAGAAACATATCTTTCATTACATTGACCATTTTAAAACTATTCCATTTTATCTTTAGGCCCAAGTGTTGCACCATGAACATCATTGTAGGCACGCCGTCATGAGAGGAGAAGGATAGCTAATCCCAAACCAAACATGACATCATAACATATCATTTCATAACATTGGTGTGCAACACTTATTAGGTGATACATATATACATAATTTTCATACTTTGAAACATGTCATCATCATACATACATAACTTTAATTCATGAAAATCTTTCATGAGAAATCCTTTAAAGAAAATAACCATAAAATCATCATGAATTTCATAGTGAACATATAATCAAACTTTGTAAAACGTGTCATGTTACAGGCGAGAATGTACTTACCTTAACGCTAGCTTACTTAACCTTAATATACTTTTGGTGATGACGCCGCGGTCTCGATGTACTCGCTTCTTTGAGTGTTCATGCCATTTATCCATTTAAAATACAATAAAATTAATACTTATCATAAAACATTCATTCATATAACATTCATATATACATTCATCTCATATAATAAACATAACTCATAATCATCATTGTGAAAACATAAAATCATCATCAAAACATTTCATACATTATAAACATGAAAATCTTTTAAAAACGTTTTCTAATAATTTAAAATACATACATTTTAAAATTCATACAAACATCTTATTATCAATATTTCAACATCATATAAATATTTCATCATTAATAAAAATTATTTAAACATATAAAACATTTTATAAAACAAAAATCCAAAAATAATATTTATTAAAACAGTTTTCTCATAGAAATCTCAGTAACATAAAATGTACTCATCATAACATACACATACACATACTTGTCAACTTTCATGAAAAACATCATTCATTTACCCCTTAAATAACATTACATTTTTCATGCATCATAGTCAAATAGTAATATTTTACTATGAAGGGTAGAGGATAGAAAATTCATATTTTTTTTTCATAGGAAAAACCGAAATGACATGAAACTTGGAAAAACATCACACAATACATACATGAACATCATATTAAAACTCAAGGCAAAAATACAATACCTATATAAAGATATTGCAAATGCTTTGGAGGAGAAGAATTCTTTTCAAAACACCAGAAAAACTGAGTTCTTACCTTGAAATTTCTTCTCAAAATCCTTCAAATTCCTCCAAATAAAACTAATTTTTTTTTTTATTTCTTCTTTCAATTACTCTCAGAAAATAAGGAGAAGAAGGAGAGGAGAAAGCGTAAGGCAAAGAGAGGGAGTGAAACAGAAAGAAAACGTCTGAGAAAGAAAAGAAAAGTCGTGAGAGAAGGAGAAAGAGAGCAATAACATAAAGAAATCAATACTCTCCATTAAGTCAAAATTTTCTGACTATTCTTGGTCCAGAATTCATGTGTAAGTGGAGATGATTGAGGGAGAGTCAAACAAATCATCAATCTTACCATAAATTGCCCTCTAAAAATAGGAAACCATTTAAAACCATACAAATCAATGCGAAGTTAAACCCCTTATTTCCTTAACTGATAAAATTATTCCATTAATATGCCAATTAATCATAATAAATCACCTAATTAACATAATTAACTCAGCCATAAATTTGGAGAGATTTTTGCTGACTGCTCATCAGCTGTGTTTGGCCTGTCGATTTTCCTCTTCAGCCTGTCGGTTCCACCAAGTTCGGCCTGCTGATGGTTTCCTTCGGCCTGCTGATCTTTGGCAGACTGTTCAGCCTGCCGAACTGTCCTTAAATGCCATACATTAAAACACTCATACATCATCGCATCATAATTAAACATACATTAAAAAAATCATAAACACTTGAGCACAACGATTCCATGCGGTCGTCACCTGTCATATAACTTGACATAAAAAGTTAGTAACATTAACATCATATATCATTACGTATATCATAAATTATTAATAAAATATCATTAACGTCGTTACTAACTTAACGTAATTCATTACATAAAAATAGGCAGGTGTTACATGAAATCCTTGAAAGGGTTGGTGATAGAGCATACAGGTTGGCCTTACCTCCTTTATTATCTAGTGTACATAATGTCTTTCATGTATCCATGCTCAAGAAGTACATTCCAAATCCCTCGCATGTTTTAAGTTTTGAACCACTGGAAATAACCTTTGATTTAGCATATGAGGAGAAACCAGTAAAGATCCTTAATAGAAAAGAAAAGGAGTTGAGGACCAAGAAGATTTAACTAGTAAAGGTTTTGTGGAAGAATCATTCAATAGAAGAAGCCACATGGGAAAAAGAGGAAGAGATGCGGAGCAAATATCCAGAACTATCTGGCGTGTCAAATTTCGAGGACAAAATTTAATAAGGAGGGGAGAAAGGTAATGCCCAAAATTCTCACAAATGTGTATGGTTATATGAAGCATTTTTCATGAAAATTTGAATAATACTGTTGTGCATTTTATTATTTTAATCATGATATAACGTTCTATTATACAGAGTTTTTGAGAAATCTAATGATATTTCAAGTGTCTAGTGAAGAGTTGGATGACCTACTTGACAAGAATTGATGTGCTACCAATAATTGAAAATGATATGTTTTATTGTTGGTTCATTACACGATTTATTATGTTTTCATTTAGTTGACTATTTTAGTAATAGTTAACCTTAGTATTTGATATATGTTTATATGACTTTGTTAAAAAAGGTGGTACATTTATGAATATATATTAACGTTGAGGATATATATGTGAAAAGGTATTTTTAGTGGGGCTATTGCTATAATTATGAAATAAAATATATGACTATAATATATCAATTGCTTAGTTGTCACCTAAACATTAATCCACCGCATTTAACCTCTAACTCACGTCTCTGTCTCTGACCATATTATTCCTAAAAGAAAAACTTTACTTCGAGCTTCCTCTTCTCTATTAAAACAAAAGGCCAAAGATGTGAGGATTTGAAAGCTTGAAGGTTCGGATTTGGGAAGAAACTACCCAAAAAACTATAGTATTCTTGAGAAGCTTGAAGTTCGAACCTAAATTTGAGAGGCCAACTTGTATAGCAACCAAGGTAAGTCGTTTTTCTTGAACTAGATGGTTATTTTTGTGATTCTTGATGGTGGTTTTTGTGGGTTGTATGCATATGGGCTGTTTTGTGAAAATTTTCATGGAAGTAAAGATGTCTTTAGTTAGATAATGTGAGAAAGAGTTTAATTGAATGTAAATAGGTGTTCCTCTTGCTGTGGTTTGATCTAAACATGATTTGGAAGTGTTTAAATTTGGATTTGCTCTATTTTGTATGAATTTTGGTAAGTGCAAGCATGATGTTTGAGAAAATGTTAAGAACAGGTTCCAAAAACTCACGGCCTATCAGATATCAAGTTAGTTCTATACTTGACTAAGGCGCTATAGACTACTTTTCACTACAAATGTATTCTTTTAACTGAAAATGGGTACAATAGAATGCCATGGTTTAAAATACATGTTTGAACTTGTGATGTCAATTCTAGATTCTACTTACTGGGCTATAGCTCATTTAGCTTCTTGTGATGCAGATGTTGATGTGCAGGAATAGAAGTTGTTTAAGTTGCTACGGTTGACAAAATGTTCACATGCTGCTAATGAGAACTATTATGTTTTAAAGACTATTGTTTCCAATGTGTATAATCAAGAGTTTGAGAACTTGTCCTAGAAAAGATATTTCTTTTATTTGTAAATATTGTAAGTTTTTTTCAGTTTGTAATTTTTATCTAATAATATGATATGTAAAAAGATAACTTAAGAGTTTTTTTTTTAATAATTTCTATATGTTTAAGTAAAGGTAGCACTCGCCAGCTTGACCAGGCATGTGTTTTGTCTACTTAAGATGGAAGGTGTTACAATACCCTTACTGCATTATAATTTGTTATAATGTCACTTTAGATTGACTTATAGAATTAGTAAAAGTGGTTGCAATTAATGAGAAAAGATATAACAAATTAAATGCCTTAGATAATTGTTTAGTATTAAAATTCCATGTTAGTTATTAAACACACAAAAGATTCTCGATGCTTCACCATTTTAATTTTATATTTTAAAATTTTCAAAAATATTTTCCTTTTAAGTTTTGTTTTGAAAATCCATTTCCACTTTAAATTGAAAATTTTCAATCTTCCAAAAACCCACCTCCCTGTGGATACAACAACCTTTTTATATTACAAACATCCGCGTTTAAAGAAACATTTTAGACGATGCAATACTCTATACTACATTAGAAGTTTTGATTATCATGCTATTATTTTTCTGGTTTATTATGTAATAAAACTCTTGGTTGATTTTATGTATTAAGACAAATTATTGTTTATTAAAATTGAACCGTGGGAAGCAAAAAGATTGGAGTAATTTTATAATAGAATAGAGATAATTATGTTGTTAAATATAGAAGAACTTAATTAAAAGGAAAATGAGACTGACCCTTTTTTCTATTCTTCCATTCTTAAAAGGGAGGGAGGGAGGGAGGGAGATGGAGGAAATTTGTTCTTGAGAATATACAGATCTAAAACCCATAGTTTGCCCTTGATAGGAGTAAGTGTGGGGAAGAAGTATTAAAAAAATACATCTTAAAAATAAATTGTAGAGGAGGGTTTGACAAAAAGGAAAAAATGCAAATAGGTAGAAGAAAAGGGTAATAATAACAAATTAAAAACAAAAAAAAAAGAAAAAAGGAAATGAATGACAAGTGGATGAAAATGTCAATGTTTTAAAGTTTGGTGAGGGAGCGACAACTTTTCAACGTTGATGCAAAATATAAAAGAGAACCAGATGCGAAAAGAATTTAAAAAACTTTTCTGTCAATTTTAGTACTTTGACCTTCTCTTAGAACTAATATAAAAAAGGCACTATAAATTGATTTTAGATAAGTCTCATAACGATTCTTTCATTCCAAAGCATGAATGTAGTAGTAATGCCCCAACTTATTTATATATAACCACTGGATATACAGGATACATAAAAAGCTTCTGTTGAGAGCAAATTATAAAGCTGATCAAATCGAAGCAACCGAGTGAAGGGCAAAAGGGGTATTGACCCAGCTGAAGGCAATTGCGCTCCTAACACTATGAGTCCCGTCGCTCCACTCAAACCAACCAAATCTTGCTGCGATACCATATCCACCAGTCGAAGAGAACGTGATTTCATATACCTGCTGCGGATTATCAACACTGAACGTAAGGTTATCCGGCGAAACAGCAAAGGTAATACCTGGAGGTATGGACCAATTCGTGACGTAATAAATCGCATTAACATTGCTTCCCACATTCGTAACAATTCTCCTATACTTGACTGTTTGCACATCACTGGTGAAAACCACAGAAAACGATGGTAGATTCAGATCCCCTGGCGTAACCTTTGCCCCAAGCGCAGTATATGCTTCATCACATATATTTGGACCAACCTGGCCGTTCGAAACTAATTTATTTATTTTTTGGTAATCATAACCAATAGAGCAAAGGAAGCCGATGTAGTCAATCACACCCATGTTATACACCAAACCCGGATCGAGAGCCCGGTTAGGATCCACATGACCAGCCCCGTGAGCTAAAGGCGTTGAGTCTGCCCCTGTCGATAGATCTTTGATGCTTTGGCCAGAATTATCAAGACCATAAGCTGTTGTCATAAGAGCGGATTTTATAGCAGCAGGAGACCAATTTGGATAAACATTCTTAAGTAAAGCAGCGATCCCACTAACATGTGGGCAAGCCATTGAAGTTCCTGAGATTATGTTGAATTTAACACGTCTAGGATCCACATCGCCCCACGGACCCGTGCCCAGAGTCCAAGCGGCTAAAATGTTGAGACCTGGAGCTATAACATCGGGTTTGAGAATCTGGGGTGTTAAACGGTTCGGACCACGACCTGAGAAGGCAGCAACTTTTGGAGCAGGTGGCGTTGATGTCCCAGCAGTTGTTCCTCGGAACATAATGGTTGCCGTTGGATTTTGGCTCTGTTGGATGTACGATCTTATTTCATTTCCATCGTTGTAACTGACTCGAACCCCTGGCACAAAATGTGGTTCAGCTTGAAGTTCTTCCCCAACAGAATATTTATTTTGTATTATGAGTCCAACACCGCTAACGTTGTTTACCGCAAGTCCCTTTTCAAAAGTTGAAATATCACCCCCATCGTTGCAAACAATGATCTTCCCGGCAAGTTGGTTCGGATTGGAGAAACCACGATATTTGCAAAAGCTATTCCCGAAATCCCCAGCGTAGGCTAGTGGATATTGATTATAAGGCAAAGGAGCACCAGCATAGAGCGTGGATCCAATAAAAGTCCTCGAGTTGACGAGAACCACGTCGGCTTGAAACTCTCTGTCAACGCTGGAAGCGCCGACGGTTAGTACCCAGGCAGGGAGATGGTGGACTGTGAATGGTGAAGGCCCGTAGTTCCCAGCAATGACAGAGACAAGAACACCATGTTGCATAGCTCCAAAGCTTGCAATGGCTATGTTATCCTGATAGTACTCACCCCTTCCGCCATGTATGGACATGGATATTATGTGGACGCCATCATCGACTGCTTGATCCATGCCAGCCAACATGTCAGCTTGCGAACACCGAGAAGTACTGCAGACTTTGTATATGGCGACGCGGGCTTTCGGAGCAACACCGACGGCCGTCCCTTTCCCATAGTCAAAAAAGCTTGCACTTTGGACCACGGCTCCCGCAATTGTTGAAGCTACATGAGTCCCATGTCCATTTGTGTCTCTTGGAGATTTTGTCACCGCCGAAACATTGGATCTACCTAAATTAGACATGTAATTTCCTGAAAGGAACGCTCTTGCACCAATGATCTTCCGGTTGCAAGACGTATCTGGAAAGTCGCTCCAGACGTCACATACGCCATTCCAAGTGGGTGGGACAGGGGTCAATTCTGCATCCGAAAAACTCGGGTGTTCTGGCCAAATTCCAGTGTCGACAACTCCAACGATGGAATCTTCGCCATAATTGCCAGCAGGCCAAAGTCCATTTGCAGTGGAAAGTTTTAAAAATTGGTATGTGTGTGTAGTCTGGATTTCGTGGACTTGGTCGGGCGTGACATCAAGAACGCCTGGAAAGTCTTTAAGCTTTGTGGCTTGGTAAGGGGTAAGGCTTGCCGAGAAGCCGTTTACAACCTTTTGGTAGGTGTAAAGGATCTTGGAAGGGTTATTGGAAGGAGGAAGAGAATTGATGATGGAGTTGTACCAGTGGTGATGAGAGGTGAAAAGGGATGGCTTTTTTGACTTTTCCATGTGAACAATGAATGTCTTTGGATGATCTAAATCGCCATCTGAGAATGGTTTTGAAAAGGTTATCGGAAAAATAAAACAGGAGAAGAGGAGAATTGTAAAGAATGAAAGATACTTAGAAGTAGTAGTCATGGCAGCTGAATATCGTTTCTGTGTTTATGGTAGGAACTTGGATGGGCGATATTGGATTGAATTTGCGGGTATTTATGTAGGAGTTGGCAAAGCTATAGGGCCCACAAGTATTTCATATGTTTCTTCGTTGCTTCCTGTATCTCATTGTGCTCTACTCCCAACTAAGTCTTGGATTTGACGAATCCCAGCATTGATTCTTAAATATAAAATTAAAAGGCAGAGCTCGTACGTATGTATCTCTTCATGGGATATTATGATGCAATGCTATAAAAAAAATTTATTTGATAAGAAAATCATTCTCTAATATATATGCGCATATGCGGCGTGCTTGACTAAATATATTATATGTATTGAGAAATATCATATGTATGTAAAAAATTATTTTAGCAGACAATTAAAACATAAAAATAATTAGGTACATATCAAAAAAATAGTAGTTAAAAGGGGTACTTGTATTAAGAAAAATTTTAAAAAGAACGTATTTTAAAAAACGTACCTTTACAGTAACACATTAATGAAAATGTATTTATGAAAAAAAAATAATGTCTGAGAAAAATTGTCTCTGTGGGTCATTTTTTTAAAAAAAAAAAGAAGGAAGACACCTGTTATTATTAATAATTAAAATCACCTACAATAACAGAGCTTCTCGGAGGAGGACATTGTACTGATCACTTTTGATATAATAAAGATTACACAAAATTATTAAGTAGTAATATATTTGAAAAAAGAAAGTCATTATTACAAAGTAGGTATTTAGTAACAAAATATCATCACAAAAGATCGAAAGTTGTCATAAAAAAATTATTTGCAACGACTTGTCATCATATAAAGTTGATCACAAAAGAGTTATTTAAGACAATATACATTGTTGCAGATGTATTTGCAATGATACATTTGCAACAACAGTTGTTGCAATCATGTTGCTACAAATAAGTCATCAAAAGGGTCGTTGTGCTAACATGGATCCAAATTTTTTGCGACGACAATTTCAAAATTTGTTGTCGCAAATACTTACTCAAGTGCTAACAAGGCAACAGTTTTTGTGACAAATATCATCGCTAATGTTTTTGGGTTTTATTTGCATTTGCGATGACTTTGAAAATGTTTATATATATATATATATATAATAATTATAATATTATAATAAATATGTTTTTATTGATTTTTATTAAATCTTTAATTTGTTATTTTTACTAATAGATTTTACTACAATATATTAAATTACAATAATAAAAATTAATTAATATTTAAAATTTTCAATAATAATAAATTGTTTCATTAATAGAAAAAACCCAAACATAATGTCTAAAAATATTAAAGAGTGTAGATAAATAAAAATAAATTACAATCTAATCCCTTAAATTTGCAGCATCATCGGCATCCTCACCATTGTCATCAGCATCATATGGAAGAGGCAGAGGACCTGGAGGTTCATAAGTTTAAGGAGAAGTCAGGGGCAAAAATTAGACATTAGAGTGCAACTGGGCCAGTAAGTCCATCATCTTCTTTTGATTCTCGTATATTTGTAAGTTTTGCTCATATGATCATTGCAAATATTCTTTCATGTGAGGATCAACACACATCAAAGATGTCCCATCCGACGGGAGCCAAAGGATGAAGAAGCACCATAGTAAATCTTCTTCAGGAGTTTAAGGCCTAGTCCAATCTTGTGTCCTCTATGTGTACCTAGAACCTACTCTAAAATTCTCTTATCATTAATAGCTTGTGAATATGAATCGATAGCAGATTGTGTCCTTTAGGTTGATCTCTCCTCCTCCATCTTATTCTACACAAATAAAAATAAACATATATTATAAATTCAAAGACTAATTTAAATAAGAGAAGATAATATAGAAAGAATAAAAATACTTACAAAAGTCTACCCGGCTTGGGAGCTAACCTAAGTATCCCCATGATGATGCATGTCACCCTAGTTGTCTATGGCAGACATCGACTGCTAGGTCGTCATGTTAGCTTGACCAACAATTGTGTTAAAATTGTATATTAGATTATCAAAATCAACTTTTATAATAAATTGTAATTAAAAAAACTTACTGACCTTTTTATCACAATATTGTGTGTACGATAACCAACCATGTATGCTTGACCACTTCTAATTGCCACGACTATTTTTCTTTGTCTCTGACCTTTTCTATTTATGATTATGTTAAGCACTAGTAAAATTGAATTATGTATAAGTACTAAATCACCAATTTTGCAAATATACAATTACCTGAAACTTGGGAGACATGAACCTATGGTAGCAAGGCCCTAGTGATCGGGCTTCTTAAGGTTGCTCAGGGGGTTAGTTCTAACCACTTACTCATTTTTTGCCCCACTATCCTTATAGCCATGATCAAGGCTAAACCACTCCTACAACACATTCATATTTAGTGGTTTATTATGTATTAACTTTAGGGAAGATTTATAACAATAAAGTTAGATGAATACCAGAAGGTGGTCCTATATGCATATTATATGATGGGGTTTACTTCTTTTCAAGAATCATAAAATGGCTCACATACGTCCCTGGTGTGAATGCCAATTGTACTTTCAAACCACTACTGGGTTTCCATATCCCTTGCAAGTTCCTCTGTCCTCGTTAAATCTAACTGAAATTTTTACGTGCTTCTCCACGCATTTGCCTTATCTCGAACTGATCATTATTGAGGTTCAGCTCTAGTGCTATAAAAATCAATAAACTTTTCAAAGACAATGAAGTTCAATATCATATTAACTTATTATATAATATTGATAGAACAAAGTTAACAATTTTGTAATTAGGTTTTAACATACCCGACTAAGAATGCAACGAAAGTCTATATGGATCGGGTGGAGGTTGTGCTCCCTGAAAAGCCAGCATAAGTAGCAATTGGACCAAACATAATGCCTGTTAACAAATCAAAATTAGTTAATATCATACTTAAGTATATATAAAAATACTATATATATTAAAGTTTGTTTGTGTGTTACATAATTTCGATTCATTTTCATTACTCATGTCTACGCTCTTGCTACCATCATTTATGTCATCTTCGTCTTCAAAATTGATATCTTTTTCATCAACGTACTCATCTAAAGTTTTATCCTCCTCTCCTAAGTCATCATCTTCTTTAGAGGACTTGTCTTTCAACATTGCATCAACATCAGATGTGACAACATTAGATGACACATTAGGTAAATTCCACATCAATATATCAATCTCTGGTAGTTCCACTACTAAGTCAATATTTGTAGACTCGATATCTTGAACTACTGTCACGTCGTCTACATTTGCTTGTAGAAAATCCTATATATGCTGATGTCCAGAATGTTTAACAACTTTCTAGTTTGAACCATTAAACAATTCATCTACATAACTTCTTTGACTTAATAACTTCTTCGACTCAGAATGAGAAATAGGTAACTTGAACCATGGTCATTTTCAACTACTTAAGTTTCAAAGCTTTAAATTTATGACAAAAACTATATATATTTAAATTAGTATAAAAAACAAAGGTATCAGTGCATAATTTTAAACTTTAAATCTGATTAAAATCACATCACCATAAAAAAAAAGTTTGCAAAATATATTCTCTTAATAAAAATACGATGTTTTAAGACAACCCCTACTGATAGGGTATGTTTTATAGTAAAATTGTCCACGTATATTTAACCTAATATATAATTCTTGAGAAACATGCGATGCAATTTTTTTATATATATTTTTGTGTTGTTTTTTTTCAAACGACAAAAATAGTCTCCCACACCACCCCCAAACAAAAAGTATTAGAAGCTAACTCTATCACTGTGTATATAGGTAAAGTCTTAAATTCAACACCCAGACTGGTCTGATCTTGGTAGCATTTTTTGTTTGACATGATAATTACTTTCATATAGCACTTAATTTGTTTTAGTGTAATATTCAATAGGTTTTGGACTACATTTATTGTATGTTACAGTAAACAAAAACAAGTGTTTTACAAATACACAAATAATGTTACGATGTTGAATGAAAAATATTACAAGTACTAAATTGATACGGATTACAGACTAAAGACTATACATGCACACACATAGAGTGGAAGAAATGTTTTAAATGTTTTTCTTTTAAAAAGAAAAAAAAAAGAAAAAAGAGAAAAAGTTGGATGAAGCTCCTTTTACTTGTGGCTAACATTTACCAAAGAGGGTAACGATTATTAATTTATTATTGTACTAGATCTTTTCCTTTTGGGAGCAAAATTTCGTCCTCACAAAAAGATTTTGTACGGCTAGGTTTATGTAGAACCCTTTTGATTTGGAGCAAAACCTTACTAACAATAAAACAATGGGTAACAATCTAAAAAAGGACATTATGGGTCTATTTCGAGAGCTTCCTAGCTAAAAGTTGTTTTTGTTAGATATGTATGCCCTAAGGAGTAAAAATGTAATACGTTTTTGGAGACATTTTTATCAATAAAGAAATTATTCATTTATATATATCAAATGTTGTCCTCTTTACGTTCATATTTATTGAATGTATGTTAAGCAAACAATAGTCTGAGACTGTCGGTCTAAACCTTGAAGAATTGAGCATATGATGGACTGATTATGCGGAAGACATGATTCTTAAGGTGACGGTCTAAAACATATTATCCGTAATCGAGGGAATAAAGTTAGTCACTTTATTCATGCAAAGATTGTTATGTTGTCTATATCCCTATTGGGAGATGGTTTGTCTTGACCGTCGGAGTTGGACTCCGTAAATAGGAACATTGGCACGTTGTCATAGGTGACAATGTGTTGGATCGAGACACAAAGTGTGTAACACCCACCTATTTTTATGTAATGGATCATGATAAAGTTAGTAACGACGTTAAGAAAATTTTAATAATTTATGTTATACGATATGATTTATGATTTTAATGTTACTAACTTTTATGTCAAGTTTTATGACAGGTGACGACCGCATAAAATCGTTGTGCTCAAGTGTTCATGTAAAATATAATATATGTTTATTTATGATGCAATGATGATATGAATGTTGTAAGTATGGTATTTTAAGGACAGTTCGGCAGGCCGAAAAGTCTGCCAAAGATTGACAGGCCGATAGAAACCATCGGCGGGCCGAACTTGGTGGAACCAGCAGGCCGAAGAGGAAAATCGACAGGCCGAAGACAGCTGACAAGCAGTAGGCAAAAATCTCTCCAAATTTATGGCTGAGATAATTACGTTAATTAGGTGATTAATTGGCATAATAATGGAATAATTTTATTAGTTAAGGAAATAAAAGGTTTGACTTCACTTTGATTTGTATTATTTTAAATGGTTTCCTATTTTGAGAGGGAAAAACATGGTAAATGATGAATGATTTGTTTAACTTTCCCTCTTTGCTCTCTTCCTCCACACCAATTAGCCATCAGTTAGTCAGAAAATTCTGACTTAATGGAGAGTATTGAATTTTTCGTCAGTTATGCTCATTACGTTAAAAAAAATTTAACGTTCTTTTTCCATTTTTCTCTCATCCTTTCATGTCTTCTCTCTCTCAAATTTCTGAGACGCTTCTTTTGTCTTTCTCTCTTCTCCTTCTCTTCTCCACGAATTTCATCCTTCCTTCTCTCAAAAATTTTCCGCAATTATTGAAAGAAAAAGTTATATTTCGTTGGTTGAATTCAAGGGTTTTGAGAAGAAAATCTTCTAAGGTAAGGACTTATTTCTTTTTGGTGTTCTGAAAAAGTATTACTCCTCCTCAATTCGTCTACAATATCTTTCTCTAGGTATTGTGTTTTGTTTTGAATTTTTAATATGTTATGCATGTATGTATTATGTTATGTTCCTCCAAGTTTCAAGTCATTATGAATTTTCTATGATAAAATATGAAATTTTTTATCCTTTACCCTTCAAAGTAAAATATTACTATTTAACTATGATGTATGAAAAAGTAATTTTTATTTTAAAGGGGTAAATGTGTTTTGTTTTTCATGAAAGTTAACAAGAATGTTCATGCATATGTTATGATATAGACTGCAAAGTTTGAGAATGTTTTGATGAATGTATTCTATGTTATGAAATTTCTATGAGATTAGGTCAAGAAAACTGTTTTTAACAATGTTATTTTTGGATTTTTGTTTTATGAAATGTTTTATATGTTTAAATGATTTTATTAATAAGGAAATAATTTTATGATATTGAAATGCATGATAATAAGATGTTTTTATGAATTTTAAAATTAAAATATATGTATGTTAAATTATTAGAAAATGTTTTCAAAAGATTTTCATGTTTATAATGTATGAGATGTTTTTGATGATTATACTTAAGAATGCATGTTATGAATTACGTTTATATGAGACGAATGTATATGTGATGTGATATGAATGAATGTTATATGAATGGATGATATATGAATGGATGTTTTATGATAAGTATTAATTTTATTGTATTTTTAAATGGAAAAATGGCATGAACACGCAAAGGAACGAGCACATCGAGACCGCGGTGTCGTCACCAAAGTATATTAAGGTTAAGTAAGCTAGCTTTAAGGTGAGTACATTCTCACCTGCAACATGACACGTTTTACAAGGTTTAATGTTATGTTCACAATGATATTCATGATGATTTTATGTTTATTTTCCTTAAAGTTTTTCTTATGAAAGATTTTCATTATTTAAAGTTATGCATGTATGATGATGACATGTTTCAAAGCATGAAAATTATGTATATATATGTATCATCTAATAAGTGTTGCACAACAATGTTATGTTATGATAAGTTATGATGTCATGTTTGGTTTGGGATTAGCTACCCTTCTCCTTTCATGACAGCACGCCTATGATGATGTTATGGTGCAACACTTGGGCCCCTAAGATAAAATGGAATAGGTTTTAATGTGGTCAATGTAATGAAAGATATGTTTCTATGAAATTGTGGTTAAGGCACTTCTATGATATGATGATGATAATGATGTGTATGAAATGTTTTTAAATTGTGAGAATTATATGTACTTACTAAGCATTAGCTTATTCAAGATTATGTCATGTTGCAGATAAGGATAAGAAGTTTATGGATTAGGCGGAGGACATAGGAAGGCGTGTGAGCATTAAGCACGATGAATTGTAACCGGAAGAACGCCAAGAAGAATGTTTTTATGTTTTAAATCAAGTTTTATATGTTGAACATATTTTTATATTAAGTTTTAAGAATAAAAGAAATATGTTTCTATATTTTATTTCATACTTTTAAGAATTTTGATCTTCCGTATTTTTATGAAAAGTTGGCTTTGTTTTAAAATTAAGTTTTCTGAAAAACTTTTGGCTCAGTTGGCCTGCCGAACATTATTGGTCGGCCTGCCGATGTTTGAAAGTTCGGTCTGCCGATCATGTTTTCGGCCTGTCGAACATTGATTAGTTTTTAAGCCTGATTTGCAAAGCCTCTACCGGCCTACCAGTTGAGGGACTTCGGCCTGTCGGTTGAGGAACTTCGGCATGCCGATCATGTCTGGCCTGCCGAAGTCCCAAGTTCGGCAGGCCGAACTGTGGCAACATGTAATTTTTAAGTGATATGTTGATTAATGAATTATGATGTGATGTTTTTTTTTATAAGTTATGATTTTACAACTTGGTATATATATATTATTAAGATAAGTTTATGGATACTTTAAAATATAATTGAATCAATTATGGTATGAAACAACTTTAAGCAATAAAAAAAAGAAAAAAAATGTATGTGTGGATCCTGGTTATGTATGTTTAATTATATTTACATTTTAAAGTATCGTATAAATTTTGTAATTATGTTTATGTTTAAAGTTCAAATGGTATGAATGTATGAATGTAACAACATCTGTGACGTCCGTAAGGGGGCGTTACAAAGTGAATTGATTTGGATTAATAATTCTGTCTTGGCAAATCGATTCACTTTAGACAATCATTTGTATTGTATCTTAATCCTGAGATGGATAGTGGGCCCGCTGTCTCGACTTGTGTCTTTTGATGTACCAAAGGGTGACTCGACATCTCAATAGTGGTATGCATGCCGGTACGTTGAAGGCATGACTCTTGATAGCATAGACTTGTTAGTCATAGATATGGAATCTATAGCTCCTCTTTAGGAGTAATGATATCCTCTTATATGCGTTATCCTATAATTGAAGAACCGGAGCGCTCAACCATTTGGATACATAGGTGTAACCGAATGGTATACTATCTTTGGATGGTAAGTTTTCTAATAGTGAGATAATAAAACGTAAGATAAAATTAATCGGGAGGGTAAGACAGAACTTGTCCTTAAGCTGATTATGGATTATCATATGGGGATACGATACACTTTGATATGTCATGGAGACTTAGCTATATGGGCTTCGTAATTCTATAAAGTTCGAGAGTGCAGCTCCAAGCTTTTAGTGGAGTAGCGTTGGAGTTGATAATTGTGAAATGTATATCTGGTATATTAGGTTTCATAATTACCAAGGCTTGAACTTTATAGGTCCATTTTGGTCCCCTTTGCTAGCTCACAAAATCCTGTAACGATACAGCATGCTTTTTCAATAATTGGTGACTTATGTCGGATTTATCGGATTGGTTTAAAATTTGAAAGAATCAAATAATTCATGTATGTTTATTGGTTAAATTAATTTTGTAATAAAATTAATTTAAGATAAACTTGTTGAATTATTTGGATCGGATAATTCTTGTCTGTTTTTCGGTTGATTTAATTGGATAAATTAAATCAAGATAAACTTGTAGAATTATTGTGAATTAATTTATTTTTTTTAGAGATTATCTTGATGAAGTTTGTTTTCATCAGATATGTAACGCCCCGAAATTTATTTAATGTTATTGTAATGTAAAATGATGAATTAGTATGCCATAATTAATGTTTCAACATTAATTTGATCATTTGATTAAATTTTGAATTTTAGGTTGTTTTGTTAATTTAATAAATTCTAATGATTTCTTATTATTTTAAAATGTTGTTTTGAGTTTTAAAACACAACCGTTTGTAAAATGTTAAAAATATTCCGTTTTACAAAACTGTGGGTGGCACTTGTTTTTCACACAGTAAAACCGCCCACCATTTCTCTCTATTTATTCTCCCTCCCCTCCCTCTCTTTGGTTCACTCTCTCTCTCCTTCTCTCTCTCTCACCCGTGAGACTCTCCCACTCTCTTCTTCTCGGTCTCTCTCTTCTCTCTCATTTCTCTCTCAAATTTTTGAATCAAAATTCGAATCCAAAATTCGGGTTAGCAGGAAGGAAGCTCGGGGACGTGATTTGGCAACTAAGAACGTGAATTGAAGCTTCAATTCGAGGTTAGTTTTGAAATTTCTAAACTTTTTTAAAATTTCCACTTTTTGTGCATATTTGAAATCAAGTTTGTTTGAGCTTAGAAAACTCTTGATTTGAGTTAAAGGAACTTAGAACACCTAGATTCTAAGCTTGGATTAAAGAAAAAAGGATTAGATTCAAGATTTTTCATTTTTCCTCATTTTGTCCCATTTTCGGATTTTTGGGATTTTTGTGTTTAAATCTTGTTTAAATGAGTTCAAAAGTGTTCTATTATGCTTTTCTATCATCTATGATTGTTTTCCATGCCTGAGATTTGAGAAAAACAGGTTAAAATCAAGATTTAGATTTTGAGAGAACTAAAACCCGTGGCTGGAAATTCTACGTTTTTCTAGTTTGGTAGGCCGAACTACGTGTTCGACAGGCCGGGTTCATATGTCCGACAAGCCGAACCTGAAAAATGTCCGGCTGACAGGACTTGATTTTCGGCAGGTCGAACTACACAATTCGGCCGGCCGAAGCAGGGCGTCCGACAGGCCGGCAGGGCATGGGAAAATTTTGTGATTTTTCACCCGTTTTCACTATTTTGAACCCCGATTGAAATTCCAACCTTGTAAAATGATATTAAAGATACAAATGGCACACTAGGACATCATGGAAAGGTTTAGTAAAATAGAATGTCTCAAACTGGATATTGATCGACTTAGTTTATATCTAGGATCGTTCGTGGTTCTGCGGAGCTAACATATAGCGAACCAAAATTATGATGTGGGGCACCGGCACGAGTATCGAGACAGGACTTCAACCCTATCTTTGGTAACCCAGTTTTAAAATGATTTGGCTTTGAAAAGGGTTTCTATAAAAATGTTTTCAACGGTTGATTGAAAATGGAATTTATCGGTTGTATTTTGTAAACCATGAACTGAGATGGACTTCATAATGAACTTCATAATGAATGATAATGAAAACATCTGGTAAATGTATTTTGAATAATGTTAGAAATGAATGTAATGGCATGATGCCATATCAGAGACTAGGTCGTGTAGCGATCGACCTTGGGGGCAGGTCCCGAAACCCAGCTGGGCCACTACGGTGGTGATATTCATGTGATTTGCCTAGGAAAAGAAAATAATATATTTCTGGTCGACCGAATAAATTGTTTTGGTAAGAACGGTTTTATTTAATTTTATTTATTATTTTAAGGTTTCTTTTAAATAATCCCCTGAATAGTGAGATTTTTCTTTAAATTAAATGATTTATTAAAATATAGTCCTACTGAGCTTTTCGCTCACATTTTCTTTATTGTTTTTAAATCCCCCCTCCCCTAGGTGGATGTCCTCTTAGGTTTAGAGATGTAACACCCACCTATTTTTATGTCATGAATCACGTTAAGTTAGTAACGACGTTAATGATATTTTATTAATAATTTATGTTATATGTAATGATATATGATGTTAATGTTACTAACTTTTTATGTCAAGTTTTATGACAGGTGACAACCGTATGGAATCATTGTGCTCAAGTGTCCATGATTATTTTAATGTGTGTTTAATTATGATGCAATGATGTATGAATGTTTTAATGCTTGGCATTTAAGGACAGTTCGACAGGCCGGACTTTTAAGTTCGGCAGGCCAAAAAGTCTGCCAAAGACTGACAGGCCGATGGGAACAATCAGCAGGCCGAATATGGTGGAACCGGCAGGCCAAAAAGGAAAATCGGCAGGCCAAACATAGCTGACGAGCAGTCAGCAGAAATCTCTCCAAATTTATGGCTGAGATAATTACATTAAATGGGGGATTTATTGTGATTAATTGGCACAATAATGGAATGTTTTAGCAGTTAAGGAAATTAAAGGGTTTGACTTCGCATTGATTTGTATTATTTTAAATGGTTTTCTATTTTTAGAGGGCAAAAATATGGCAAGTAAGACTAGAGTTCTAACTTTCCCTCTTTTCTCTCCTTCCTCCACGCCATTTGCCAACTAACAGTCAGAAAATTCTGACTTAATGGAGGGTAATGAATCTTTATTATGCCCATTACGCTAAAAAAAAAAAAAAAATTAATGTTCTTTTCCTCAGATATTCTCTCATCTTCTCTCTCTTAGTTTTGAGACGTTCTCTCATTCTTCTTCTTCTTCTTCTCTTCTCCATGAATCCCATCTCCTTCTCTCTCAAAAATTCTCTACAAGTTTTGAAAGAAAAAGTTATATTTTGTTGGTTAAATTCAAGGACTTTAAGAAGAAATTTTCAAGGTAAGAACTTTTTTGTCAATTCTGAAAAGAATTCTCCTCCTCCAATCATCTGCAATATCTTTCTATAGGTATTGTATTTTGTCTTGAGTTTTTAATATGATGTTCATGTATGGATTATGTGATGTTTTTCTAAGTTTCATGTCATTTAAGTGTTTCTATGAAAAATATGAATTTTCTATCCTCTACCATTCACAGTAAAATATTACTGTTTGGATATGGTGCAAGAAAATGTAATGTTTATTCAAGAGGTAAATGAATGATGTTTTTCATGAAAGTTGTCAAGAATGTGCATATATAATGTATGATGAGTGTATTTTATGTTATGAATTTTTTATGAGATTACATTAAGAAAACTGTTTTAACAATGTTATTTCTAGTTTATGAAATGTTATATATGTTTAAATGATTTTATGATAATGAAATAATTTTATGCATTATAATAAGATGTTTGTATGAATTTTTAAATTAAAATATATCTTTTTTAATTGTTTGAAAACGTTTTTTAAAAAGATATTTATGTTTAAAATGTATGGTTTGTTTTTACATGCTTAAGGTAATTTTTATGATTTAAGAAAAATCATGATAACATGTTTATGTGATGATAATTTTTATTATGGTTATGAATTATGTTTGTAATATGTGATGAATGTATACATGAATATTATATGAATGAATGTTATATAAATGGATGATATATGAATGGATGATTTACGCTATGATGTTAAGTATTGATTTTATTGTATTTTAAATAGAAAAATGGCATGAACACACAAAGGAACGAGCACTTCGAGACTGCGGCGTCGTCACCAAATCACGTTAAGGTTAAGTAAGCTAGCTCTAAGGTAAGTACATTCTCATCTGCAACATGACACGTTTTACAAGGTTTGATGATATGTTCACAATGGTATTCATGATGATTTTATGGTTATTTTCCTTAAAGGATTTCTTATGAAAGATTTTCAAGATTTAAACATATGCATGTATGATGATGATATGTTTCATAGCATGAAAATTATATATATATATATATATATATATATATATATATGTATCACCTAATAAGTGTTGCACACCAATGTTATGAAATGATATGCTATGATGTCATGTTTAGTTTGGGATTAGCTACCCTTCTCCTCTCATGACGACGCGTCTACAATGATGTTCATGGTGCAACACTTGGGCCCTTAAGATAAAATGGAATAAGTTTTAATATGGTTAATGTAATGAAAGATATGTTTCTATGAAAATATGCTTAAGGCACTTCTATGATATGATGATAATGAAAATGTTTATGAAATGTTTTAAACTGTGAGAATTATATGTACTTACTAAGCATTAGCTTAATCAAGTTTCATGTCATGTTGCAGATAAGGGTAGGAAAATTATGGATTAGGCGGAGGACATAAGAAGACGTGTGAGCACTAAGCACGATGAATTGTAACTAGAAGAACGCCAAGAAGAATTTTTTATGATTTTAATCAAGTTTCATATTTTGAACTCATTTTTATGATAAATGTTTAAAGGATTCTTGAACTATGTTTTATATTTTATTTCATTATCTTAAGTATTATGATCTTCCGAATTTTTATGAAAGGTTGGTTTTGTTTTAAAAATTAAGTTTTCCCAAGGATTTTTGGCTCGGTCGGCCTGCCGAACATCTTGGTCGGCCTGCGGATGTTTGAAAGTTTGGCCTGTCGATTACGTTTTCGGCCTGCCGGACGATGATGAGTTTTTAAGCCAGATTTGCAAAGCCTCTACTGGCCTGTCGGTTGAGGGAACTCCAGCCTGCCGAAGTCCCAAGTTCAGTCTGCCGAACTATGGGAGTAAGTAAACTTTAAATGATGTGATGATTAATGAGATATGATGTGATGTTTTTATAAGTCCTGATTTTACAACTTGGTATATCTATTTTATTAAAATAAGTTTATGATTAATTTATAGTGAATTAGAATAAATTATGATATGGAATGATTTAAGTTATTTACTAATGTTAAGTTAAAAAACAGTGTATAAATGGATCCTGGTTAAGTATGTTTAATTATATTTTCAATTTAAAGTATTGTATAAGTTTTGTAATTGCTATTGTGTTTATAGTTTAAACAAGTATGAATGTATGAATGTAAGAATGTAACGACATCTGTGACATCTGTAAGGATGGCATTACAAGAGAGGACTCAACGGACAGAACTCAAGAGCAGTAGAAGGACTAGTAGATTATTTGCATTATTTGATCAAGGTATGTAATGTTTTTAACTTTCTTTATGCTTGGGCTGTGGTTGTATTATTATATTGTCAGTACTATGTATGTGCACAAGTTGTGGGTCAGTGGGACCCTTACTCGCGTTTCTTTATTATTTTATGATTCGCTTACTGATTTCACCTGCTTAATGTTTATGAATTCTTTTATAAAATGTTGTTTTGAAACCTCCACATTTTTATTTTTTTTAACTTAACCCCTAAACTCTTGATTTTAATTAAATTCTCCTTTTAATTAATTTAAATAATCTACCACATCACCTTCCGTACTTCGAGGCGTGACAAGATAACTTCTCTATTAGGTTATTTGAATCAAAACTGAGACTTTATCCTATAGAATCTCAGGTGAAAAATAAAAGAATCGCGGAGATATTTACGCGACAGTTCGGCCTGCCGATCTACGTGTTCAGCCTGCCGATCAGCGAGAGATAAGATTACACGTTTTCATGCGAATCTTATCAGATATTGATCCAAACTTGATTTTGTTTTGAGTTTTTGAGACCTAGTCTGATAAGGACTGACCCCAGGACCAATCACTATATAAAGGGAGTAAGTCTCATGAGTTACTAAGATCAATTAAGAGATTAAGAGTGATACTCTTCTGGTGAGCATCTGAAAACTCCCTAAGAGCTTTTATTCACAAATTACGAACACTAGCTTTGGGTTCTCTCGATTGGTTGGAAGGAGAGTCACTGGTGGAAGAGCTGTACGGGTGAGCCCACACTCATGCCGATCGTGGATAGAGAATAGCAAAGAAGACCAGTTGGTTAAAGCTCTTCTAAAACGTTACTTCTCTTCACAGGTCGCAGAGGTTCTTCGGCACATAAAGGTTAGTAAGATCTGTTTAATTTATACATATAGCATGTCAAACTTGTGTTTTAGAAAAATACTCTGATATATAAAATTTTTAAATTCCGCTGCACACTATTTTTCTAACCGTTTTTAGCTTCCAGAGTCTATAAAGTGTTTTTAGAAGTATTTGAATGATTTATGAGAAGTACTTTTGCTCTTCAAAAGTGATTTCTATCAAATACGTAAATTATGGCTTCTCAATAAAGCACTTTTGCAATAGACTTTGAAACTTATACTAGAGTTTTAATAATACATTATAAACTTAAATATAATATCTTTGTAACTTTGAAGAAAAGTGAGACTATTTTGACTCATAAAAGCTCTTTTAGAAATATGGTTCTAAACACTTAGTGACAAGTAACAGCTTTTACATTCTTTCTTCTACTGTTTAGAAGCACAACAAAAGCTATACTAAAAGAGTACTATAACCTAGATTAGGCCTATAGCCTTTTATAGGTAGTGGAGATTTTTATTAATTAATGATATTTTTTTGAGATACATTAATTAGAGATATTGATATTAATTAGAGATATTGATATGATAATAAAAAATTTTATTTTTATTTAGAAAAATGATAGGATCAGTCCTCGATCACTTTGTTATTTTTTTTCACACATCAACTCACAAACTGATAACATAACTATAAAGTATTATTTTACTCCTTATTACAACTATGTCATTCCATTATTTTGGAGGAAAAAGAAAACTTGTAAGAGCACGTCCGAGATAGTTTGTGGTTTTATAGAAAAGCATAAGTTAGAGCTTTTTTATTAGTATTTATATAGTGTATAGACAAAAAACTTTTGGATATGTTTGATTAAATGAATCAAAAACTCTTATTATTATAAAAAGCAATGTAATATGAGGCTGCAGATAGAATTTGTAAATTATTGTTTACAAATATAATGTTAAAATTGTATATAAGAAAAAAACTTTTCATAAGCACCAATGAGATGACTTATTCTAAAAGTTACTATAAAAGCCAAAAGCCCAATCAACTTAACCATCCAACCATGTAGCAAAAGCAATTTTTAGGCTGACTAAGTTGAAAATAACATATTTTAAGGGGAATTTTCGTGTCATATTAAAACTTACTTTTTATAAATGTTACTTATATTTAAGTGTAATACAACTTAAACATGCACTATAAGTGATAGCATAGCACAACATTTTTAAGTGTGACAAATAAACACATTTTTTAAAAGTGACGTACCATGTAATTTTCTTCTATTTTAAGTCATTTTGAACCACGCATAACTTTATTTTATAATTTATTGTAAAATTATTAATTTTTTGATAATGTTACAGGCTTGCTATCATTGTTATTTTTTGTTCTAGATAAGTATCCCACGTATATGGGCCTCCTCCCTTTCAAAAAGGTTAGAAAGACAAAAAAAAAGAAAAAAAAAAGAGAAAAAAAAAGAAAAGAAACTTCCCGGTATGGGTATTACAGATTACTAATGAAATAAACAAGCTAATTATTGATAACGAAACCTTTTTTAAAAAATACACATTTAAAGAACCACTGTTTTCTTGAAAGTGCATCTAAAGAAATGAGACTATTTTCAAAACAAATATCAACATTAATGCTATATTTGTCACAAAAAAGTGTAAAAGTAGCTTATTTAATTTGTTATTATATTTTATGCTCTACTGCATAATGCTATTTAAAATGTTATATTTGTCTTTTATAATAATTATTAAACCTTCAAACTTATAAAAACAAACTTTTAATATTAAAATAATTAAACGGTAAGAATGTTGTAATTATTCAAGCAAAAAAGTCAATTTACTACCAATAGGAATCAAATGCCAAATTTGTTATATGCTAAACTTTATGGCAAATTTCTCACAAAGTTTAACATATAACAAATTTAGCATTAAAAATAACATTGCATTAGAGAATTTGTTTTTTACACTTAAATGTTAAATTTGACTTTAACAAATCAATTTAATATTATATTAAGGAGAATTAAATAATAGCAAACCAATGTATTTTTTAAAGAGGCGAGAATATAGGAACTAGTGCCATTAGGAGGAAAAAACACTATGCAGATAAGGAAAATTCCACTTTCAAAATTTTCATTATTAATATTATTATCATTTTTTCAATTTCTTTGAGATAATTGATTTGAAAATTGTTCTTAAATGATGCTTGATGGATATGTAAGATGTATTTTCAAAAACTAATCTTTTATCTGTTAAAAAATAGAAGAAAACGGTCTCTTTTTCAATTTTCAATTGAAGGGCTTATAAAAACCATATTCTCAAAGCGATAACCAAACATTATTTTATTTTATTTTATTAAACTAAAAAAATATCTTTATAGGTGTATCTAAAGGCAGTTTAAGATATGGTCCTAACAACATTTTCAAAACATTCACATTCACGTTTTGACTTTTGTAAGGCAATTGTCTCTAGGTCTTGTATGGGATTGGTATGTTGGAAACAAAGTACGCAGCGGAATTTTAAATATTTTTCATCAGAGTAATTTCTAAAACACAAGTTTGACATGTTATATGTATAAATTAGACAGATCTTACTAACCTTTGTGTGCCGAAGAACCTCCTTAACCTGTGTAGAGAAGTAACGTTCCAGAAGAGCCTCAACAAACTGATCTTCTTTGCTATTCTCTATCCACAACTGGAGTGAGTGTGGGCTCACATGTAGAGCTCTTCCACCGGTGACTCTCCTTCCAACCAATAGAGAGAACCCAAAGCTAGTGTTCGTGATTTGTGAACAAAAGCTCTCAGGGAGTTTTTTAGATGCTCACTAGAAGAGTATCACTCTTAATCTCTCAAATTGATCTGAGTAAATCATAAGCCTCACTCCCTTTATATAGCTATTGGTCCTGGGGTCAGTCCGTATCAGATTAGGTCTCAAAAACTCGCAACAGAATCAAGTTCGGATCAATAACTGATAAGATCCGTGTGAAAACGCATAATCTTATCTCCCGTTGATCGGCAAGCCGAACAGGCCAGTTTGGCAGGCCGACCACGTCATTCGGCAAGTCGAACTCCCGAGAAAAAATCTCAGCGAATCTTTTATTTTTCACCCGAGATTCTAAAAGATAAAGTCTCAGTTTTGATTCAAATAACCCAATAGAGAAGATATCTGATCAAAACAAACATTATCAAGATAATCTCTAAGAAAATAAATCAATTCACAATAATTCTACAAGTTTATCTTGATCTAATTTATCCAAAATTAAATCAACCGATAAACAGACAAGAATTATCTGATCACAATAATTCAACAAGTTTATCTTGAACTAATTTCTTGCAAAATTAAATCAACCGATAAACAGACATGAATTATTTGATTCTTACAAATTTTAAACCAATCTGATAAATCCAACATAAGTCACCAATTATTGAAAAAGCACGCCGTGTCGTTACAGGACTTTGTGAGCTAGCAAAGAGGACCAAAATGGACCTATAAAGTTCAAGCTCATGATAATTATGAAACCCTATATCCCAGATATACATTTCATAATTATCAACTCCAACGCTACTCCACTAAAAGCTTGGAGCTGCACTCTCAAACTTTATAGAATTATGAAGCTCGTGTAGCTAAGTCCCCATGACATATCACAGTGTATCGCATCCCCATATGATCATCCATAATAGGCTTAAGGACAAGTTCTGTCTTACCTTCCCAATTATTTTTATCTTACGTTCCATTGTCTCACCATTAGAAAACGTACTATCCAAAGATAGTATACCATTCGGTTACACCTATGTATCCAAAAGGTTGAGTGCTCCAGTTTTCCAATTACAGGACAACGCATATAAGAGGATATCATTACTCCTAAAGAGGAGCTATGGATTCCATATCTATGAATACCAAGTCTACGCTATCAAGAGTCATGCCTTCAACGTACCGGTATGCATACCACTATTGAGATGTGGGAGTCACCCATTGGTACATCAAAAGACACAAGTCGAGACAACGGGCCTACTATTCATCTCAGAATTAAGATACAATACAATTGACTGTCTAAAGTGAATCGATTTGTCAAGACAGAATTATTAATCCAAATCAATTCACTTTATGTCCCGATCCAACACATCGTCACCCATGACAACGTGCCAATGTTTCTATTCACGGAGTCCAACTCCGATGGTCAAGACAAACCATCTCCCAAAAGGGATATAGACAACATAACAATCTTTACATGAATAAAGCGTCCAACTTTATTCCCTCGATTGCGGATCATATGTTTTAGACCGTCACCTTAAGAATCATGTCTTCCGCATAATCAGTTCATCATACGCCCAATTCTTAAGGTTTAGACTGACAGTCTTAGACTACTGTTTGCTTATCATACATTCAACAAATATGAACGTTAAGAGGATAAGATTTGGTATATATAAATGAATAAATTCTTTATTGATAAAAATGTCTCCAAAAACATATTACATTTTTACTCCTTAGGGCATACATGTCTAACAATCTCCCACTTGCACTAAGTGAGTAAATACAGCAAATTTCGCATCCCCATAGCTTCCACATGCCTCTCGAAGACTCTCCCAGTAAGTGTCTTCGTAAATGGATCAGCTAAATTGTCCTCTGACGCGATCTTGCACACTGTGACATGCCCGCCCTCAACGAAGTCCTTTATCACATGATACTTCCGATCAATATGCTTACTCTTCTTGTGAAATCTTGGTTCCTTAGCATTAGCTACCGCCGTACTGTTATCACAGTACAGTGATACCGCTTTATCCATACCAGGCACTACCTCAAGATCCCCAAGGAACCTGCAAAGCCACACTGCTTCTTTCGAAGCATCACTAGCCGCCACATCTTCAGCCTCCATCGTTGAATCCGAAGTGCAATCTTGCTTCGTACTTCTCCAACTGATGGCACCGCCACCCAGAGTAAACACAAACCCTGAAGTCAATTTCCTAGAATCCAGACAGGATTAAAAATCTGAATCAGTGTATCCTAGAAGAGTCAAGTCCTCACCCGAATACACAAGCATATACCCTCGAGTCCTTCTCAGGTACTTGAAAATATGCTTTACCGCAACCCAATGGTTCGGTCTTGGATCCGCCTGACATCGACGTACAATCCCGACCGCATAGCTAATATCTGGTAGTGTGCAAAGCATGGCATACATGAGACTACCCACTATCGAAGCATAAGGCACTTTCTTCATGTATTCTCTTTCTTCATAAGACTTTGGAGAGTCTTTCTTAGAAAGAGTAATTCCAGACCTAGATGGTTGCCCACCTTTCTTGGAATCCTGCATTGAAAACCTTCGGAGAATTTTATCTATGTAGCCAGTCTGAGACAAAGCTATTATTTTGTTCTTCCTATCCCGAAAGATCTGGATACCGAGAACAAAATTAGCCTCACCTAAGTCCTTCATGTCAAACTGCTTGGTCAACCATAATTTGACCGATGACAACGCCCCAACGTCATTGCCAATTAGCAGAATGTCATCTACATAGAGCAGTAGAAAAACCACCTTCCCATCCTTAATGTGTTTGTAAACACATGGTTCATCCACATTTTGTAAGAGCCCATAAGTCTTGATCACTTAATCAAATCTTATGTTCCAATAACGAGAAGCCTGCTTAAGTCCATAAATAGACTTTAGTAGCTTACAAACCTTACCCTCTTGACCCGCGACCTTGAACCCGTCTAGTTGTTCCATATAAATGGACTCATCAAGATAGCCATTCAGGAAAGCCATCTTGACATCCATCTACCAAATCTCGTAGTTGAGAGCGGCAGCCATGGACAAGAGAATCCGGATGGACTTAAGCATGGCTACAGGCGAAAAGGTTTCCTTATAATTGATTCCTTTCTTTTGCGTATAACCCTTAGCTACCAGTCTAGCCTTAAAGGTTTCGACCTTTCCATCCACTCCTCTTTTCCTCTTGTAGATTCACTTACACCCTATGGGTTTTACCCCTTCGGGAAGATCCACAAGTTCCCAAACCCGATTAGTCTCCATAGACTTCATCTCTATGTTCATGGCCTCTGTCCAGAGTTTTGAATCAACATCCTCTATAGCTTCTGCGTAAGTATAAGGATCCCTGTCATGTTCATCCGATTCAGCCAAAAAGACCTCCCCATTGAATATATACCTCTCAGGTTGACACCCGATCCTCCCACTACGCCGAAGCCCCTGAGATTGTTGTTCAGGTTTGTTTGGTTTTTCTACACCGATCGGAATGGTTTCGTTCGGAACCTCCAGAGTGAACGGACCACCCCTCAACTCCTCAAGCACCACTTTGCTTTGAGGTTTAAAGTCGTTCATGTAACTCTCCTCAAGGAAAGTTGCATTAGTTGAAACCACGACTTTATTTTCCTTTGGGTTATAAAAATAACCCCCTTTAGTCCCTTTTGGATATCCTACAAACATGCAAACTTCCGAACATGCTTCCAACTTATTCGGATCCTTAAACAAGACATGAGCCAGACATCCCCATATGTGAATATGGTTTAAGGATGTCTTCCATCTTGTCCACAACTCGTGAGGAGTTTTAGGGACCGATTTTGAAGGCACATTGTTCAAAAGATAACATGCAGTTTGTAGTGCATATCCCCAAAAGGATAAAGGCAATGATGAATAACTTATCATGGACCTAACCATGTCCAACAAAGTCCTATTCCTTCTCTCTGCTATGCCATTCTGCTGCGGAGTGCTCGACGTAGTCAAATGGGATAAAATCTCATTCTCTAACAAGTGTCCCAAGAACTCATCAGAAAAGTATTTCCCATCTCGATCAGATCGAAGTGCCTTTATGGGTCTACCCAATTGCTTTTCCACTTCAGCCCGAAACTCCCTGAACTTATCATAAGTTTCGCTTTTGCGGTGCATTAGGTACACATACCCATATCTTCAGTAATCGTCAATAAAAGTGACGAAGTACTCATACCCTCCTCGTGCCCGGATGTTCATTGGTCCGCAAACATCACTGTGCACAAGTTCTAGAACCCCATTGGCCCTATTGTCCTTAGACCTGTATGGTCTTTTGGTCATTTTACCCTCCAAACAAGATTCACATTGAGGTATAGATTCTACCTTTAAGTAACTTAAAGGTCCATCCCTTACCAACCTTTGAATCTTATTCAGGTTAATATGGCCAAGGCGTAAATGCCAAAGATAAGTCTTATTAGAGTGAGAAGTTTTAAGTCTTTTTAAGTCATTATCATTTATCTCAGCATTAAGCAATAAGTCCATCTTAGGTTTGATAAAATATAGATTATTTTGCATCCATCCAGAACAGATAAAAGATTTGTTTTTACGAATCATCACTTTTTCATTAAAAGATACCACGTAGGAGTCCTTAAATAAAGAAGATACAGAAATTAAATTCCTTTTAAATTTAGGAACATAAAAACAATCTCACAAAATTAAATTCCTATAATTATCAAAATAAAGATGGACATCTCCCACTGCTTCCGCTGAGACCAAGGATCCATCACCCATCCGAAGCGTTAAGTCTTCACGTAGTAGACTTCTTGTTTCTTTGAATCCCTGCAGAGAAACACAAACATGATTAGTTGCACCAAAATCTATGACCCAGATGTCACTGGATTCCTCAACCAAACAAGTTTCTAAATATAGAAGATCACACCTACCTCCCTTGGAAAGGAAGTCCTTGCAATGCTTCTTTATATGCCCGACCTTTCCACAGAAGAAGCACTTAAGCTTCTTTGGGTTCTTCTTCTTCTTCTTCTTGCTCTTGGTAGCAGCAGGAATAGAAGACTTCCCGTTCTTAGCCCGTTGCTTCTTTCCATTCCCAAAGTTAGGATTGGAACCAGAAGCAGCTACCATGTTGGCCTCACCACCAGCAGGAGACTCCCTGATCAGCAGTTCAAACTCCTGTAACTGTTTCATCAGTTTTGTCAAGGTCATATCCCGTCTATTACTTAAATTAAAAGTAGCTCTAAACGGAATAAATTCCCTAGACAGAGTCTCAAAGACCATAGTCATCTGAGTTTCAGCATCGGTGTCAGCTCCATTGGTTTGAGCCTCAGCGAGGTAACCCATGACCAACATCAAGTGCTCCTTTACAGATGTCCCCGGTCTCTGTCTACAGTTTAAGATTTTCCAAAGCGCCCCTTGCCACTTTGTTATGGCCTGGCCTCCAAACATGTCCTCAAGATTATCCAAGATCTGCTTCGCAGTCTCATAATCCTGATGTTGAGCCTACAGCACGTTGTTCATGCTAGCCATAACATAGCAGCGGGCCTAATCATTCACATCTTTCCAGCAATCGTACGCTTGGAATTGTTCATTACTTGAGTCTTTCATAGGCTCGGGAGGACAAGGAGTTGTCAGTACATATTTCAGTTTCTCAAAGGATAAGACGATGTCCAGGTTCCATTTCCAATCGTTATAATTCTCACCAGTTAATTGGTTTTTGTCAAGTATCGATGATAAAGCGTTTTTAGACATTTTCAATCTACAATAAAGAATCATATACCAAATATAAGCAAACATATATAATAATTTAGTAAGATAACATAATCATGTAAAATCATACAAATGTATTTATGTGTCAAAACCTTGAAAATATCACAACCTTACAACGATAATTCCCAACTCAGAATTCAACAAGCTCCTAGGAGAGTCATGCCAAATTCAATCAAGAACACGGATCCCCTCCTAATTAATATATGCCATCCAGGACCCGTATGATCCAGCATATACTAATAATCATTTCTTTGGCCATTAATTTTATTAACAGAGCTCCTAGGGGAGGTTAATAATAAAATTAATGTGAGTGTATAACCACCGTTTCAATATTTTATCCATGATTTATAATCACCACCTAGGGGTATGCAATCATAAATCATACTAAAATACCTTATCCTTTCAGAGATCCAATCTGGTACATGATAGAAATCCCTTCCTAGGGGTCAGGACCAGCATGTTCTTCCTATGGACCAATGATGGAGGCCTTAGGTCCTCTCTTCGAAAACCTTCTCCCACTCAATCTTTTGAAGTCAAGGTTTTATTTTAAAATTATGCATGAACAATTTTAATAAGAGCGGCACTCCCTATTCTATATGACATGTTATCAATATACATGGTAAATCATATTATAATGCAGACAAGCAAAGCAATCAAGCAAAGCTACAAGCAAAATAATAATAACCGTAATATTATGGTTCCACCCTAGAGAATAGAAAACTAAGATTACAAGAGAATAATCGAGATATTTATCAATTCTTCATCCTTGAATCCTCAAGCTGTATCATTCTTCATGTAATATCCAACTTCAAGTCTTCAATCCCGTATGAATCAAATACTTCATATTTCTGCTCATATCCAAATTTAATGTTTCTTAGAATTGTCTCAAAAATAAAATTAAAACTGCACCGAAAAAATTACACCTTTTCTGGACACTTGGCAGCTCTCGATCGGCCTGTCGATCATGAAGGTTCGGCCTGCCGAACTGAAAGTTCGGCCTGCCGACAGAGCACCAAAATTTTTGCCCCACTGTCAACTTGCCGGACCACACGTCCGGCCTGCCGATCTGTGACCTTTGGCCTGCCGAACTGTGAGGTTCGACATGCCGACCGAGCAGAAAACTTTCATTCCAGAAACTACAAATTTAATGCAATTCATCAATTTTATTTTCAACAATTCAAAAACATAAAATTAGAGACTCAGGAAATACCTGGAGGCGCCATCATCAATCTTCTAGATCTGTCTTCTCTGAATAATTATTTAATTACAAAATTCTTACAAATTAAAAAATTAAATAACAATTCCTAGACAGAGATGATAGTCCGCCATCTAATTACATGAAAAACCTAGATACACATTCTGACCTCTAAGGAACCATAACCGGTATTAATTAATTAATAAATAATTAAACAACGATTTAATCAACCATAATAAATTAATAAACCTTTACCACATAATCCATGACAACATATGTAATTTATAGAAACCTAGAGTGCCATCTCTCTATAAAATTCAATTCAAGCATAGGAGATATTAAGATCACAAAATTTATGCATATAACATGATCACAAACTTGCAAATTTATGTAAAAACCTCAGTTCTGATACCAATTGTTGGAAACAAAGTGCGCAGTAAAATTTTAAAAATTTTTCAAGTTTGACATGTTATATGTATAAATTAGACAGATCTTACTAACCTTAGTGTGTCGAAGAACCTTCGTAACCTGTGTAGAGAAGTAACGTTCTAGAAGAGCCTCAACCAACTGGTCTTCTTTGTTATTCTCTATTCACAACTGGAGTGAGTGTGGGCTCACACGTACAGCTCTTCCACCAGTGACTCTCCTTCCAACCAATAGAGAGAACCCAAAGCTAGTGTTCGTGATTTGTGAACAAAAGCTCTCAGGAAGTTTTTTAGATGCTCACTAGAAGAGTATCACTCTTAATCTCTCAAATTGATCTGAGTAAATCATGAGACTCACTCCCTTTATATAGCTATTGGTCCTGGGATCAGTTCGTATCAAATTAGGTCTCAAAAACTCAAAACGAAATCAAGTTCGGATTAATATCTAATAAGATCCGCGTGAAAACGCGTAATCTTATCTCCCGCTGATCGGCAGGCCAAACATTATGATCGGCAGGCCGAACAAGCCAGTTCGGCAGGCCGACCACGTCATTCGGTAGGCCAAACTCCCGAGAAAAAATCTCCACGAATCTTTTATTTTTCACCTGAGATTCTAAAAGATAAAGTCTCAGTTTTGATTCAAATAACCCAATGGAGAAGATATCTGATCAAAACAAACATTATCAAGATAATCTCTAAGAAAATAAATCAATTCACAATAATTCTACAAGTTTATCTTGATCTAATTTATCCAAAATTAAATCAACCGATAAACAGACAAGAATTATCTGATCACAATAATTCAACAAGTTTATCTTAAACTAATTTCTTACAAAATTAATTTAACCGATAAACAGACATGAACTATTTGATTCTTACAAATTTTAAACCAATCTGATAAATCCGACATAAATCACCAATTATTGGAAAAGCACGCCGTGTCATTACAGGACTTTGTGAGCTACCAAAGGGGACCAAAATAGACCTATAAAGTTCAAGCTCATGATAATTATGAAACCCAATATCCCAGATATACATTTCACAATTATCAACTCCAACGCTACTCCACTAAAAGCTTGGAGCTACACTCTCAAACTTTATAGAATTACGAAGCTTGTATAGCTAAGTCTCCATGACATATCACAGTGTATCGCATCCCCATATGATCATCCATAATCGGCTTAAGGACAAGTTTTGTCTTACCTTCCCGATTATTTTTATCTTACGTTCCATTGTCTCACCATTAGAAAACTTACCATCCAAAGATAGTATACCATTCGATTACACCTATGTATCCAAAAGGTTAAGCGCTCCAATTTTTCAATTACATGACAATGCATATAAGAGGATATCATTACTCCTAAAGAGGAGCTATGGATTCCATATCTATGAATAACAAGTCTACGCTATCAAGAGTCATGCCTCCAACGTACCGGTATGTATACCACTATTGAGATGTGGGAGTCACCCATTGGTACATCAAAAGACACAAGTCGAGACAACGGGCCCACTATTTATCTCAAGATTAAGATACAATACAAGTGACTGTCTAAAGTGAATCGATTTGCCAAGATAGAATTATTAATCTAAATTAATTCACTTTATGTCCCAATCCAACACATCATCACCCATGACAACGTGCCAATGTTTCTATTCACGGAGTCCAACTCCGATGGTCAAGACAAACCATCTCCCAAAAGAGATATAGACAACATAACAATCTTTACATGAATAAAACGCCCAACTTTATTCCCTCGATTGCAGATCATATGTTTTAGACCATCACCTTAAGAATCGTGTCTTTCGCATAATCAGTCCTTCATACGCCCAATTCTTAAGATTTAGACTGACAGTCTCAAACTACTATTTGCTTATCATACATTCAACAAATATGAACATAAAGAGGACAAGATTTGGTATATATAAATGAATAAATTCTTTATTGATAAAAATGTCTCCAAAAACATATTACATTTTTACTCCTTAGGGCATACATGTCTAACATGGTATCCTACAGCACATCCAGGATTAAGCTATTCAAGCCTGCAACTTCAATTTAAAGAGGGTAGTTTCTCTTATAGGAAACGAAAAAGATAACTATTATAAGTATTAATCTTCATATCATCATATTTGGGAAAAAACAATGATTATTTGACTAGATCTAACGGTTTTAAAACGTGTATCATCAGTAATGGTTCCCATGAGAGAAGTCCACTTAAAGAAAGAGAAGAGGAAGAAGAAGAAGCATTGATTCCTCAAAGTCGGGTTGGGCGATTGAATATAGAGAAAATTATGCAAATGACCAAATTTAGCCGCTTTTTAAATAAAAGAAAACAAGGGAAATAACATACTTAGAAAGATAATCAAAAATTAATGGCATAATGTCTTAATAAAGTTAGTAAATAGTATAACATTAATAGATTAAGATCCATCATAAAAAAATACCAAAAATATCCTTGTTTTTTTTTCCTCTATTTTTCACTGTCTTTGCCTCACCTACTCCTCCATATGATGTCGGCTTGCCGGCGGAGGCCTGCACCTCACACAACAGTGACAAGCATAACTTTGGCAATGATGAGTGACCTTTTCTTCTTGTGATTTCAGCCATGATGAATGTGACATATTCTTCACACAAGTCTAGTAAATATTACATTCATAAATGTCCTATTCACCAACATAACAAGATCTATTTTATTCTAATTATAAATGAATTACTTGCTATGTAACATTCATCATGACTAGAATTTACATAGAAGTATATAAATATCAAATTTACATGATAAATATTCTTTTTACTAACATAATAGGTTCTATTTTCCTAATAACAAATTGAGTCATTTACTATATATATGTAACATTTAGGAAAAAAAAATTAAATCAAACTCGGATAGCAGCGACTAGAGTGAGCTTAGATCTAAAAGGTAACAGTGAATACGGGATCAGATGGTGCATTGACTTGTCATAAATTTTCTTCAATCTTAGCATTCACCTCCAATGAAGGCAAATGAATTGGAATTTTTCAAATCGACTGCAACGGCAACCCTTGACTAGGACAACAAGGACAATTTCAAGCGCCAACGCAGAAGACGTGAAGAAGCCACCGGTTGGTTGCCACTATGAGGTCTTGTTTATCAAATCGTAAAGAAAAATAAAGAAAAAGGTAATAGGATTGGAAATGAAAGTAAAATATTATGACTTAGGAGTAAGCATCATTCATTCCTCTTTTGGTATTTACTTATTTGATGGGTTGATAATAAATAATCTCATTTCCTTTCTAGTGTTTACTTACTTAGGAATGAAAATCTTATTCAATATAATTACTAAAATATTCTTTTTACATAACTCATAATATTAAATAATCAGTTGAATTTGAATATTTAAGTAAATATGGTATTCATTTTCTTTAATATATAATCAATACTAAAGGATATGGAAGGATTGTTATTCTCTTTCCTCAATTCCTATATTGTATGGGCCTACAAAACTCTCAGTAAGTAAACGCATTATTTAAAGGGAAAGAGAATCACTTTTTACTTTCCATTTTCTTTCGATGTAAAGTAAACTTACCCTAAATGTATATTGCAATCTCGTCATCAATAGTGAGTGAAAGATAGAAGAGGGATAGTGAAACGCCCCTTATTGGACATCACAGATGTCATTACATTCTTACATTCATACTTACTTGGACTTAAACTTGTATATGAAAGAAAAACTCAAATGATACTTTTAGTTGAAAGAGTAATTAAAAATACTTAACCAGGATCCATTCATACTTTTTTTTTTATAACTTAACATTGTTAAATAACATTGCTTAACTCATTCCATGTCATAATTTATTCAATTATACTTTAAATTAATCATAAACATATTTTAACGACATAGATATACCAAGTTGTAAAATCAAGACTTATAAAAACATCACTTCATATCTCATTAATCATCAAATCATTTAAAAGTCATTTACTGCCACAGTTCGGCAGGCCGAACTTGGGACTTCGGCAGGCCAGAGTTCCCTCAACCGGCAGGCTGGCAAAGACTATGGTAAACTGACTTAAAAACTCATCATCGTCTGGCAGGCCGAACTTTTGGACATCGGCAGGCCGACCGAGCCAAATTCCAAAAAAAAAAAAAACTTAATTTTTAAAACAAAACCAACTTTTCATAAAAATACGGAAGATCAAAATTCCTTAAAATGTTAATATGGAATATAAAACCATAGTTCAAATATTCTTAATACTTAACATAAAAATAATGTTCAAAATATAAAACTTGATTTAAAACATAAAATCATTCTTCTTGGCGTTCTTTCGGTTACAATTCATCGTGCTTTGTGCTCACACGCCTTCCCATGTCCTCCACCTATTCCATGATTTTCTTACCCTTATTTGCAACATTACATAAAACATGATTAAGCTAATGCTTAGTAAGTACAAATAATTCTCACAATTTAAAATATTACATAAACATCATCGTCATCATTGTCATCATATCATAAAGTACCTTAAGCATAATTTCATAGAAATATATCTTTCATTACATTGACCATTTTAAAACTTATTTCATTTTATCTTAAGGGCCCAAGTGTTGCACCATGAACATCATTGTAGGCGCGTCGTCATGAGAGGAGAAGGGTAGCTAATCTCAAACCAAACATGACATGATAACATATCATTTCATAACATTGGTGTGCAACACTTATTAGGTGATACATATATACATAATTTTCATACTTTGAAACATGTCATCATCATACAAACATAACTTTAAATCATGAAAATATTTCATAAGAAATCCTTTAAGGAAAATAACCATAAAATCATCATGAATAACATTATCATCAGACCTTGTAAAGCGTGTCATGTTGCAGGTGAGAACATACTTACCTTAAAGCTAGCTTACTTAACCTTAATGTAATTTGGTGACGACGTCGCGGTTTCGAAGTGCTCGTACCTTTGTGTGTTCATGCCATTATTCCATTTAAAATACAATAAAATTAATACTTATCATAAAACATTCATTCATATAACTCATCTCATATCACAAACATAATTCATAATCATCATTGTGACAATATAAAATTATCATCACATATAAACATTATTGATAACATGCTTCCTTAAATATTATTATCAAAACCTCTCATACATTACAAACATGAAAATCTTTTGAAAACGTTTTCTAATAATTTAAAATACCTACATTTTAAAAATTCATGCAAACATCTTATTATCATATATTTCAACATCATAAAAATATTTCATCATCAATCAAAATCCTTTAAACATATAAAACATTTCATAACATAAAATACATTCATCATACATTATACATGTACATTTTTGACAACTTTCATGAAAAAAAAATCATTCATTTACCTCTTGAATAAACACTATATTTTTTATGCATCAATGTTAAACATTAATATTTACTGTATAGGGTAGAAGATAGAAAATTCATATTTTTCATAAAAACATCAAAATGACATGAAACTTAGAAAAACATTACCCAATACACACATGAACATCATATTAAAAACTCAAGGAAAAAATACAATACCTATAGAAAGATATTGCAACCGATTGGAGGAGAAGAATTCTTCCCAGAATTACCGAAAAAATTGAGTTCTTACCTTGAAAATTTCTTCTCAAATTCTTGAATTCAACCAGCAAAATATAACTTTTTCTTTCAATATTCTTGCAGAGAATTTTTTTTGAGAGAGAAGGAGATAGGATTCATGGAGAAGAGAAGAAGAATGAAAAAAAAACAAACATTTTAGAAGTTTGAGAGAGAGAAACGTGAGAATGAGAAAAAATAATAAAAAATGAACGTTAAAAATTTTAACATAATAAGCATATTTGATGGGAATTCAATTCTCTCCATTAATTCAGAATTTTCTAACTCAAATGGTGCTAATTGGCATGGGAAAAAGGAGAGAAAGAAAGAAAGTCAAACAATCACTCCCTACTTACCATGTTTTGCCCTCTTAAAATGGGAAACCATTTAAAATCAGACAAATCAATGTGAAGTCAACCTTATAGTTTCCTTAACTGACAAAATTATTTCATTATTATGCCAATTAGTCACAATAAATCACCCAATTAAGGTAATTAACTCAGCCATAAATTTGGAGAGATTTCTGCTGACTGCTCGTCAGCCGTGTTCGGCCTGCCAATTTTTTCCTTCGGCCTGCTGATTCCACCAAGTTTGGCCTGCCGATAGGTTTCTTCGGCCTGCCAATCTCGGGCAGACATTTCGGCCTGCCGAACTGTCCATAAATGTCATACATTAAAACATTCATATATCATTGCATCATAATTAAACATACATTAAAATAATCATGAACACTTGAGCACAACGATTCCATGCGGTCGTCACCTGTCATTAAAACTTGACATAAAAAGTTAGTAACATTAACATCATATATCATTACGTATATCATAAATTATTAATAAAATATCATTAACGTCGTTACTAACTTAACGTAATTCATTACATAAAAATAGGCGGGTGTTACAGATAGTGACTGAAAGATAAAAGAGGGAGGAGAGAAGGAAGGAGTAGTTTAGAGATCATAAGAGAAAAAGTTATTCAAATTGTTATTTTTTTTTAATTCTAAAAAGATGTTATTTCTTTTCATAAGTTTCTAGAAAAATGCCATATGCTACAATTTCTCTTTAAATAAATAGCTGAACATTATTTTTTAGGCAAATGGCTAAAATATTTATTCGAGTTTGTTCCACTAGTTTTGCTCTACAAGTTGGTCCATTCCGAAATGGACTCATAGTCCAAGTCAGTCTTTAGTGGGTCTCTAATTATGAATTAAAGGAGTGAACAAATTACATAAAATGCCCTTATGAATACTCTTGTCAACATTATCCCCTTCTTTTTAACTTTCCAAAACTATCCCTTTTATATTTATTTTCTTTTTAGTTTGATTTTTCAATTAAACTTTTTACTCTAATCCCAAAAAACATTAATCACAAACAAATCCTTCCATTAACAGTTGTCTCTTATCACAAACAAACCTTTTTACTCATACTCTTATTAGGGTCAAACCAAAGGAATTTAACTTTTATGAATTTTAAAATTAATTAGACGAGCTTTAGTTTTATTTTTGTGACTTTTTCCATTTTCCCCTTTTTAATTGTTTTTATATTAGTTAAATTTATAGCTCAGGCTTTGTAATTATCAAAGGCTAATTAAGTTCAAACTACAGTTCATAGTATTCAACCAGACACAAATTCAATTCAGATTCTTTGTTATGATGAAAACTTAATGTTGCTACATTGGCAAATAATTAGGTACTTAATATCTGATGCGTTAACATTAGATTGGTTGGAGGATTAGTTAGTTACTAGTTGAGTGACTTATATACAAGCTCCAAGGCTATTTATATAAAGCCTTTTAGGAAGATATATCTATTCCAGAGAAAAGAAAAAAGGTCGAGAGGGAATCTTCTTCCTTAGAGAGTGGAAATCTGTTTGAGAATTCTGTGTAAGGCAATAGTGTGTAAATTCTCTATCAGTGAGGTTTAAGGAAAGTTGTGATGAGTTTCCAAAGAGGATGTAGATCTTAATGATCGAACCTTTATTAATTTTGTGTCTCTTCTTTGTGGGTGAATTACATTGGTCCCGTTTGTATTTGTTTTTAGAATTTTTGAAAATATTTTTGCATGCTTTTTGAGGTAAAAATTTTGAAAATACTCTCAGCCTATTTCTTAAAAATTCTCATTTTTCAAAACAAAAATATTTTCATCTATTTTGAAAACAACACCAAACGACCCTATTTTTTTTCTTGATAGTTCTTGTTGAGATTTCTGAGTTGATTCTCTAGGATTGGCTTCTGTTTCAATACTTAAATTGTACATCTAAATGTCAATTTGAACTGTTATTTAAACTACATAGTTTGGATTTTTCTATTCAAATTAATGCAATTTAAACTAACGAACTACTCCAGCGCTTAAAAATGATTTCTAGGACACATCATACTTCCTACTCCAAAGGGAACAAAAGCTCTTTCTCTTTCTCTTTTTCTTTTTCTTTTTCTTATTTTTGGAGGTAAAACTAGTTAATCACTAATCAAGTCATTGAGTGCATAGCAACCAATAAACACAGGAAGAAATAGAGACTAAATTACATCACTAGAGATTAACAAATTATTAGTTAACAAAGCATCATAATAATAATAATAATAATAATAATAAGAGTAATTTGCACCCATGATCCACCAACTCTTTAATAGTTGACACTTTACTTCTTTTTTTTTAATTTTAGCAAAACAATCCTTGAACTCTTTTACCCTTAGCAATTAAGCCCTTTCCATTATAAACCTAATAGAAACGGGCATGTGCTCTTCATGTGACCTAATTTTAAAGGCCATAATAGTAAAATCACATAATTTTTATTGTTCTAAAAATTAAAATTAAAAAACTGAAAAAGAAACTAAAAAAAATCAAAAAATTAAAAACAAAACTAGGGCAGTCCAAGGGAGAAACTTCTTGACTCCTTCTTTCTCCTCCTACACTTCTAGGGTTTCTCTAAAAATTTTCTTGCGCTACCAGCCCCTTTCTTCTTGGGCTAAAGATCAGCACAGCTCTCAAGTTGATCATTGGTCTCTGGTAGGGGTGGCAAAATGGGTTGGCGGGTCGGGTTCGCGTCAGGTTGGAGTCAATTTTTACAAAAATTATATCGACACTAACCCGACCCGTGACACGAACAGGTTGAGAATTCTCAACCCTAACACGACCCGTTTTGATACGGGTTGACACGAACACGACCCGTGTCAACCCGTTCCTTATGCATAGTGTCAAAAAATAATGACCCGTGACCCGTTTTTGACCCGTAACCCGATTGTGACCTACAACCCGCCTATAACCCGCCTACATTAATATATATAATATTAAAAAAAAACATAAAATTAGAAGAGTTTCATATCACTTCAACAAGAAAATGAGTAATAAAAGAGGTATGGTTTGATATTTTAAGGGTTTATATTATGTATGAAATAATATTAATTTTTTTAAAGTTAATTAATTAATACGGGTTAGAAACGGGTCATTTTAGTGTCAGACGGGTTGACCCGAACACGACTCGTTTTTTGACGGGTCAGTTTTTGGTCGACACTAAAATGACCCGTGGTCAAATTTTTCAACACTAACCCACAAAAAAACATGTCAGATTCGTATCGTGTCGTCGTATCGCAACCCGTATTGCCGGCCCTAGTCTTTGGCTCTCAGATGGGGTGGGATCTCCTTTCTTTGTTTGTAGAAGTAGATAGAAATAATGGGAACTAGTGGGCTAAGGCCAGATGACACTAGTTTGATGGCCACCGCACCAAGGTTCTTGCCACCAAAAGCAAGAAGCTTCACTTGGAGTGGACAATACATGTAGATATAGGAGGGGGATGTACCTCACCGTCAATCTAGGTTTGGGGATAGGGAGAGAAGGGTCACAGCTGGCTAGAATGGTCATGAGAAGTTCGGCTCTCTGTTGGATCTGAGCTTGGTTAGAGGGGGAGGCGAGATGCTCGGTTGCTTTGGTCTGAAGCCACAGGGGAGCTTGTAATATGGCTTCTATTACCTACGCTTAATAAATTTTTGGTCCTCTGATTGAGGGCCTTTTTTACCGAGCAAAAAAAAATAACAAACAAAACTAAAACTCAATTTGTAATTTTGATATTTTTTTCTTTGTTCTTTTGATTTGGGATCTTTTGAAATTTACAGCATTCAAGTTCTTTTTTGTTTCCTCTACTTATGTAATTGTTAAAGTCTGAGAAAATCTCTCCCTAGATTCCACGGTTTTGAATTTTAGGTTTCGAAACTTGCACTAATGTATTGTTCAGTTGGTGAGAGCTTTAGAATTTAGGAAAATTCTTCAAGATGGTTTTGTTTTAGAGTGTTCTTAATATGTGAAGTTCTATGTTCCTTGTAGTATTCAAGTTCCTTGCCAAAGCATTTTTTATTTTATTTCATTTTATTTTTGCTTTTTTCTATTTCGCTAAAATGTTTCTTTATTTTTTGCGTGTGTGAGGTTGAGGGCATTTTTGTCTTTTTAATTAATATGTAACAGTCACGTGATGTATTTTGTGACAATCTTAACAGAAGTGGATGGAAAGATCTTAGTTGTTAAGGATTAAAGAGTTAAAAAAAAAAAAAAAAAAAGAAGAAGCACTAAAATTTCACCTACTAAAAAGACCATAGGTTCAAATTACTATAATAATAATAATAAAAAAAAAAAAAAAACTGACTACTAAGAAAAACGAGGAATGACTAACCACAAATGTTGATCGGTTTTTGCCTCTCCACAAGTACTAGTGTGGTATTGTGCCTATGGCATTTTGTACTTTGTGTTTTAATATTTATATATGAGGAGAATCATTTTTATTATTAAATAGGAAAAAAGGTAATTAAAACTGATGCCATAAAATATGTACGGTATATCGGGTAAGCAATAAATAAAGCAGAAAAAGCAATTTTGAGGAATTTTATTAGATATTACTTTTACTTACTGCAAGATTTATATTGAATATTACTTTTACTCATTATAATTGCTATAGAATTTGGTGATTTGTAGTCTAATTCTTTTTTTTTCTCTCTTTTTCACCTACCCTCTCGTATTTTATTGTCTCATTATTTTCATTTTACAAATTCTTGTTTACTTATGCCAAATTGATTTTATGATTTTATTTTGATTAAAAAGGAACAAATAAGAATAAGCTCAACCTCCAAAAATTAAAATAAGAAAAGAATATGTTTTGGTCCAAATTGTTTGCCCTCAAAATAATATTTAAAAAGAAAAAACTCTTGACATATTTGTGAAAAATTATATTGAGAAAAAAAAAGATAAAAAATGTGTTTAATGAGAAAATATTTTAAAAAAAAATAGGATTTCTATATAAAAAACCAAAAATAGTCAACAAGAGTAGTTATTAGAGTTATTCAAGATAATGATATTTTAGAAGGCTATCTAATAAATATTTTAGAGGAATGTGTGATATATATTTACGTAAAGTTGCATTTGAGAAAAATTATTATAAATGAAAAATGCAAAACAAAAAAGATATAAGAAGAAAATTTTAGACGATTTCTTAAGAAAATAAATTCAACATAAATTCAAAAATGCTTTATGTTATTCGTATGTCCTTCGTAGCATGTTTTCATTTGAATTATTTTCAACTTCCTAAGCAAGCAAGGAGGCAAAAGCAAAATCTAAATTAAGTGATTCTCCTTTCTTATTTATCTTATACATTATATATATATATATATATAGAAACAATGAAACATTTACAACCCTCGGTGCATGTCTCGTCAATACATTCATAGCCGAGTAAATTATTCCAAAGTGTACATGGATTTAATGGAAGCATTTAGATTTCATAAAGTTGCTATTAACCTATTTAATAAATATTAAGTGCTATGAAGTTAGTAGTTTGCATGTGAAGTAAGTGAATCACATACGAAGTAAATCATAATAAGATGTCACTTCAGCGAACCGTTTGAAACTACTTCATGCCTACAACTATAACTTGAACGACTGTGAAATAGCAAAATCAAACAACCATATGTAAACATACCTTAGAAAGATATTCCATTCGTTTAATTTCTTTAAAGCTCAATCCTTCCTCCATCGGAGACCGTGGCAGAGCCAGAAAATATTTTTAGTAGAGGTATTATATAAAAACAAAGCAGAGAATTTTTTTATTAAATAGAGACATAATTATATATTTAACTATTGAATAAAGAGATAATTATAATTTTTCTTACAAAATAGATGTGCAACAGAAATCAATCGGGACACAATTAAAATTTTATCCAAATATTAAGATTAAAATGTGTATCTTCACCGTCACTGATCGGAGATCTTCTTCGTAGAATTTTGTCTTGCTCTGCCTGAAAATCAAGTCAAATTTAGACGAGTGGGTTGATAACAAAATAATAAACTTACAGAAAGATTAAAAGGGCTGTTTGGAGGGAATTATGTGCATCCAATATTCTATTGTTTTTAAACATAATCTATTACCTAAAATACAACATCCAAAGCAATTCATTAATTCCACTTTAAAATTTTCTTTTCAAACAAAGATGACATAATGCGATTAGGTAAAACACTATCTAGTGGCAGAGTCAATTTGGTTTTTTTTTTTTATTTATTTTCCGGTGGTGCACATACAAAAAATTAGACACAAGTAGAAATTTATTAAATGGAGACATATATAGTTACGTATTTCAAGTACTGTGTGGGGGAGAATGATAATTTTTGTTGTATAATAGAGGCATAACAACATATTTCACTTATTCACTAAAATACAGTTACATGTTTTCTTACAAAATGGGGGCCACATCTAAAATTTCAAAAAAAATTTACAGATGGAAATTTAAGCTCTAAAAATTGAGTGGGAGCATGTTGCGCGAACTCATTTATTTGTGGCTCCACAATAGAACACAAAAACAAACATCAAGCTAGAATATTGCACACCTTTGACTAAAACAAACATCAAGCTAGAATATGACTGCCGAAGTGCTTCTGATCTTGTTGACGAACAAATTAACTTACGTTTTACATATAATATTTTACGTAACAACAAGCCAAGAAAGAAAACGTGGTATAAAAACAAAAGAATAAGAAACAAATTAAATTTCCTGCATCAGATACTAAACTCTTCATTGACGAATCCTTTTAATGCAAAATCATGACTCTTCACACCATATTTTGCAAGAAAAAAACAGCGAAAGAGCCGGAAACACGAGTGAAACAACGAAATAAACAAGTTCCAGCAGTTTATTGGCCTGTGCTTTGGAAGTCCATTAACACAAATGTTTTGATATCAGAAGAATATTTAATTAGTTAAAAAAATTAGGATCGAAATTGCTCGTTTTAGAAGCGTTTTATCCCTCCGGAAGTTCCATTAACACAAAGTATCTGGATCTCAAAAGACTAATGGAGTTAAAGAACTAGGAGTGGAATTGGGACTTGAAAAGCATTTTTATGGTACTTTGACAGTACAGTTCCATGCTAGTTTGCAATTGCTGCGGCATTGAAACTAAATAAAGATATTCCCAGTAAAGGAGTGACGTGATTAAAGAATCAAAAAACAAAAACAAAAACAAAAACAAAAAATGAACTTAAGCGCTTTATGAGAAGAAAATCGAGGACGGTGGATGGCCATGGCTCTTAGCCCACAACTGAGTTTAGCATTTCTTTCCTTCATTGAGTCAATCACAGGACCACTAGTCCAACCTCCCAAAAAAGTATGCATGGTTGTTTTAAAGGTTATCTTCCTTAGCTCAGTCAAGAACTCTACTGGTCTCTCTGCCTTTGCAAACTCAAGGAAAGCCTTTTGGCCGTTGATCGGAGCTGCAGTTAGGCGGCGGAGACGCTTGTGTTCCTCTGCAGAAAGGCCTAGGAAACAAAGATTTTGATCATAACAAACATTAGAGAAATTTAAGTAGGGATATATGCCAAGGAAATGAAGTTTAAACACAATATATTTTAGGCAAAAAAATATATATTAACAAGACATTTAAAAAAACTGGAGGAAAACTTTTTGGAATAAGTTCAAGAATAGTTATTGAATTCTTTTCTCTCTTTAAAATTAGTAGTTGTGGTCAATTTTTTGTTCTATAAATAGTCTCTGAATTCAAGAAGTGTTGATCTCTTTATCCAATTTTGGAAGAAAACCATTAACTTTGTCTCATAAAAAGTCCCCAAGCTATGTTCTCTCCATAGAAATAGTCCGCATTTAGAAGGTCTGCTAAATTAAGTCCTTAGACTAAAAAAATGACAAATTATTTCTTTTGTTAAATAGATGGAAACTATTATACATAGGAAGTTTTATTACACGTAGTCACTAAACTAAAAAAATGATTCTATGTACATTAATTATATTTATAAACAGCTCCATATAAACAAAATATTTTTTTATTATACATAATACAATGTTATAAAATAGTCACGCGATGTATTAATGTGGATTAAAATTTAATTAGAGCACTGCCTTGGAAGACTTTTGGAGTCCTGAGCATAGATTAATTTATGTTAAATTTGGTGCCATCGGTACTATTACTCACGTCTTAAGGCATCTCTTTATGCTCTGTGTTAGATGACAAAAATATGCTTACGTGTGACTGAACGTAACTTTTCTCTCAGTGGCATATCGGCAATTGGCACCCCTTTAGCAAAATTAAAATAAAAATAAAAAATTAATGTAAATATATATATATATATTAGAAAAGTTAAAAATTATAAAATTGAATCCATCCTCTATTATCAATACAAATTACCAAGTTAGAGTCGGATATATATACATTTACATATTTCAATTTAGGGCTATACGTACATTTGATACAATTTTTCATATTTTATGTTTTCCATCAATTTATTTATCAAAGGATCTAATTTAGATATATTTTTTTAGTGCAAGGATTAAATTTAGTACAGCTTTAGTACGGGGACAATTTCTAAAAAGATAAGATAGTTTAGCGACCTTTTACAAGACAAAGTTAATAGGATCTCAAATTTTACAAAAATGACTATTTATAAGACACTATTTAAGTTCAAAGACTATTTACTGTATAGGACAAATTAAATATAAAAACTAATTCTAGGAAAAAGGAGTTCAGGACTATTAATGAATTAATTCCAAAATTTTTAGATAAGCCTCATACCTTAGATAATGAATCATTTTATTCCAAATTATTCTGATGTTGCATCTCAATATTACGTATTATGTAGTAGTGATACGTCGGTTAATTTCTTAATTTTTACTGGATAACATTATACATAAAATAATGGTAGATTCAGATCCCCAGGTGTAAACCTAGCGCCAAGCGCAGGATATGTTTGATCACATATATCTGGACCAACTTGTCCTCTCGAGACTAACTAAATTTTTAGGTAATCATATCCAATAGAGCAAAGGAACCCAAAGTAGACAATCTCACCCATGTCGTACACCAAACCTGGATCTAGAGCCCTATTTGGATCCACATGACCAGCTCCATGGGCTAAAGGTGTTGAGCCGGTCCTTGTTGATAGATCTTTGAAGCTTTGCCCAGAATTATCAACATTATAAGCTGCAGTCATGATAGCAGATTTTATAGACATTCTTAAGCAAAGCAGCGATCCCACTAACATGGGGGCAAGCCATTGAAGTTCCTGAGATTATGTTGAATCCAACACTTAGAGGATCCACATCAAGCCTGGGACCGGCGGCTTGAGTCCAAGCGGCAAAAATGTTGAGACCTGGAGCTATAACATCTGGTTTGACAATCTGGGGTTTTATAAGGTTCGGACCACGACTTGAGAAGGCAGCAACTTTTGCAGCAGGTGGCGTTGATGTCCCAATAATTATCCCTTGAAACAGAATGGCTGCGGTGGGATTTTGGTTCAATCGAATATACTGTTTTGTTTCGTTTCCATAGTTGTAATTGACTTGAACCCCTGGCAAAATATAGAGGTCAGCTTCAAGTTCTTCCCCAAAATCTTTTATATTTGGTATTAAGGGGAAAAAAAGTGAAATAAAGAATGTTCAACGAAGACTACATTAAAGTGAAATTACTCCACCTAAGTGAAATAATTGCAACTACTACAGTGGTGTTTGTGAACATTGATTAAAAGCAATTAATTAAAAATATTATAATATATGAGAGTTTTATATTATAACAACTAAAAATTTTTTATTTGAACTGAAAAAGTCAAACACACTATACATAAAGAAAACGACTATGGAACACCCTACAAACAATAAAATAGAAAAATGAAGATTCCAAATTTAATTATCTGAGCTGCCATGTACATCTTCTTCCCATGTTTGTCCAACCATTCAATTGAATTGCCAAGCTTCAAAAAATTGGCCACGGAATTGTAAATAATTTACTATAAATATTTTTTTCTATTCCTATATTAAATATTAGATAATTTGTTCCTCAAAATTTAAACTATGGACTTTTTTTTTTTTTTTGAAATGTTGTTGGTAACGCTAACTGTTGACATTTCTTTTTTTTAGTTATCAAAAAATTAACAGAAAAAATAACTTTTTTTAATTAATGATTAAAGTTAACAGGTGCTTAACAGGTCATATAAACACCACATCATCAAATTATTTAAGATAATACACTTATTACTATAATTAAATTGATAACAACTAGTGGAGATGTAACTATTGCATACAATATATATATATATAATTTATTTTTAATGGTTATATTTTTACTGGTTATATGTCTAATAAGGGTATATGTTAACAACATTTGATGATATAACATAATAAGAACTCTCGTTAATTATTATCAATGTTTTGATCAATTACCCAATTTATTACAACCATTTGATTCCATATTACTAGGTTAATAATTTCAGTAACCATTGAATATAACATATATGAACAAATTCATATATATATATATATATATATATATGGTTCTACTGAATAATATATATATATATATATGTGTGTGTGTGAACTTGTTTGTAATGGTTATATTTTTAATAAAGGTATATGCTAACAACAACTGATGATGTGACATAATATGAACTCAATCCTATTAGTAATCATCAAGTTTTTTGATCAATTACCTAATTTATTATAGCCATTTGATTTCATGTCACAAGGTTAATAATTGCAATAACCATTGGAAATATACCCATCAAAACCTTGAAAATAATATATATATATATATATGAACAAATTCATGCATATATATATGAATTTGTTTTTAATGGTGCCATTGAATATAACATATACATATATATATATAAAAACTTGTTTTTAATGGTTATATTTTCAATGGTTTTATTTCGAATAAGGGTATATATTAACAATACTTGATGATGTGATGTGATATGAACTCAATCTCATTAATTATCATCAATTTTTTGATCGATTACCCAATTTATTACAACCATTTGATTTCATATCACTAGGTTAATAATTGCAGTTACCATCGGAAATATGCCCATCAAAACCACCTTGCACACCCAAATATATCATTTTTACTAGTTATGTTTTCAATAAAAGCATATTTGAACAATAATTGATAATGTGCAGTAATAAGAATTCAATCCCCTTAATTATCATTTATTTTGTCAACTACCCATTTTATTATAACCATTTAATTCATATCACACAAATAATAATAATTATACACATTGAAAACGTAATCATTAAAACCATACCCATATAGACATTTTATATAAAAAATAAAAAATAAAAAATAAAGTTGCCAACATATTGCACACAACGTAGTTGATCCCCTTAACTGCAATGCATTAACTAAACAAAATGTGCTAATATAGATTGTACCCATTCTAAACACACGGCCAAAGTACAATTATCAAAAATATGACGTTTGATTATAAAAGCCAACTACAAAAGAGTGATATGCTGGGAAGAAAAATGTACAAAGTACAATTATCAAACCGAAAAATAATAATAGCGTACTAGATAAATTCCAAGAAATTTTAACTTTAATTGTAGAAGTTGAGTGTCACGTGCTCGACATGTGGAGCTTAATTTTGTAAGTTCTACACGTTAAAGTACCCATTAACATGTTATTATTTTTGTACTTTATTTAGTAATATAGATATTAGTTGGTTATTAATACATAATTAATACTTTATTTTTGCTAAAATGAAAAAGGAGATAATTATGTTGTTTGATATAAAACATGAGAGAAAAATAATTGAAATTGTTGGGGCTTAATATTTGTTAATCTTTCCAATTTTAAAAAGCAGGAAGGAAGAGAGAGAGGGAGAAGGAAAGAGCATATTGTTGGGAACACAGAGATAGAAAACCACTATTTTTTCCTGCTGTTGCATCCATTCACTTATTTAATCTGTGTAAATTAAAAGAAAGTAATTATCTTCTACCAAATATTACACGACTGAAAGCATTTCCTTTGTTATTTCATGTATTCATGAAGAAAACTATTAGGATATTTTTAACCCTAATGGTTCAAAAAAAAAACAAATAATTCTAATCTAAAAATACACAAAACATATGTTTACAAGCATTCAATTTTAATTGTTCAATGTTAACAACTTACAATAATAGTCAAAACTAAGTAGAGGTGTATTTGAAAAAATAAATATTATTATAATAGAAGAAACAAGAAAGTTAGAAAAAAAAATATTTCAAAAAAGCACACAATGTAGAGAAGCCATTGGCAAAAGAAAATATTTATAAGGATATTACTTTTAATGTAATAAAGATTACACAAAAAAAAAATAAGTAGAGATCCATTTAGAAAAAATAATTTAAATAAGATCAGGCAAGAAAAAATATTTCAAAGAAGTACATTTTGTGAAAGTCGATGGCAATGTGATTCATCCGAGAGTTGAACATCGAATTGAAACATAAATACATGGCTCAAATGTTGTCATAGTAGGTGGGTGCCGGAGAGGAGAATGGAACGTCAAGTTTGATGAGAAGCAATGAAAAGTGAATTTTATATCTTAGCACATTCACAACATTATATGAAAATTACAACAATCAGCCAAATTTTGGTTTAAAAAAAAAAAAATCAAAGCAACTTTTACCGAATTATATCTTCATGAAATAGCAAATAAAAGATTCTACATAGCATGGAGAATGTTCTACATAGGATGGAGAAGGAGCCTTTCAATATACTTCAACATGTTGCTTGCTTTTGTTCAAAGTTCTTTTTTCCTTTCATTTTTTTTTTTGCTTTTTTTCTTATTTTATAAAATTTTTGTCTTTAAATCTTTTCATTAAAATATTTATTTTTCTAGTTTACCTTTTAAGATAATTACTTTCAAACACTCCTTGCTTTAAAATTTTGGTATTTCGAAGATGAACATAAATTATAAATCCTTTTACTAATTTCCTTCTCAAGATAATTTTTTTTTCAAATACATCTTAAGTTTTTTTTTTTTCAAGTATTTCGACTAAAACACAATAACTGTTTAATTTACTTAAATTTTAGAGGTTCAACACATGTTTTCTTGCTTAGGGTCCTTAGTTTGAGGGGTTCAAGAGGTTTGAAGTTAACCCAACTTTTAAGTTGAATACTTTTTGTGAATGCAACACATGTTTATTTGTGACATAGCTTAATATATAATATAAATAATAATATGGCATATTTTTTTTTAAATGTAGTATGAATAAACATAATTTTAAAAAATGTGGAATAATATGTAATTTTCACTTGAAGATATGTTTCACTGAGGCCCAATCTTGTCCTTTGACAAGACAACCTGGGCATGAAAGACGTACCCCCTACCCAAGAGTTTCAAGCTGGCCGACCTTCATAAACAGTGTTTTTTAACCCATTTTGAAACCCGTTTTGAAACTCCTTTCTCAAACCTAGCCCCTCTTTCGCCCTCTCCCTACTCCGCTTCACCCGTCCTCTCACACGCATCTCCCTATTGCACTCCTCTGCAAATCATACTCAGGCCACTGACTAGAAAATGTCTGCACCAACATCAGCCCTCCAAGAGACTGGAAAAAAGCTTGTGCTCGGGTTGCGTCGTTTTCAATGATGTAAATGAATAATAACAAATTTGCATCATTTGCCATGGTAGATGTCAGGTTAGATCTGTGGGCCAACGGAGGACAAGAAGGCTTTATAAGTCAGTTATAATTTTTTGTTTTTTTAATTTGAGACAATGAGATTCGACCCTTATATTTGTAGTGGAGCCGAGTACAGAATTACTGCAACCACGTAAGTTAGTTATAAGGTTATAAGAGTAGATAGCGCTTCACTTCATATCTATAGATGGCTCATAATACAAGCAACAATGAAAATAACGAGTTAAAAAACTGATGACGTATCGAGCAATGAGGAAAAGCTACTTTAGTTGTTTATCTTTTGTTAAGCAATCAATCTGCACCTGATTGAAACATTAAACCGTGAGGAATTTGAGAAAGAGAGTAAAAAAGTTATATCTTCTACTTTGATCAATTTTCTCCATCCACATACACGCCTTTCTTTCCTTGTAAACAATGAACATAACGCTCATTAAGCTCTAGGCAAACCAGAATTACAAAATAAAAGCGGACTGTTTATCCTCACTTGCATTGACATTAAAAAGAGCATCGACAAAGTTATTCATACAGCGGTAATAATCCACATAACAGAAGTTAAAGAAAACGACAAAGTAGTAGTCTAACACAAGGCTTAAGTATTAATTAATGCCAAACACAGTAATGCTGGACCTCATGGTTCCAGTTGGTACTCAGATTTTAACATCGAGAGATTCCTCATTAGAAATGGAAATCAGTTCAGACCGGTAATGGTCCGTGATGTCACCGTTCGACACCGAAACACCATTCACGTTGCTAAATTTCTCAGGTAACAGGCCCAGAACAAAAGCCTTCTCTGGTACAGAGTATGAGATTGCAATGAGCAACTCTCTTGTCAGCTCCTCAGAAACCTCCTCACAAGGTACCTTGCTATCCATAAAATGTCGTCCACTTCCTGCATTTTAAACCAATATTCTTTACCAAACTATGAAACACAAGGCCTTTTCTCTCCTCATTTCAATTTAGATGTATGAACTATCAGCTAAGAATTCTGTGTTCAACAATTACATTTGAAGAAAAAAATAAACGCAGCCATTTTTGCTACGTAGCCATTACATATTCGGCTTTAGCAACTACAAAAACACATGTGGGTCATGATCATGCTAACAGCTTTGTTTACTCTAAAACATTCAAGCCTTATGGCTTTCGAAATAACAATCTGAATGTTTGTGTTAACCACATTGTTAACTTGGAAAAATTTAATTCAAGTCCGTCCCAACTCAAGATGCACAAAGTGATAAAACAAACAGTAGTGGAGAATTCAAAAGGTCAAAATTCAAAGCAAAATAGACTAGTCAATCAAATAAATAAACAAACAAAGCTCATCTCATTTAGTTATTCCCAATCAATACTCAAGAGCCGATTTGTTGAATAGGAGTTAACTCAACAATCAATATCCCCCCAACTTGCACTTAGATTTCTATGTGGTCATCGAATCAAAGAGTATTCTACAACAAGAGACTCAATAAGTGAAAGAGATTCCTCAAACCAAATGAGTTCATTGTCTGAAGAAAGAGCATAAAAAGCCAACAAACTAAGAAAAAAAGACAATAAACTATTTATGTCATACATAAGCAATCCAACTCAATACAACAATGGACATGGCTCCTCAAAGCCTGGACAACCAAGCTTTGTAAAGAATGAGATTATAGTATACATTTTCAGAAAATTTTCCAAAAAGCGCATATTCATATCATACCCATTAATGTTCCACAGAAAAAAAAAATGCAATATCGTCCAAAAGCATGGAAACAAAACGAAATTCATAATCAGATCAAAAAGCAGAGTAAAACAAATTCAAAGACATTTAATCAAGCATCCGAACTGAATTAGCCCCAATTTCGTGTAAGTTTCCAAGGGAAAAAAAAAAAAAAAAAGCCAATCCAAAAAAGGGAAAAACGAAAATAAACAAATAAAAAAAAAAAAAGATCGCTCTCCCACAACCTAATTAATCAGCTAAAACGAGACGATCTTTTCTTCGCACGCTCAATCACGCAAAAGTTATTATTTTACACAAAGGATTTAACAATACATTTGGGTAAAGTTTATTTTCCTCAATCTCCTCGGGAAACTTGCATAGAATCTTGGAACATGAAATTCAGGAGGCAAAATAACGAAAATTAAATCCAGAGATTGAAACAGAGAAAGAGATAATAAAATACCTCCGATTGTTCAAAGATTTAGCGAGTTCGTCTTGTAATATCGAATCCCTCTTAGGACGCCTAATATATACTTATTATATTATCTTATACTCCCCGTCCAGATTTTATATCTGATAAACATTATCGAGCCTCCTTGCCTATTACTTACTTCTAAAGTACGATTTTGCCCCTTATCTATTTTGAAACCCGTCTGAATTGACAGCTATTTGCACGCTCGTTTTGTCTCGCGCCTTTCGCTTCTATTTTTTTATTTTTTTTAAGGGATTTTCTTTTTAGACACACGTTTTTTGCTTTTTTTTTTTTTTTTTAGGAATTATTTTCGTTTCACCTCCTTTTATATGAAACGCAAGTTTTAGTTGGTGTATAATTAGATTGTGCAAATATACTCGACATAGTCTGATAAATTCACATTCAACTCAACATAAGATGAAAAATTCAATCCCAAGTTATATATATTATGAGAAGGATAACGGTGAGGAATACTAAGGACCCCTTTGGTAAACGAATTCGAATTTTGTCGATTCGAAATATTTTGGTAACACCTACCAATTTTTTTAACGGATGATATGTAAAGTTTGGCTACTTTATGGGACAATATGAATGAGAATTATGATTTAAAAGTATATTTTGCTTGATATTTCTAATACGATATTTATTATTATAAAGTTTATTATAAAATAATGATTTTTGCCCTGGATGGTCTAAAGATGTTATAACGACATTAAGTGTCTAATGTATGAGTATTACAATTTGTTTATAAATTGTTTATTTTGATAATTTACTTAGATTTTTTTTACTTGAATGTGACTATTTGACTCTTTGAAATTTTTTTTTTAGAAATCAAATTTAAGAATTTTCAGAGCCCCAAAAAAATGCATTTTAGTACGAATAGTGCCAAAAACGACATTATTGTAGCTGAAAATAGAATCAAAGGACAAAAACAATGCAAAAACGACACAAGAGTAGCATCATCTCCTTCATGATGTTTAGTGTAGCAACCGAGCCAAAACTTGTGTTTTCCATCATTTCTTCATTGTTTTATGTTCAAGACCCCTCTAAATCTCTCCTAAACTTATTCAAATCATGATGTAGGAGGTTTAAAGATATTTAAACATTTTTTTAAACCAAATGCCCATGCACCACCCACGTTACTCACCCGACAACTTCTCGTCATCCCACCTTAATAATTCAGCCATGTGAGGCCATTACTCATGCCCATACTCACTTAGATTCAAATCTCACTTTCTCTCCTTTCTGTTATTCCCTGACAACTTCATCATCACCATCCCATGCTACGTTCCATGTTGGAATGCCATAACTCTATTTGTACCATGTGTTACACCACTTTGATAATATGATCACATGTCAGACCACTTGATAATTCATAATGCTTTGTCCATATGCAATTATTCTCAAACACCTCTCTCTCTCAATCTCTTGAATCCCTTTTTCATTCTTTCTCTCCTCCTTTTTCTTTTTACACAACACATACAATTTACACACTCACAAGCTATCGCCAAACCAAAGTCTCCAACACTATTAACCACCCCATTCAACCCCTTGAAGCTATTCTAAGCATTTTTCCAAAGAAAAAAGTGTCCAAAATCCAACACTAGATGCTAAATTGGCAAAGTTATGGTGTGATTGCCAAAATAGCGAACGGAGTTGGAAAGAAGTTTCGACTACGTCAAGAGGTTCGTTTTTCTATCTATTTTTATTTAAAAATTTTACTACGATATCATGGTATATGCAGGTTTAATGTTATGTGGTTCAATGCTTAGTTATGTTTAAAGAATAGTTTTTATAAAACTATTACTCTTAAACTCTTTTTTAGGCCAAAAATCTGTACTATAGGATTTTTTGGAAAGTATAGAAATAAGATTTTAGGAAATTTCCTTTTGAACATTGTTCATATACATGTTAGATATCTCTCACAAAAATTTCAGATTCAAATACACTATTTTTTATTGATTTGAGAATTTACGCTAAATATTGTTTATTGTTATTCATAGATTGTCTTCAATTTACTGAATTGTTTGAAGACGTTTCAAGATGTGTTGGATACCATAAAAATTCATGACTTCTCATTTATGTATTTAGTTGTTGCTTGCAAAATTTTGGTTCCATATGAATGTTAGAAATTAAGTTAAAAATCTTAGAAAATACATTACTCAGTTGTTTCAACGGAATTCTAGCAATGTTTTTGTAAATGTTAGGATTTTAGAAAAATATTTAAAATAATCCAAATATGATGCTATATACGAATGTTAGAAATATTATGCTAAAATTTTAGATCAATTGAAAGTTTGTTTGATTTTAAAAAATTCCTTGAGTGCTGACTACCCGTAGGTTATTTCTAGTGACTGCACATTTTATAATTTCTAAAATATAGTAAAAAAATGTTACGTGATGAAATTAAATTTGGTGATATGTTTAGATTTCTAGTATACGTTGGTAAAATTTCAAAGCCATTTTTATTTTGATGCTTTTTATATAATTCGCTTATTGCTTATTGCTTATTGCTCCAACTATATTTCTAGCAGCAGTTTTGTAATTTGTAAAGTATGAAATAAATATTTATATTGATCCAAAAGTTATGAAATTTAATTTGGTGATATTTATAGATGTTCTAAACATTGTATTAAAATTTAAGAGTCATTGGAATTTTGTATGATTTTAGAAAAATCGTTGAGTACTGACTATTGGGCTGAACTTGTGAGTCTGCCTAAAATGTGGTATATTTGTATAAATTCTTCTAAGTGATTAAGTATGGTATTGCTTGTTGCCATGATGATGTATATGATGTTTTGAATATGTTCTTATACTAAGAATGCTTCTTTTGAGGCACTTAAGTCGTTAAAGGTAGAGAAAACCATCCATTTGCAAGAAGTTAAGTAATTTGCTACAAGCTAGGTAAGTACATTCTCACCTACAACATGATATAGGATTATGAAGAGTTTGGATATACGTTATATGTTATTATGTTGTTAATGTTTGTGCTTTTCTCTTTTAAAAGATCCATTTTACGATGGTTTTGAAGAATGTCTTTTATGAATGTTTTCAATGTTTGTTTTATGATGCATAAAATGTTTTCTCAAAAATATATGTACGTATGTATCACATAATTAAGTGTTACACACCCAATAATGATATTAGTCCCCAAGGTGGACTTGTCACATTTGGTCTAAGATTAGCTATCCTTTTCCTCGCGCAACGACATGTTATAATGATGTTAATGGTGCATTGTCAAGGCCCTAAAGGATAAAATGAATGATTTTAATATGGAAAGAGGAAAACGAAAAGATGTATTCTCATGAAGTGTACTTTTTGTCCTATAATGATTATGTCAAAAATAAAATGACTCTTGTTTACGTTTAAAGTTTTTTTATAATGTTTTGTGAGATCTCATTTGTACTTACTGAAACGCCCCTTAATTCGGACGTCACAGATATCGTTACATACTTACATTCGTACATGCATAAACTTTAAAATTATAAATAATATCAAACTTAATCATTACTATGGATTTTAAAGGTGCTTAAACTTACGTTACCAAGATCCATCCATACGATTTTTTTTTTTAACTTAACGTTGTTTCGAAAAGCATTATTTAAATTATTCCTTATCATAATTTATTCATTTATACTCTAAATTAATCATGAACTTATATATAATATAGGTTTGTCGATTTGTAAAATCAAGACTTATAAAAATATCACATTAAAACTCTTTGATCATCACATCATTAGAAATCCATTTGTTCCCACAGTTTGGCAGGCCAAACTTGGGACTTCGGCAGGCCGAACATCATCGGCAAGCTGAAATTCCCTCAACCGGTAGGCCGGCAGAGGCTTTGCAATTCGGATTAAAAATTCATCCATGTTCGGCAGGCCAAAAAATTAGATCGGCAGGCCAAACTTCTGGTCTTCGGCAAGCGGGCCACAGAGTTCGGCAGGCCGTCTGAGACAAAATTCCTTTGAAAAACTTAATTTTAAACATACCAACTTTACGTAAAATATAGCGGAAGTTCATAATTCATAAGAAAATAACTTATAAAACCATAATATAAGTATTCTTAAAAACTTAACATAAAAATATGTTCAAAAAATCTATATAAAACTTGATTAAATCATAAAATCATTTTCTTGGCGTGCTTCCAGTTACAATTCATCGTTCATATTGCTCACACGTCTTCCCATGTCCTCCACCTAGTCCATGATTCTCTTACCCTTATCTGCAACATGACATATAAAACATGATTAAGCTAAAGCTTAGTAAGTACATATATTCTCACAATTTAAAACATTTTATAAACATCAGCATCATCATCATCATTGTCATCGTATCATAAAAGTGCCATAAGCACAATTTCATAGAACATATCTTTCGTAACGTTAACCATTTTAAAACTTAATCCATTTTATCTTAAGGGCCCAAGTGTTGCACTATAAACATCATCATAGACGCACCGTCATGAGAGGAGAATGGTAGCTAATCCCAAACCAAACATAACATCATATCATAACATTTCATAATATTGGGTCTGCAACACTTATTAGGTGATACATATATACATACCTTTCCTTCTTTGAAACATGTCATCATCATACATGCATATCTTTAAAATCATGAAAATCTTTCATAAGAAATCCTTTAAGGAAAAATCATCATAAAATCATCATGAATATCCTTGTAAAACATATCATCAATCCTTGTAAAAACATGTGTCATGTTGCAGGTGAGAATGTATTTACCTTAACGATGGCTTACTTAACCTTAAAAATGCACTTGGTGACGGCGCCGCGGTCTCGATGTGCTCGTTTCCTTGAGTGTTCATGCCATTTATCATTTAAAGATGCAATAAAAAAAAAATCAATACTTACCATGAACTATCCATACACTCATCTCATATTATAAACATAACCATAAAATTGTCATCACATAACATGTTATTATGATTTTTCTTAAATCATAAACATTACCTTAAGCAAATAAAACAAACCATACATTTTAAATATAATTATCTTTTAAATAAAACATTTTCGAACAATTAATATATTTATATTTTAATTTAAAACTTCATACAAGCATCATATTATCATGCATGAAATTATTTTATTATCATAAAATGTTTTAAACATACATAACATTTCATAACATATAAATAAAACACATTCATCTATCATACTCATACATATGCATATTATAAAAATTTTTCATGAAAACATCATTTTTACCGCTTGAATAATCATTACATTTTTCATACTTTTAATATTATACGGTAACATATTACTGTGAGGGTAGAAGATATAAATATCATATTTTCATAAAACATTCATATGACATGAAATTAGAAAGCACCACATAACATATGTGCATAACATCACATTTAAAATTTTGAGACAAAACACAATACCTATAGAAAGATATTGTAGACGAAACGAGGAGAAGAATTTCTTTTCAAAAATACCAGAGAAAGCTAAATTCAGACCTTGAAGTTTCTTCTCAAAATCCTTGAATTAACCAACGAAATAAGATTTTTCTTTCAATGTACACAGAAAATTTTCGTGAGAGAGAGAGAGAAATTTCGTGAGAAGGGAAGAGGAGAGAAAATAATAAAAAAAAGAAACGTTAAAATTTTTTTTTTAACATAATAAACACCATTATGGGAATTCAATTCCCTTCATTAAGTCAGAAAATTCTGACTGTTAAGGGCTGTTGGCGTGGAAGGAAAGAAGAGAAAGAAAAAGAAAGTCAAATCACTTCATCAATCCTACCATAATTTTCCCTCTTAAAATAGGAAACCTCTTAAAATAATACAAATTAATACAAGTCAAATCCTTTAATTTCTTTAACCGATAAAAACATTCCATTATTATGCCAATTAATCACATTAATTCTCCAATTAACGTAATTAACTCAGCTATAATTTTGGAGAGATTTCTGCTGACTGCTCGTCAGCCATGTTCGGCCTGTCGGTTCCAGCAAGTTCGGCCTGCCATTCTCGGGCAAGAAGTTCGGCCTGCCGAACTTAAAAGTTCGGCCTGCCGATCTGTCATTAAATGCCATAACATAAAACATTCATACATTATTGCATCATAAATAAACATATGCTTAGAATTTCACATGAACACAAGAGCACAACGATCCCATGCGGTCGTCACCTGTCACAAAACTTGACATAAAAAGTTAGTAGCATGCACATCACATATCAGATCATATAACATGATTTATTAATAACATTCCTTAATAACATTACTAACTTAATGTGGTCCGTTACATAAAATAGGGGGGCGTTACACTTACTAAGCTTAATGCTTACTTAAATAATATCATGTTGTAAATAAGAGCAGGGCTACCACAATAGATGGAGGATGGATAAACAGATGTGTATGAAAAGAATGTGGTGTTGGAACATAGGGTCATGTTATGAAATAAAATAATAATAATGCTATGTTAAATTTATTTCAGCACATTACGAGACTTATTTAATTGCTATGTTTTTGTTACTCTTATGAACTCAGTATTATGTTATTAGGTTATCAAACTTTGGTTTGTAATAATTTATGTGTTGTGATTTAATTACATGTTACATACCTATTACGTTAAGACTAACTATTTTCGTAGGTAGTCGGTTAGCGGAATACCTTGGGTATTCCGTCGAGCTAACTAAGGAGAAAAAACCGTTCAAGATAAGTAGATATCAAATCTATTTGCAAGTTGGAATCATATGAAATTTTAGGAGCAAATATTCATAGATAAACAAATTATTTCAAAAGTAAAGTAAAAGTATTATTTTACATGTTCGTATGCGGATATACTTAATTAGTTAAAAAAATTAAAGTTAGGTTAAAATTCTTGGGTAAATAATAAAATAATACTTACATGTTTGGATTTTCCTTGAATAATTAAGAGATAACAATGAAAGTTAATGATTCTTGTGACGTCCTTAAAGAGGCATAGCAATTTTGATTTGAGTATGTATTTTAAATTGTGTGATTTGAATTGTTATCTGAATTGTTATTTGGATATACTGTTAAATATTAATATGAGTAGGAAATAAAATTAAAATTTGTGTTTAGATCAATAGTGGAAAAAGTTGGTGATTTATAAACAAATCTAACAAAACATTAATGTTTATGATATTAAAAAATATACAAGATAGATCTTGATTTATTCTTCTTTTTATTATAAATGCAATGAAAGAAAAATCCTCTCAATTGGATATCAAATGAAAAAATTATGATATTTTTTAGTAAGCAAAGGAAAAAAAAAAAAGAATCTTTATTGTAATATTTGGATTTGAATTCTTAAGAATTTAGGGGAGAGAAACTCTAAAAATAGGACTCATAATCAATTTAATATGATTCCATAGATTTGAATCTTACCCAAAGCAAACATCTATTTGGGCTATTATTTGGACTTCGAGTCAAATACGTTGGCTCAGTCCATAAAACAAATAGAACCTAAAATTCTTCATTGATGAAGCACTATTTTCCCAATCGTTGAATGAAATTTAAGAATAAAATTATTTCTCACAAAAACAAAAATACACAGCACTACAGTGGATCATAATATTTTTTGATCTAATGATTATAAAAATAATTATAAAAAACAATTTTTTCTATAGTCTAACACCCGTGAAGTGGAAGGCCGGAGGCAGTTGATAGCTAAAACAAACCCATGGAGGCAGAGGGGTCACTCCAACCTCTACGTAAGTGATGGTGACAGATCATGCCAAAACACGTCCAAATCATGGACGCGAGGGCCTGACACCTGTATTGCATGATCGCGACCTAATGTAGCCGTAGGAACTTTGCAGCAAGATTAGGACCCAAGATGATTGTCGCACTCAAAGTGAGCCTACAACAACGTCATAGGAGATCTCTCTTCTCTTTTTTTAAACTTTTCATGTTTAGTTTTTAAGAAATGTAGTGTACGTAGGTTTAGTTAATAAACGATGAATTTGATTATTTTTAACCATTTCATTAAGATCTAGTAAACAACAAACATGCCTTGTTGATGAAGAAAAATAGAATCTCTAATTTTAATTTTTCTCATATATAATAATAGAATTAAATTATTCTTTCTTGGAATGATGATCTCCTATTAGTCTGTTTAGTTTACCAGATTGAATTAACATTTAAAAATTTTTAAAATTTGTATGAAAAAAAACACCGTAGGAAAACTAATTTGAACCAAAATCTCCTTATGTGAAAATTGTAATAAATATAATTTTTCTAAAACTAATTGTAGTAAATAGCAATTTTAAAAATATTTATAGTAAATAACAAATTTATGGTGTAAATAATTTATTTGCTCCTTATTTATATAATAAATAGATTTAAAGTTTAAATAATTTATTTACTATCTTGTTTACAATGTAAACGATTTTATTTACACAGTAAATAATTTTTTTACATTAAAAATTTGCTATTCATTATAAATATTTTCAAAACCTGCTATTGACTTTAAAAATTTCAAAAATATGTTATTTCCCTCATTCTCATTATTTTTTGGTTTAAATAAGTGAAACAAATATAATTATATAATTCTTTAGTGAGAAAAAAATTATGAAAGGATTGAACACAATTAGTCATGGAAAAGATAATATTACTTGTTGTCGAGCCACAATGAAGGCCCAAATAGTTATTGGGCCTAAGAAGGCCTAAGATGAATCTCATCCCATTTAGCCTCGGTGGTTCCCTGAAGACACGATTATCGAACAATACCTGAGAAGCATAATTCAAAAAACCGTGTTTAATGTTTGAATTGAGGACCTCTAAAATGACAATAAGCACTCAATCTTATCAGAAACTATAAGATTTCAAATCTACATAAGAAATAAGCTCAATAGAAGGTCTCACCCAAGTCAACAGGCCAATTGGATAGGAGATTTCCTTTATTTGAATTTGAATTGTAACTAAAGGATCGTAATATGAGCGACTTAGTAAATTATAAATAGAGGCCAATTTTAGAGGGCAGCCTCAGGTTCAATTCTTGGTACAAACCCTAGCATTAGTTTTATATTTAGTTGTCTCATAATGAAACTGAAAGATTTCTTCCTCGGAAAATCTCAGTAGACATAACCTTTAATTGAGAAGAACCATTACAAAATTCATGTGCGTTCTTTATATTTTGCTTGTTGTTTATTTGCTTTTATCGTGTGAAATTTGTTTGAAAGAGATATTTGTTTGATAAGTTTTGCCCGTCAAGGTTACCTTTTCCAAGAAGGTTAGTGGTTCAATAAAGGAGAAATTTTGGGAGAAAAAATAACTACAGTAACTTTAGTCTACTTTAGTATTGTTGAAAATCTTGTTTTTTTCTTAATGTTATACGAAGTCGCAATCCTCAATCGAATGCTTGTTTCCTAAAAAAAAAAAAAAGAACTCGTAAATTTGGCATCAAGTATGATTGTGTTGTCACGGAAATACAGTTATGCACATTGTCACGGTAATACATTTATGCATTTGTCTAATTAAAAATAACCAACGCATATATATTTGTCTAATAAAAACAACAAGATCTTCAAAAGAGCAGATATTATATCTATAAAAAAAAAAAGATATTTCTCCTCAATTTTAGGTTAATTCAAAAACTATACTTTTGGTTTTTAATCTTATTAAATGTATACTTTCAGATAACACATAAATCTATATCTTACTTTAATCAATAGTTGATTTTGCTTCTAAAATTAAGGATGTTTACTAAATCCGCTAATCCGTTTAGTCCAATCTAATCCGCCGGATTGGATTGAATTATGAAAAAATTCAAATTGTTTTTGGATTAGGAAGTCTCAATCCACTATGTACAATGTGAATTATAGATTGAGTATCTCCCAATCCGTGTAATCTATAAATCCTAACCATAATTATATTGTATAAATTAATATATATACATATATATACAAAATTTTAATAAATACATAAACCCATACATCTATGGTATTGGGTCTAAAGTTTTCATGCTTAAAAAAAAAAGGTCTACTCAGTTACAAAAACTAACATTATTTACTTATGATATTTGCATATGTCTAAACTTTATATGGTAGTTGTAATGTTTTGTAAAGCTACAATTTAGTTTATTATTAAAGTCTTGCATTTAATCAAGTTATAATATGTTGGATTTATTGGGTTACGTTATGTTCTATTATATCAATCCTAATTTCTAGTTTTCTAATAAATTTGAAGGCTCAGTTTGTGAATCCGCAATCCTTCAAAAAATTGTGAATATGCAGAATCCATGGTTTTCAGATTGGATTGGATTGGATTGGAATGAGGGTACTCACAAATTAGTATTAAGTTGATTTTATCAAATTCGATATATATGTATTGGTTCATGAATTGATCCCTAATCTGTGTAATCCAATGTGTGAATACCCCTATTTAAAATGACCAAGTTACTCTAAAATTAAAGAAAAAAAATTAAAACTTTCAAAACATAAACATCTAACAAAAACAAAAACAGACAAAACACCTATTTTTTTAAGTTTTTAAAGTTCTCTTTATTTCTTAATTTCAAAGTATTTTGAATATTTTTTTATATTAAAGTTGAAGATTGATTAAGAAAAGATATAAAATTAGTGGTGTTTTTAAAATTGTGTGGTTTTGAGAAATTCTGAATGAGAATTTTGAGAATAATACTGAAAGTATTTAAAACTTTTACCTCAAAAACTGCACAAAAATATATTTCTAAAAACACTTCAAAACATATGAAACATAATGTTTAAATAAATCTAAAATACACAGTATAACCCTTGAATGCAAGGTAAATACATGAGAGCTTTTATTAGTATCTTATTCTCATTTTGGTTAATAATTTTTTGTGTTCCCAACAAGGAAAAAAATGTATCTATTATCGACTCGTATAATATAAAAAAGTATTCCCATATTTTTTGAAAACATTTAATTTTTTAGCTCTAAAATTTTATTTAATTAATTAACTAATTAATTTATAAATTAAAACAAAAATTCCCTTTTTTTTTTATCTCCACCATATTTCTCATCCTTCCTTCTCATTTTTTTTCTTCAAACTTTAGTATTTCTAAGTTTGAAATCATTTTATTTAAATTTTTAAATCTGTTTCATTAAATGTTTTAGTTAATCAATGTTTAAGAAAATGTTTAAATAATTTTTCCAACCAAAAAAAAAAAAAAAAGAACCGCAAAACCCAACATTTGGCAAGTGCATGGTTAGCCGCCATGCAGAAGTTAATTAGTTTAAATCTTAATGGTAATTTATCTTTTTAATTTTCTATGTGAGAAAATTTTATAACATAAGCTTGTTAACTCTAGTTAGTTTACTCTGGTCACAGTAGTTGTTAGTTGTTAGTGGCGATTAGTCACGTTCTTATTATTGCAAGGATATGTATTGAAGTCAAACAGTTATGGTACGTAACAGATTTCAGATATGGTCAGCTCAGTAACAGAAGTAGAAATTTTCCCTCATTTTCTCTCAGTTTCTCTCGTTTTCTTTCTTGAGAATCTGGGGCACACTTCTTCGTCGTCTTCTTCTGGATCGCTATTCATTCCGATCAGCTTTTTGCACTCTCTCTCCGTCATATTGGACAGCAAAAATTTTCTCTCCTTTTCATTCATAAGTCATGTCTCTTAATCACCTTCTTCATGTTCCTTCCATTACAAAGAATCTTCTTAGTGTCTCAAGATTTGTAAAAAATAACAAAATTTTCTTTGAGTTTCATGTTGATCAATGCTTTGTCAAGGATTAAGTTTCTAGTTTCATACACATAGAAAGGCCACTTAAGGACGGTCTTTATGCCTTTGACTTCTCTCATATGCTATTCAAACCTGTTCAGTTGTTGTCTAGTCACTCTATTCCTCAACACACCACCAGCTCTTCACTGCCTTCAATCGATGCTTCTCTCACAAATTTTTCTGTTCATAATTCTCTGTGTAATTCTGTGTCAAACAATCAATAATGTTCATTCTCAGTTTGAGTTGTGGCACAACAGACTTGGTCACCCCTCAGCACAAGTTGTAAAAGTCTTTCCTGTCCTCTTGTAAAATGCCCTTTATGAATAATGGACTATATTTTTTTTTTTTTTTTTGTTCCTCTTGTTGCTTGGGAAAAATACATAAATTTCCTTTTCCTTTGTCAGACACTGAATATACTTCTCCACTTCATTTAGTTCACAATGATCTCTGGGGTCCTTCCTCTATTCAATCTAGTAGTTGTAATGGATACTATATTAGCTTCATTAAAGCATTTTCCTGGTTTACATGGATCTATCTGCTTTGTAATAGATTTGATGCTATGCAAACTTTTCTCAATTTTAAAGTCCAGGTTGAGTTGCAGTTTAACACCAGACTCAAAGCTATGCAAACTGATTTGGGGTGGAGAGTTTAGAGTGTTTAGAGATTTCTCAATACTTATGGCATCACTCATCGTGTTTCTTGTCCTAGTGCTCACCAGCAGAATGGAATTGCAGAGAGGAAACATAGAACTATAGTAGAACATGGTCTTGCAGTGCTAGCAAAATCTTCCGTTCCTTTCAAGTATTGGGATGAGGCATTTAGGACATCAGTTTACTTGTCCAATAGGCTTCCCACTCCTGTCCTTCACAGTTGAAGTCTTCTACAGGTTTTTTTTAATACTGTTCCCTAATACAACACTTTAAAGATGTTTAGATATGCTTGTTTTCCCAATGTTTGTCCTTTTAAAGACTATAAGTGCCTTGATCCTAGTGCAAAAATATATATCTCCCAAGATGATGTTATCTTTAATGAAACATCATTTCCTTTTGCCAAATCCCAGTCAGTGACACACTCAGTGCCTGTTTCCCCTTCACTCTCATCAGCATGTCCTCCCCTTCTATCTCCCAGTCTTTCTTCCACGGCAGAATTATCAATGACTTAAGGTTCACCTTCTGGTGATGATTTTACTCAATTGGACAGTTCTTTTGTCCCCTCTCCTGCATTGCAGGCAGTAAGTTGTGATGATGCAGAACCCGAAGCACTTGTGGGTCGAAGGGGTGCTCCTAGAGGGAAAAAACCTCTAGTTGAAGCTGTAAATACTCATGACATGCTCACACGGTCCAAAATAGGTATATTCAAACCCAAGTTGTATATAGCAGCAGTTCTAGAGCCACAATCAGTTGAAGTTGAGTGGAAAAAGGCCATGATTGCTAAGTATGAAGCACTCATGAGAAATGGCACTTGGTCTTTAATGGAGTTACCTTCTGATAGGAGAGCATTTGGCTGCTACTTGGTCCTAAATGGGGTTACCTTCTGGTAGGAGAACAATTGGCTGTAATTGGGTGTTCAAGGTAAAAGAAAATACTGATGGTAGCATTCGAAAATACAAGGCTTGTTTGGTGGCCAAAGGATTCCATCAACAAGCAGGATTTGACTTTATTGAGCCTTTTAGTCCAGTGGTTAAACCCACAACTATCAAAATCATACAAGCCATTGCTCTTATAAAGCAGTGGTGTGTCAGGCAGTTAGATGTAAACAATGCCTTTCTCAATGGAGATTTGCAAGAGGAGATTTTCATGGATCAGCCTCAAGGTTTGTTGATAACAGCAAACCTACCTTTGTGTGTAAGTTACACAAAGCTCTCTATTGACTCAAACAAGCTCCAAGAGCTTGGTTTGAGAAGCTATACAAAGCATTGTTGTCTTTTGGCTTTGTCTCTTCTAAGGCAGACCAGTCTCTTTTCTACCGAGTCACTTCTGAGCATTATACTTATATACTGGTTTATGTAGATGATATTCTTGTGGCAAGCACTAATTCTACAGCTGTTCAAGAGCTAATTGTGCTACTCAGAAATACCTTTTCTCTCAAAGATCTTGGGGAGATAAACTACTTTCTTGGTATTCAGGTGGCACATACCAGTGAAGGGTTACACTTGTCTCAGTCCAAATATATCCGAGACTTACACGAGCCAAAATGACACATTCAGAGGGTATTCATACTTCTATGACTAGTAGCTTGAAATTGAGTGCTCATGAAGGTGTACCTGTTGAAAATGTGTCCTTGTATAGAAGTGTTGTTGGAGCTTTGCCGTATGCGACAATTACCAGACCAGAGATATCCTTTTCAATAAATAAAGTATGTCAGCCTATAGCCAATCCCAAGGAAGAGCATTGGAAGACTGTCAAACATATCTTGAGGTATCTTAGAATTAACAGGTTATTGTGATGCTGATTGGGCCTCGGATCCTGATGACAAGAGGTCTATATCTGGTTATTGTGTTTTTTAGGGATCTAACATTGTTTCCTGGAGTTCCAAAAAGCAGCATATAGTTTTCAGATCAAGTACAGAGGCTGAATATCGCAGTCTTGCTCACCTTGTTGCTGAAATAACGTGGATCAAGTCCTTACTTTCTGAGTTGCAGTTTCATTCTCACAAAGCACCAAAAATTTGGTGTGATAATCTTAGTACTGTGATGTTATTTGCAAATCCAGTGTTACATGCTCGATCCAAACATATAGAGCTTGATATGTATTTTGTTGGAGAGAAAGTAATGCAGAGAGAGATTGATACAAGACATGTACCATTCTTAGACAAGATAGCAAATATCTTCAATAAGGCAGTTCCTAGTTCACCATTTAACAACTTCAGAGTCAAACGGGGTAGAAAATGTTTCTACCCTGAGTTAGCGGGGGACGTTAGCTCTAGTTACAATGGTGGTTAGTCAAGTTTTTATCATTGTGAGGATATGTATTTAATTCAAACAGTTACTGTACATAACAGATTTCAGATATTCTAAGCTCAACAACAAAATGGAAACATTCCCTCATTTTTTCTCAGTTTCACTCGTTTTCTTTCTTGAGCATTCTTCAGCTTTTCTTTTCAATTCTCTGCTCGGCCATTGTTAATAAAGCTAAATACTAGAAATTTTCTAGCATAAGCTAAATACTGAAAATCATCTATAAATTATGTCAAATCACTTCCACCACGTTTCTCTTTTTAACTATCATCATTGAAAAACAAGAAGTCTCGGTTGGAACTCTACTACAACGTACAATGAGTCCTGTTTCAACCACAAAGTACAACGAGTCCTTGAGTTTTAACCCCGCCAGCTGTTGTGCCTCTTAGCTTCGAAGGCTGCTCCGTCGTTGAGCATGTCCTGAGCATCAGTCTCCATTCCGAGCTTGGACAGTGCCAGAGCCTGCAAGTAGAATGCGGTCGGCCACTCAGGTATGCACACTTGAGCCTGCATGGCGTCTCTTAAGGCAGGCTCTGCTTGCCCATTCATCAAGTAGGAAAAAGCTCTTCTAGCAAAGACAGTAGCAGAAGGAACAGACATCATAACTACCAACTGTTGCAAAAACAAGGACATTTCAATGTTACATAACCCGAATAACGCTTTTTATCAAAAGAAAAAAGCGATTACAAAAATGTGTCTACCTTGGAATAATACTCGATTGCACTCTTGAAATCCTTGTCCCTGAATGCGATATCCCCAAACTTTTTGGTGTTCAGCATATCTTGCACTTGCTGGGTCCATTCTTGGAATGAAAGCTACACAAGTAGACCGCAACATAAGTAAAGCAAGGAACCGATAAGAGCGGGAATTAAAAGACCAAGTAATACATACAGATCGTATAGATTCAGCATAACATGGTCAAAGCAAGGTGACATCTTCACGTCTCTGTTTCAGTTGTAGCCTAACCTTAAAAGGGGGAAGGCACGGAAAAGAATCTAGGATACCTCGTTTTCAGCGCCCTCTTCATCTTTATAACCTGTTTTGAGCAAAATATCATGAACAGCAGTAAGATCCATCCTCACACAAGCCTGCCCAAGGGGTGATAGCATTGTTGGCAGCACCACCGTGTTTTTAGGTAGGCCCATTAAAACATGAGAAGCCACCTTGACAAACCAAAGATAATTATCAAACATTATACAAAGCGAAGTGAAAACAATCTGTACAGAGCACGCTAGCAGGCCGTAAAAGCATAAAACATAAAATGCACTTTTGGGGTCGTAACAAAACATGGAATTTCACCTCTTTCTGCTTCTGAAGTGGTGCCACTGCCGTAAGAAGAAACTTTGTATCTGGTCTTTCCCTAGCCTCAGACTGAAGACATTTCGAAGCAAGCTCAACCATTTTAGTTGCGTCATCATTCTCATACTGCCCTTCTAATGAGGAATCCATTAAGCACAGTACACTTTTCCCCCTTATCAAGTCCAGCGCCTACAGATAGAGCAAGGTATCAAAAAGTTTTTTTTTTTTTTAATCATGCGAATAATGCAATAAAAAAATAAAAATAAAAATAAAATAAAACAAGTCAAATGGACAGCACTAAAATACACAACAAAAAGGAGAACAATCAAACAATTTATCGAAATAAAAATTAAAGGCAACTTACATGGCTTGGCGGAATATGTTTTCCACTCAAAAGATCCAAAAGAACAGTTCCATAACTGTATATTACACTCTCTGGGATGACCCTCCCTGCACAGATTTGGACGTTGATCAAAATTATAAAAGATGGAAACGGGCTTTCATTTTCCATCACGCTACTCACTGGACAAGTCTTGACCCCCTAGCATATATCGATATTATACCAGAAGCAATATTTACACATCCCTCGGCCAAGAAAAAAAAAATGCATGATAATATTTCAATATGCATACATCTAAAATAACTAAAAACAGTGCATGAGTTGTGAACAAAACAACTAGACTTTCAGTTTCCAGACAGAGAATTTTAATTATTACTCGCAAAGTGTATTTAATTGACATCCATTCTTGCAAGGTTACATAGACAATATTGGTAGCAGCAAACTGACAATTTCATCAGATGCATGCGATCCACCTTTGTAAAGACATATCAAACTATCAATTTGACTAGGAACTGTTCGATTTTGTTCATTTAATAAAAAATTACAAATTCTGCTGCAACTTACCAGTTCGTAGAAACTCAGGCGGAGTATAAGCTAAGTTAGTACTGTAGCTTTTACCATCTCGACTATTTTTCATAAGGCCAAAACTAGATAACCGAGGATCACCATCCTGACAAAAGCGCATAAATTAGTTACAATCAAACGACAAAAATTCTACATTAGACTTAAGGCCCCATAATTTGTTATTACTATTTTTCGTTTCTGCATCAAAGCCGAGGACTGTTACTTGGATTTTTTTCAAGATTACACACAGCAACAAAGAGAGCTAAACTATGAGGAGATGAAATCAAGTTGGTTATGGCCAGGACTAAGGACAGAGCTTTGTCACAGACATTGTGAAACAAGAATTTTTCCTTTTTTAAATTTTTTTTTCAACGAGAGGGCATACAAGAACATAATTGGTACAAGATGAAATGGGTGTGAAAAAAAAAAAAAAAATAGAACCCACTAACCAGGTGGCATAATCTGAAAAGATTGACCAACAAATGAAGGTGTTTGGTCAAAGCCAAAAAGAGGTTCATCCACTTCATTCACTTGATGGAATGATTAATAGGTAAAACAAGTTTGAATTGAGCTTATTAAAGACGCAAAAAAAAAATCCTTACAAAAAATGTAGGACCACTGAAAGCATGATTAATGGGGCTCAAAAAAGCATCAACCTTTTTAATGCAACAAATGACATGTACACTCCACTACTGTTTTGACTGGACCACTCTCTATGTGAATACCTCCTGGTTGATGAACTGGACCAAATCAAATTCGGTGGAACAAGGAAAAAAAAAAAAAGGACCATTTAATGTACCAGGGAAAGAGGGTAATAAATTCAAAAAACGCCAGTGAAACAAAGAGCATAACATTACTAATTGAAGTTGACAGCTCTACAAGTACTTAAAAGACACGGTATATACCACCAAGGTCAACCTGTTAAGTGGAGTGTCCAATGTTCTTATAAATTTATGTATTTTTATACTAAATGATTTGGGACTTGGCTTATTTTACCCTTTGCATAAATATTATTCAAGCACAATTAAAAATAAAAAAAGAAATTAAAATAAAGTTTATGGGGACAAATATATAACTTACTTCATCAAAGAGAACTCTATACGCATTCAGATCATGATAAATCTTCCGATTCTCCGTGTTGCAGTGATCGAGGGCCTGGGCAATGTAGTATGCAACTCTAACTCTCATTTCCCATGGCAGAGGCTGCTTTTCCCCTATAACAAAACACGGTATAACTCACTATCGAAAGAAATAAAAATAATAAAGAAACACTTCATAAAGATAACAGTTTGAAGTAATAAATAATATCTAGAGACTAGTCAGAAATATTCTAGGAAGCAATTAACTAATAGTCAGCTCAAGATAAGTATACGCCCTAAATACATACACTTAAAGACCTGGAACAATAGTACTTGGGGAAGAGAGAAAGGGCCAGAAAGTTGATCTTAGAACAGAAAAAGTGGAGGCAAAAGGAAAAAAAGGGGCAAAAAAGTTTTACCAGTGGTTCAAGCTTTTCCAAGACAATTTACTAAAAAGGAAACTGAAAACAAAAGTACAGATTTGAGATGAGTTGATTAGAGCACATTACAGTGGAAGAGATGCTTGGAGAGAGTATCATTGGGCATGTACTCAGCCACCAAGAGTCTCTCATCTCCTTCAGCACAGCAACCTATCAGATTCACCAATCTCTTGTGCCTCACCTTCCCAACTCCTGCTGCCTCAGCCTCGTTTTTTCCAAGAAATAAATAAATAAATATACGGGAAAATCACATATATCTTAAAGAAATGAATGATTCAACATCTATTTTACTCATTTTTGGGGAAAAAAATAAAATAAATGGCAATTACTATCTGACCCAAGTACTAATTTCTTGTTAATTCCTTCACTTTCTCACCAACTAAACAAGACAAGACCTAAATAAAGAAATACGCATTTTTCGCCAGAACCCCACTTTAACCTTTTTGTTTCCTTCATTTTCTCAGCAACCAAACAGGGTAATTAAAAAAAAAAAAAAGAGCTTCTCTTCTTACCACGAACTGCTGAGCATCAGGCCAGGACTGCTTAGAGAAGCGCTTAACAGCAACCAAGCGATTGTTGTGGAGCTTCCCTCTGTAAACGACATTGGGAGCTTTCTCGCCGCTCTCGGAGACAATATAGTCCGAGCTGAACCCATTCGTCGCCTTTCTCAGCTCGTTGAGATCGTACTCTTTGAATGTCGGAACTCGATTCTCTTCATCACCTTGGTTATTCCCATTCGCTTAAAAAACCAAACAAACAGACCCATCAACAAATAAACAACTACCCAACTCAAAAGAAAAATAAAAAATAAAATAAAAATCTTAGAGCGAGAAAGAAAGAGAGGAAGAGAGAGAAACCTGGGTCGGGTTTGAGAGAGTCGAGCTGAGAAGAAGGGTCGTCAGGGGAGTGAAGATGGGTGGTTTTGGAGTGCAAACAACCCATGTGGTTTTTTGGCAATGGCTGTCTCTTTCTCTGTCTCTCTCTCTCTAGACAGAAGAACCCATTTTTTTGTCGTCGTTTTCGCGTTTTTATTTTCCTCTCGGAGCCCTTTCAACGTCAAAAAGACAGAAACGACAAGAGAGAAAGGGATAGAGAAGTTCGAGTTCGAGAGTCGCACAAAACACAACTGCGTTTTGTTTGCCTGTTTGTTTGGGCGAAATGTGGAGGTTGTGTTGCCGCTTTCTATGCAGAAAGAGAAGGAAGAAGGAGAAGACGACGAGATAGGAGGAGGAGAAAAGGAGAGCAGCGAGTAGGAGAGTCTTTGAGGGGGATATTTTGAAAGGAATAGAAAGAGAGAGAAAGAGAGAGAGGAGAGAGAAATGTGGGGGGAACCGAGGGATGGAAGGACGAAAAAAGATTATGAAACTTGAAGGGGGAGCAGACAGGATAGAGAGAGAGAGAGAGAGAGAGACAGAGAAAAGAGGTCCATTGATGGGTCTATCATCAGGCACGTGCCCCTCCGCATCAGTTATGTGAACATCTTTTTTCTTTTTCTTTGTTTTTTTTTTTTTTGAAATGAGTCATGTGAGCATCTTGACCAATATTTCTTGGCACAATTACACCGTAACATATTATCGGAAACTTGCCGTGATCAACATCACTTGTTAATAGAAGGTAAGTGGCGCGCAACGTCAGATTTACAAATAAAATTTATTTTTTGCAGTGCCTTATACAGTTGTCTTAAACATTTTTCAGTACACTATGATTTGCCTTTCGTATTACCATGTCAAATGACTTTGATTGAGATGAGAGTTAATGACATTGTTTTTCACCAATAGAGTTTTTTTTTTTTCCCCCAAACTTTTGTAATGCTCCAAAGTGAGCTTCCAAATTGTATTTATGCAACGATTGTAGCACAATTTTATTTTTTAAAAAAAATGGTAATTACATTTCAAATTAAGATAATAATTACACTAATTTAAGGAGATCGATCACAATGCAAGACCAAAGCCATCAACAGATTATAATGAAACACTCAACGCGATAAAACATGTACCAAGTTCTAATAATAGAAAAATAAAAACGCACATAAATGACTTTCTCAAACAAATCTATATATCAAGCCAGATCGAGCGGCTAATAGCATCAAGACTAATCACACCACCACAAAGCACATTAACTTGCAGCCTAGAAGGGTGGTTGGTAGGGTGGTTAGAACTATTATTACTGTAGCATGTGAGAGCTTTACATTATAGCAATTTTTTTACTATTATTGTAGCATGTGAGAGCTTTACACTATTTGTAACTAAGAAAGTGGTTAAACCATATTTGCCAAACATCCTATAGAACAAAAGACTATTTTGGAATGTGGGAAAACACTGATTTTATTTTACAAACATTGAAAATAAAACAAACAGGTAAAAATTAAATGACAACTTCAAAGACTCTTGTCACAAACCAATTACCGCCAAGAAAGGAAGAGAAACCTATAGATTTGCCAATGGGCCAAGAGGAAACCGATATGTGGTCAAACCACTGAGGTCCGAACCTCTGTGAATCCCAGCGAAGCAAGCATCGGCGCGCCTCCACCTTCATGGAGAAAGACCCTGCCTCTTTACTCGATTTGAGCGCAACTTTTACACTCCATTAAAAGAATGAAAAAATACATATATTATTTTCTCTTATAAAACTAAGATCATAAAAACATGCTAATAAGAGAAAATATGAATGTTTTAAAAAATGTCTTTCCATTATGGCTTAAAATATTCGTTTTTGATAGCTTAAAATTATATTTGATCGTTTACTGCAGATCACTATTATGTTTGAACATCTTTATGTAGTTTTTTTTTTTTTAAATAGGGGTCAAATTGACATAAAATTCCTATCTAGAGATATTTATATGATTAATCTGTCTTTTATCTTGTTCAGTATTAGCAGGAAAAAAATGAGTGGTATAATTAATAATTATTTTGCCAATGGGACTAAGAGTTCTTTCATCTCCTTTTTTTCCTACCCAACTATCTATAATTTTTGTTTTTCTCCTTAAAATTTTCCCAAACCTTTTATTTTCTTTCACTTTTTATCCATATTAATTGTTAGAATTGGTGCTTAAAAAGCATGTTTATGTAATATTTTAATAACATTATGAGACATAAAGTATTACATTTTATGACATAAAGTATTACATTTTATTACTAATTTTTATAATTATTGTGCTCCATTATATTTATAAGTAAAATATCATAAGAATCCTACATTTGATACAAGTTCTTTAATTCTATATATGTGTTATAAGAATCCTATACGTGATATAAGTTCTTTAATTCTAGATATGTGTTTAAATGCAAAAGATGTAATTTTAAATAATATCGTTAACAGTCAAAATCCGTCAACCTCAAGATGTTAAACGTTGGTAAGATGAAATTGAAATTCAACAATCCAAAGAATAATAAATACAAGAAATGAAGACTAAAATGACGAAAACATTCAAAGAAAGAACACCAAAAACATATAATGGTTCAGCTCAAAGTAGCCTACATCCACTTAGCTTGATGCACTATATTTTAAAGAAAAAATGATTACACACTCAAGACCTTATTAAACACTAGGGATGTCAATGGTGCATTTTACTGAGGGATTTTTTGTCGACCCGCACTGCCCGCATTTGAGCCGCCTCATTGAGTAAACAAAGCTAGGCATGTCAAAACCTAATGACTTCGTGGGGGAACCATCCCACTCCGCGACCTGCTTTTATATATATATATATATATAATGAAAAGCTTCCATCATATCTACTTCGTCAAAATATCTAAGAGTCCGTTTGTTTCGGTTTTTAAATCACGGTTTGAATTATTTTGCTACAGTATTTTCTCTCACAAAAATTTAAATCTTCATTCAAATACTCGTACCAAACGTACCCTAAATATCCAGTTTTTTTTTTTTTTTGTTCCGAGAAAAATTAGACTTCCATAATATAGAAAAAAGAAGAATCTAATACGTCGAAAAGGAAAAGGAAAAGAAAAATTCAAAGAAGAGTTTGACTTGTAAATGGGGAAATATAGCTTTATAGATAGATAAAAGTTAATTATACAAATAAATAACTAACAATCTAATTTGACAACCTAAGATGGGTTGAAAAAAAATGAGAGAAGAGGATATGAGAAGCTTCGAGGAATGATGAGGACTGCATGAGCAAGCACCAGTACTCATCGATCAAATCCTTCGCCGAGAAGGTCACCGCCTTTTATAACAACCTATAACTCTATTTAAAATGATATTGTTCGTTTTAGGGCTAAATCTGAATTTTTTTTTTTTTTTTGCTTGAGCTCCAACCTAAAAGGCCTCATATCATTAGAAGATAGTGTCTTTATTTATAAACCATCACTTGTAACCTTCTCCAAGCAATGTGCAATTGCATAATCTACCCTGAATTGGCCCTCTTGTCTTAGGAGATTGATGACTATCACAATCACCATATCTTTCAGGGCCTAATGTCCTCGTTGGCCATACTTTCATCTGCGTTATAGCTTTGGTATTATATGTAACGGCTTGCACCTCTACTTGATGTGATATTGTATGTTTTAAGCTTAAATTCATATAGTTTTACTCTTAGACTTTACCCCAAAATGCCTCATATTATTGTGAGATAGTGTCTTTACTTATAAACCATCACCTATAAACTTTTTCAAGCGATGTGAAAGTATACAACTTACCTTGTCTTGGCCCTTTTTGCCTCAAGGGATTGATGATTGTCACATGTAACTCACTTCTAAAAAAGAAATAATTTTACATGTTTTTCACTCTCATTTTGTATCAAATGACTTAATAGTTCCTCCCTTTAAAGCAAAACCTGATCATTCAATTCAAAATCCCTAAACCAAACCCCCCAAATTGATTCCCTCCCACCTCGACAACCAACAACACCACTCTTGCTCTCCATCAAAGCTGAGCCAAGCCGCCCAAGAAGTTGGTTAGATCGGTACTGTAATGATCCTAGTTTTTCGAGTCGTTACTTATCTTGTTTAAACTTGATTTCTTAAACTTAATCTTACTTACTAGTAAGAAAAATACGAAGTAATTTTTTGCTTAAAATCATATTTGAAACTGTTGCGACTCTCGTTGCAACACCAACTAAAACATTAGTACAAAATCTTAACTTTGTAATTATCCAAAACAATTCTTAAAACTTGTTAATTAAAGATTAATTTTCACAAAACTTTTTAAACACAACTTTTCAAACAGTGAAAACTTTTTTCTTAACATGGTGAAAAACCTTTGTAGTAATATCCATAATCTAATCATCGCATCTGTCTTACCACAACACCCAATTTACTAACCAGTCATATTGGTTTCTTGTAATACTATCTACAATATAAAAGAACTTGTAGTGAGCTTTCGCTCAGTAAATTTAAACAAATCTCACAACAGATAAGAGCATTCTTCAGAAAACTTTCCTTTTTAAACAATTCTCATAAAATATCTTTATTGTAACATTTTTTTTGTAAAACATCTTTCTCGAAATATTTTTCGTAAAAAATTTTTATGAAATGTCTTTGGTATATCATTTCCATAAAAACACATAAAATATTTTTCATCTAACATTTCTCGTAAACATCTCTCATAAAATATTTTTCATAAAACCTTTCCCATCAAACTTTTTCATAAAATATTTCTCATATAACATTTTTTAAAGAAAAATGCAAGCAATATCACACTGTATGATCCATTTATGCTCAAATATGAACGTCTTATTGTTATTCTTATCTTACTTAAATTGTGGGCTTAAGTGTATGTACTAAATGCACTTGACTATCGAACATCAAGACTGTAACATAACTTAACATGAATCACCCCTTGGGTCGGGAGAATGATACGATACTCTCTTATCATAACTTGTGTTTAGGTTACCAATCTTATAATCTTAGTAGACATACTGTATGACAAAACTTAATGTTTTAGACAATAAACACAACAAGTGCAAACATATTGCAAATTATGACTTGGTCTTTAAAACATTATGCATAATGAATGCAAACATATTTCAAGTATATTGAAAGCATTTGAAAATCATTTTTTTCATGCCATAGGTGAGGTTTGAAACTTACCTAAATATTATTTTAATGTTCCCAATTTATGTTTTTTATCTATTAGTTGGCTTTGTATCATGTTCAAATGACAACTGACTATTAGAAATTATATTGAGACTACCTTGTTGGTTTATTTATATCCTATTTAACGTGAACATTTCATAGTCAAATTTTACATCTTACTTGACGGTGTCGTTACTTAACATGATACGAAACACTTTTCATCTAAGGATGTTTCGCTAATTCAAAGGACTTAGCGTCTGTTTTATAGTTCCACAAGGTTTTACGGTTTTAGTTTGAAACAAAAAATCGTCCTTGAAACCAAAAATAACCGTTTTATACCAAAATGTCTAGCTTTTTACAAGGATTAAAACTTACAAAAGCTCCTTGGTCAAAATCAAACAATTTCAAAATGTTTTCTTTATTTTACCATTTCGAAATTTCATAACTAAATCTCATAAAACTTGTAACTTAAAATCCATGCAGAATTTTCACAAACTATTCAAGAATTTTAATAATTTTAGCAAGATTTATAATTTGTGTGTTTTAATTTTTCCTAAATTCATTCATCTTGATAGTGCATTTGAATAGGCATTACCGAAATCAACGTTTTTCAGTTTGTTTCATTAGAATTCGAACAAATTTTCTTCACAAAAATTGTTTGGCTTGACGTTTCCAATAAATTTCTCTTAAGCTCAGAAAATAATTTGGCCTCTAGGGGCCTCATTTACTTAAATCTTTCAAAATTTCCCTTAAGCAGATCTCTGCACCTTAACATTCCTCAACTTGTTTTTTCTAAGGTTTAATTTTATTTTAACCCTTAAAACATATTATCAAGCACTTAATACCTAAAATAATCATACCACAACATTTTTTTTGCATGCCATAGCTAAGAACATTTAGTCAAACACTTAAACCTTCGAGAAAAAAAATGCTTAAACTATGTATTATGACAAAGTTTAACAAAATCCTTCTTTTTACAAAATACCCTAGGTTTTCAATCTTCCAATCACACATCATCCATAAGACACACAAACAAACACACCACGTAGTCCTTTTTACATACCATAGTCTATAATTATTACATCAAATACTTTTTGTGCATTAACAAATCAAGACTATGGTTTAGAGTTTACCTAAGGGATTTCAAAATTTGTTTCTCCTTTTTGGTTCTTGAAATCTCTTAAGTTCCCTTGATAACACCATTACATATTCCATAAAAAACCCACCCAAAACTCAAGGGAAAGCACTTAAAATATCAAGAAAGAAGCTTTTACCTCCAAAATAGCTTATCCTTGCTTTAGAGTGCTAGATCTTATTTCAAGGATGGATTTGAGGTTGTTTCCAACAAAATCTTTGAGGGAAAAATAGGTGAGGGCAGAGGGCGGCTGGTTTTTCATGAAAGAAAATGGGTAGTTTTCTTATTTCATGGAGCTATTTTGTTAGAGCAAAAGTCCAACGTTTTAACACTTAAGTCTTGTACAATATTAAACTTCGTCTTGGGACTAAAATGACATAAAAAGAATGCTCCCCCATACATTGAACCACCAGTTTTTGAAGAGTATGTGAAAATTTTTTCACCTTTAGGTGTTACCAAATGGGCCCCACTTTACCTTTTACCGTCTAAATTTACATTGCACTGTATTTATTTTTATGTTGTTGGTAATATATCCTGTACTGTCAGTATATTTCCTAGATTGTTACAAGCTTCAACAGTATTTCATACTTGTCTATATCCTTTATACAATATAATTTTTATACTGCTTAACTTTACACAATATAATTTTCATATTGCTTAACTTTTTTATAGTATAATTCTTATATTGCATAGCTTTTTGTACTTCTTAATTTCTATATTATATAATTTCCATATTTTCATATAATACTTCTCTTGAACTACATTTCTATTGCAATATATTCTGCAACAATTAAGCATTTTAGCTTATTTTTCCTTGCTTAAAAATGTCCTATTTACTTTGACAAAATTCGTCATAAAAATCAAATTTAAACAACAATTTCATAGCACGCAAATTACTTAACATAATTCTTAAATATTATGCGTATAGTAAACTTGAGAATTTTTTGGGTATTCTAGGTACGACTGCCATCTCCATCGCTAACGAAGTCATCAGAACTCCAAAAAGTATCTCAAGCATTTTTTCCCTCTCACCCAACACAACGTCTCTCTCTTTTGCTATGTTCGAAAGTTAGTTTTTTTGTTTTTTTTTTTTTTGGGTGTGGGGGGCTGGTGAAAAGCTATAAAGCTAGAATGCCCATGTCCGAAACAATAGGAGCTGATAATCAATCCGTTTGAATATGGTTTGCCCCATCAATTGAAAAGAAAATATCAATAATAACAAAGATAATCAATGTATTTGATTTTTTTTAAATATTTTTTGCTATCCTTTTATTTAGGCAAGAATTTCAGTAAGCATATTTCTGCTATAAGTCTTATTACAAGAGCAGTCCTATAATTTTAAGTAAGTCCCTTTGTTTTTTTTTTTTTTTTAAAGTATACGCGTTTTCGGTTTTTTAAATGTTAAAGGGGGCTTAAAAACAATCTTATTCATTTGAATTTTTGTGAGTTAAGAGTTGACAAAAAATAAAAAAACGCAACTTTTTAAGGACTCAGAGTATTTCTTTAATCATTCAATGGCTAGGATAACAAAAAATATATACATTCCAACTGTAATTCTCCCATGTAACTTTAGCCAGTTTCATTATATAACTTTAGCTTTGCTCCTTCGAGCTTCGAGCTAATTTATCATCCCTTTAGAAATATATTTACAAGAAGGCTCATATATGACCTTAAGATGGTATTATTTTATGTCTTTATATTGAACATATTTCTGGGGTAATTTTGAAGTCAAAGGACGATATAACCTTGTTAACTTCACGAGTTTTTATATAGTGTTAGCGTTTGTCTTTATTTGCCTTATTCTCATTGTCTCCATGTACTCATGCAATTTCAATCAACAAGTAATTTTCTTCATTTTAGGTCTCTTATTTTTGTTTCTTGTTACGGCACAAAGCCGAACTTCACCGGCGTCCTCTGCTCGACCCACTCAACGACTCCGATTGCTGGAAACTTTGGAGATGGAGTCAGAAAACAACTCTAAAGGAATAAGTGGGACTCCACCCCGACGACCTGACGACAACGCGCCATCTAACACGCTGTCTCAATCATGATCCTAGAAACCCTAATTTTTTTCTAGATCCATATGTTTGTTCGTTCGATGTCAAGGACTAAGCAAGGAAGACAGTGGTTTTATATAGAGAATGTATTTCTTATTAGAAGATTTCCAACCTTCTCACTTCAACTAAGTAAGCAAAAATTGTATATCTATTTATTAAGCATTAAATTAATATACTCTATAGAGTTGTTTTACAAAAGTAATGTGAAAATTTTTGTTATATAGGTTTTGTATCTTTACTACGTTTCTGTACATTTTCTCTAAACACGTTTTTGAAAATAATAGTTTGAGCGTCACATATCTTCCTTTTGGTATTGATATCTACCACTTATGATGTCTTTCTTTTTATGTAAATCATATTATGTTTCTTTTATTCTATAGTATTAGAGTTATATTTAATATAAATTTTCGTAATTTTTGTCAAAATTTCTATTGATATTAATTATTTTTCCAAAATGTTTATCAAACTAGAGCGCTGATATTTTATTAATACCGATATTTTCATCCTTGGTGCAATAAATATGCACATGTCTAAGTGCATTAGTTGGTGATCATATATGGGTCTGTGCTCTGAGAATGAGGAAAGCACACAAATATTCCTTGAAATAACCATCCCTTTACTTTGTGCCCTGAAAATAATCAATCTTTTATTGTTCTTCAAGATTTCGTGATCCGCTCTCGAACTTATTCCAGAAAGATGAACATTATATGTGTTATCAAAATAAGTCTGAGTCAAAATTTAATTGCAGGATTACCATCTGTGTTCTACCAGATCCTACCATGCGGAAGTCTTTGTTCACTTGCGCTGGTTGCCTATCATCGAAGAGTAGCCAGCCAAAACAATTTCGAGGAAGGCCCCCCAAAAGAGCTGATCCGTTGATTCTTGCCACTTGATACTGGAGCTTTGAACTTACGTCCCTAAAATGGAGCGGTGAAAGGTGAACAATATGTGTGTTACAAAATTGGCATCACTTTAAGTAGTAATCTCTAAGATTACAATTGGTAATCTACCAAATGTCATATCCCATCATTGGAGCCACACCCCCGATCACTGTGTTAGCCCTTGGAGAGTAATATGGTAGATTATTTTTGTCAATCTTTTAAATTATTCTTTATGTTTTAGGGTTTTATAAGAATGTTACAAACTTAAGGCCTAGATTGATTTGTGCCATAAGAAAAAAATATTTACAAAGAATGTTACAAATAAGTGATCATTTATATGCTTAGAATGCCAAATATACCCTCAAGATTTCTTTCAACAAAAAAAAAAAAAAAACGAATCAAAGACATGAAAAAAAAAAAAAAACAACAAAGCCGATCAAATATCTAGAAAAACTCAATTGGGAACAAAAACAAGTCCCAAGTCTTGTTTCCCATTTGGACGATAATTTTGTTCTCTTATACGTATATTGTATACAAATAACAAACATTTGAAACCATTTGCTAGCGATGGAGTTTTCCTCAAGATTGTAGCATTATTAAATACTGAAATAGGGGGATGGGAGGAGAGAGAAAGGAATAGTGAGGGAGAGAGGAGAAAAAACTTAATGAAGATGAGGATAAATTAGTCTTTTGGTTTTGGTTTTTATTTTTCCATGTGACATAAAATTAAATAGTTTTTATGATTTGTAGTATAAATCAATCCACGCATGAAAAAGATGACATGGAGCATAAATACCTCTTTATTTTTAACAGTCGGCCAATTTTCAACCACCAACGCTACTCACCGAAGGGTAATCTAGTTGATTATTTTCAAAATCTACAAGATTATTATTTATTTTCAACAAAAACATTAATTTGAGACTTCTAATATTAATCTGAGACTTCTGATCACTAACGCGAACCACCAGAAAGTAATCAACCAAATTAGTGTATGAAATCAGCCAAAAAAAACAAAGCAAAAAAAAATTGAGTAATTACCAAAAAAAAAAAAACTCAAACAATTTGAAAAGACGACCAAAAAGTCATGAAAAACCATATCGGTAACTAAATATGGAATGAGAGATCATAAAAGGATGAACCATAAATACAAGAATTACAAAATCACTTAATCCAAACATCAATATCTCATATATACACAACGAACTAAGGGGGTGTGTAGTAAAGTGAGTTACAATCATAGTTAGAACTAATTTTAGTTAAACACCATTATAATATGTGAGAGCTTTACACTGTAATAATGTTTTGTTTTTTATCATAGTATGTGAGAGCTTTTTATGATTTGAGTTAAACTCATAAATTTTAATTCACTTTGTAAAACACTCTATAAGTATATACGCACAATTGCTAATAAATAATTGATTTTTAATGATAGTGAATTAATAAATTTGCAAAGTATCAATAGTTCCCTCAATTAAAGTTGTCAGATAGATTGAGCTAGCCAATTAGCACGACAATTAGTACCACAACATGATATGATACCAACACGTATTTTTCATAACACGACACATTAATTCATGGGTTGCACATGGCACGACCTAGTCGAATGGAAAATACAGTGCGCCCAAGTGTTGACCATGTTGGGCTAAGCACGATCGACACAAAACATAGCACGACAGCACGATTCATCTGACACGTATTAATCTAGGCCGCAGAGTCTATGTGGACCAAAAGGGCTAAACGAGTTAGGCTAACCTTGACTGTTTGGGGGAAAAAAGTAAGGCCCACCATGAGCCAAATCCCACATGGGCCTAAGGGGCGGGCCATGCCAACTTGCATTTTATATAAGAAATATTTTAAAAAAATTCAAAAAATCTAACCTGGCCAGTGGGGCCTGTCACAAGTTTATATGTGGGCTTAGATATTCATTCTATTTTATGAGACTGTATTTCTTGCTAATTGCTATAAATGAATAAAACAAATTAAAAAAATTAAATATTTACATATGCCAGATTATCAACTACTATACTAATTTTTATTTTTATTTTTGTAAATTTGAATGATTTTCTCAAACTATGAAACTTCTCTCTCCAAATTAAAAAAATTAAAACTAAAAACTTTACAATTTTGCAATTGAATTAGTGGGCAAAAATGGGCTATATAAGCTTAGCACAATTAAACATGTAAACTGACACCACCACATAAAGAGATGATCATGAACTGTTTCAGACCAATAAATACAAACTTCTAAATCGGCATGACATGATACAAATAAATAATGTCTTGTGTTAGTACGACATAGAACATTTGATAATTAAGTTGGATCTTAGATATTGTAGTAGTATGTGTAAGTTTAACACGTGAGACATTTATACCAATAAGTTACAATTTGTTTTCTCAACACACTCATGGTAACAAAGTTGTAGCTTAAATTAACGGGCCGTGCTAGCCCACTATGACCCATTTAAGAGCTTTACATCCCATACTCCAACCTAACTAATTTGTGGGGACACTAAAAATCAATATTTAGATGCTTTCTTAGTGCTATGAGATCCGGTTATTAATGGAAATGCGGCTCTCCATAAAATTGGAAAAACATGAGTACAGTTAAAATATAAAATTAAGTTAGATGCTAAAAAATAGAACAAACAAGAACAAGGAAAGCAGTCAGTTTCTTTTCATATTTTCTGTGAAGTTTCCTTTATAAAACAGCAAGATGATTTGGTGATGTAAATTAGTTAATTTTTTAGAGTTCATAACTTAATTAATTAATAGTTGGGAATTTGGAGACCCGATAATTAAAGATCAAAATTGTCTGGTTTTACAGACAAAACTATCTAGGCATTTGTGATAGGAGATGATCACATCTGGTAATGGTAACTTGGTCATCAATTTTGTCTACAACTTTGGACTCTGTCCTATCACATGAAAAAAAAAAACCCTTGAATTGTATAGGGGTTAATTAACATATTTAACAAGGAATGGAATTCTTGATCATCCATGATAATGACAGTCACATTAATCTCATTGTGGCATATCCAAGTGTATTAATAAAACAATAAAATAGAAAACAAAAATGAGGGCAACGTTGTAACAAGATAATGACAAAGACTACTTAGTTATATTTAAACTTAAGAAACTAACACTATTTATTAATTTTAAGAATTCTTGGTTGCTTCCTTAATGGGTATTGAGATCAAAGTGTCCAACATGTTGTGCACTTGATGTAAAAGCAACTACTTAAATCCTAGCAAGATTGCCACTACATATGTTCCTTCCAATTTGTTTCACTTATAAAATTAATTTAATAGAGCTACCATTTAAAGTTTCCCATTAAAGATCATACTACAAAGTAAAAAACTGACCTCATTTATATATTGCAGCAAGTACCAAATAAGATTTATTACTTGACCCAAAAGTAATTAAGAAGGTCATATATAACTACCTTAATTTGTTACTAGCATGTCTAAAATAAGAAGTTTATTTTATCATGTGATGTATAGGAAAGATTCAAGTGTTTGGTTTTACATGCAACATGAACAATATATTCTCATACATCAGTAATAATTTATTGCAAAAATAAATTTCTTAGACGATCTAAAAAAAGACACAAAATTAATGAGGATCATGTTGAGGTTTAACCTTTGGCTGACAAACCCATTTGAACTAATAATAATATAAAGTTTCACTATAATATAAAGCAAAAAATTATTATAATTAAAAAAAGCTCTCATATATTACATTTTTTTAACTAATTTTTTCAGTTCATACTAGTTTATCAACACGAATACATTACACTACAAATTGACATAGACTAGCAAACCAAATAATAATTCCTATGAATTGCGTATTTTTTTTGCCTTTTTTTGGCAATATTAACCATTAAAAATCATCATAAGAGAATATTTACGGGATCAAAAACAAATTATTTGAAATATATACACAACGTTAACAAAAGTGAAGCTCACTTTAATTTGGAATTCCAATTAGTGACTTAATTGACACATTCAACACGATCTATTTAACTAAATTAAATGTTTGCATATTTATGGAATACAAAACAGATTTAACCTATAATGTATCGCGCCATTGAATAGCAAGAGATTGCTCAATTTTTGACAAATCTTTGTGTATGGTTGTAGACAGTAATATTTGCGGTTAATTTGTGCTTGAGGTCAGAGATCAGTCTGACTTCGTTTGAATGAGTCAAGTCATCTAAGACCTCCACGAAAGAAACACCTTGATGCTCAACTCAGTAAACAACTCATAGGAAAACAACAGAATGCAAAGCTAAACAGTAGCAGGAGTGGAATACGAGCTAGGGTTTAAGATACCTCAAGCATTTTCTGTTAAGGTAGATACTCTTAAGGCATATTATATCTTACAAATGACATATTTATAAATAAATAAAGTAAATTTATTCATTATATTTGCATGTATATATTTTTAATACTTTATGAATATCATTAAAATTTCATAATTATCTATATGACCTTAAATATTATATATAAGCGTTATATACAAGACAATACTATTTAAGAATGATAATTAAAATGATCAGTAATATATAATTAATTATTCAATTAAAGTATAAAATCTTTAATTGAGCGTTATTAGTACAGATTATTTCCATTAAGAATGAAATAGTCTTATCTGAACCATTAATATAGTGAGTCATTAAATGAGTGTGCTGTACATGATGAGATTATGTAGGACCAAGATATGATATGATATGATATAAACAACTAATAATTTTCATTACGTATATCAAGTTCTCATCACATCGACCGATAGTCATATATAAGATAATCTTAATCTTGAGTTATTAACAAACTCCTATTTATGAAATTATGTCTTTTAATTTACTCGATATAGATTCGAGAATCTAATCCTATCCCTTATATTTTGCAGGCATAATGAAATAAGTAGCCGAAAATGTTAATATTACAATTGGAATCCATTGCTTCTCTAACAAGAAGCAGATAAATAATTCTTTTGAGTATTGATTCGAAGTTTGAACAATAAGAAGGCTTAGGTTGTGATTAAGTTCATGAATTTTTTATTCATTAGAGAATCAATGATAATCAAGAACAAAGATGTAATGAGAGAGGTTAATGGATTTCATCTAGCTCTAATTATAAATTATTTCTGGAGGATCGACTGGCTATATCCAAGGACAACTCTAAAAAATGAGTAATTAATGCTCCGTTTGGTAAGAAGGAAAGAAAATAGGAGTGAAGAGAGAACTATGAAGGATAGAAAACTATAGGGAAAGGAAATATTTTGATTTTTCCTTTAGTTGTTTGATATGTGAAGGTGGAAAGAAAATGATCTTATTTTCTTTTGTTTGGTATTGAGAGAAAAACCAAAGGAATGGAAAACTACTATTAATACAATTACTATTTTGCCCAAATATTATTTAGCTATTTCCCTAATTTGGTGCCCAAATTTTTTGTTAGAATTTTGATTAAAAAAGGAACAAATTGATAACTTCACTTTCTTTGCATGGTTGTCAAACTTTTTCATCACAAAATCCATCCATATTTGGAGAGATCAATTTTGGTGGGACCCACATGCCATTTTTTCCACCCATTTTTCCTTTTCGTTCTAATTTCTTTCTACCAAACACCCCATCATATCAATTTCTATCTCAAAATCCTTCCAATGTTTTCTTTCGCTCCACTTTTCACTCATACCAATCAGAGCATAAATATCTATAATTTCAAAAGTGCAATTCCAAGTATTATTGGATTTACATTGGAATTAATAAAAGAGTAATATATTAACTAAATATTTTAATTGTTATATTAGTTTTATTGGAGCTTGAAATTATAGATCAATTAGGCCTCCACCATCCTTGTAAATACTGCTTGGACAAGTGACATTATTGGTTTAAATAATTAATTAAAAATTATGAAATTCTAAATTAAATATCACTTAGAATAATCTAATTATAATTAATTTATATTTATTAAATAATATTATTATTTAGTAAATAATTTATAATTATTAAATAATTAGACTATTTAATAAAATCATTAATTTTTGAAGATATACAGTGGGTAGGTCCCACTGTGTAGGTGGCGCATGCATACAGTGGAAGGGTCCACTGTTTGTATGGCCCCTATAGTACAAAGGGAAAGTCTCTTGTGTACATCAAAGCTTGTTTACCAAGTTTTCATAATTAGAATTTCTACTTTTAAATAAATGTGATTTAATTCAAATATGGAATGTTAAATATAGAAACAAATGAGATCGTATAACAAGTTGCATTCTCACCTACACTGTATAAAGAATGGCGCCACATGCATAGAGATTCTCTTTGTGTGTAGCACCTAAGATAGTATGAGAATGAGAAACTTGTCTCTTTTATTTTAATTAAAGTATGTGATATTAAATTAAAATTAGAAAACTTTCCATAATTAATTAGCTCTCTTATTCTCTAAAAATAAAGACCTCCCTATTCTTTAGAAACACTTGTGAGTCTTGGAGAGACTGAGAGTACTCTACAAAAGTACGCTTATATAGGCGTGTAGAGACAGAGAGAAAAAAAAGAAAGAAAAGAAAAGGTGTTCTTCAATTCCCAGTCCTGCTTTGCTCAAGCATTCAAGTTAATGAGAGACTAAAAGTTAGTTGAGTGATCCATTTAGAAACCATAATTCCTCCAATGCCCACATGTTCATCCATTCCAATGTCAAGAACTAGGTGAGGAAAACAATGGTTTTGTTTTGTAGAGATCATCCTCTGTCATATGTATTTTCTCAATTCTCTCTTCATCTAGGTAAGCAAAGTTTAATATCAATATTTAAAAGTAAAATTAATATAATCTATTGCGCGTTTTTACAAAGGTTTTAAGAAAATTTTTGTTATACATGTTTTACACCACGGCCACGTTTCCGCTATTTTATAAAAAAATTTTCCAAAAACCAACAATTTATACGCCGGGTTACCATAGGGTGCATTTGACAACCCTCTTCTAACTATGTAGTTGAAACTACTACAGTATAAAGCTCTCACATATTATAGTAAAAGCAAAAGTAGGCTACAATATAAAGTTCTCACATACTATAATTAAATTATTTCAACTTTTAGTTTTAGGGTAAATAGCTCAGTTGGTCCCCCAACCTTTTTAAAAAGGTGCAATTTAGTCCCCGACCCTTTTTTATATATTTAGGTCTAACTATTAAAAAAATGTGCAATTTGCTCCCCAATCATTAAGGTTGACTGTTATAAAATGTTTTGACTATTTTAATGAGGGTATTTCAGTGAAATAACTAACGTGTTTTAAAGAAATTAAAATTAAACACATATTTCTTTAAAAATTAAATTTAAAATGTAAAAAAATAAAAAAATCAAGCAAAATAGTAAAATAAAACAAAAAACAAAAAACAAAAAACAAAGAACCTAACATTACAATTAGAGCAAACCGGCCAAACGCTAGAAACACGCTATAATGCCCCCTTTTTTGGACGTCACAGATGTCGTTATATTCATACATTACATACTTATTTGGACTTTAAATGTAAACATAGTTAAGAAAACGTAACCAGGATCCATACATACATTTTATTTTTTATTTTTTATTTTTTAAAACAATATTCATTAACTTAATCCATAATTTAATTTCACATTAATATTGGTCATAAACTTGCTTTAATAAAGTAAATATACCAAATTATAAAATCATAACTTATAAAAACATTACATCATTTAAAAGCTATTTACTCCCACAGTTCGGCAGGCCAAACTTGGGACTTCGGCAGGTCGAACATGGTCGGCAGGCCGGAATTCGTCAACTGACAGGCCGGCAGAGGCTCTGCAAATCTGGGCTTAAAAACTTTCAAAGTTCGGCAGGCCGAACATTCTTACATCGGCATACCGACCAATGATGTTCGGCAGGCCGACAGAGTCAAAAACCTAAGAAAACTTAATTTGTAAAACAAATTCAACTTTCAAAATGCGGAAGATCAATTTCTTAAAATGATAAAATAAATATTAAATCGTAGTTCTTGTATTCTTAAAACTTAACAAATAAATATGCCCAAAATGTAAAACTTGATTTAAATCATATAAACTTTCTTCTTGGCGTTCTTCTAGTTATAATTCATCATATTTTGCTCACACACCATTCCATATCCTCCGCCTAGTCCATTGACTTTCTTACCTTTATCTGCAACATGACATAAACTTGAATAAGCTAAAGCTTAGTAAGTACATATAATTCTCACAATTTAAAAAAATATATTTCATAAACATCATCATCATCATCATATCATAATAGTGCATTAAGCACATTTTCATAGAAACATATCTTTTATTACTTGACCATATTCAAATTTATTCCATTTTATCTTAAGGGCCCAAGTGTTACACCATAATCATCATTGTAGGCGCGCCTGTCATGAGAGGAGAAGGGTAGCTAATCCTAAACCAAACATGACATCATAACATATCTTATCATAACATTGGTGTGCAACACTTATTAGGTGATACATATATACAAAACTTTCATGCTTTGAAATTTGCCATAAACAAACATGCATAACTTTAAATCATGAAAATATTTCATAAGAAATCCTTTAAGAAAATCATCGTAAAATCAATATAAATATCATCATGAACATAACATCAAACCTTTTAAAACACATCATGTTGCAGGTGAGAATGTACTTACCTTTGAAGCTAGCTTACTTAACCTTATAAGAATTGGTGTTAGAAGCTAGCTTACTTAACCTTATAAGAATTGGTGACGACACTGCGGTCTTGATGTGGTCGTTCCTTTGCCTGTTCATGTCATTTATTCATTTAAAAATACAAATTAAAATTAATACTTATTATCATAAATATAACATCCTTTCATATTACATCACATATACATTCATCTCATACAAACATAATTCATAACATGCATCTATAACTATAATAATAAAAAACAACCCATACATTTCAAACATGAAGTCTGCCAGTAATAATAATAAGGTAGTGAGTAATCTTTTGAAAACATTTTCTAACAATTAAAACACATATATTTTAATTTTTAAAATTCATACTAACATCTTATTATCACACATTTCAATATCATAAAATTATTTCATCATTAATAAAATCATTTAAACATATAGAATATCACATAAAACAAAAGTCCAATAATAATATTGTTAAAACATTTTCTTGACCTAATCTTAATAAAAATTACATAACACATATTTTACTCATCAAATCATTACCAAACTTTGCAGTCCATAACATAACATATACATGAACATTCTTGCCAAATTTCGTTGAAAAACAAAACACATTTACCCCTTGAACAAAAATTACATTTTCATGTATCATAGTCAAACAACAATATTTTACTGTGAGTGGTAGAGGATAGAAAATTCATAACTTATCATAGAAATATCGAAATAACGTGAAATTTAGAGGAACATCACATAACACATACATGAATAACATATTAAAAAAAGTTCAGAGCAAATAGAATTTTGTAGAGAAAGACATGGCAGTCGAATGAAGGAGAAGAAATACATTTCTGAAACACCAAAAGAAATTCTTACCTTAAACAAATTTCTTCGCAAAACTCCTTCAATTCAACCAACGAAATTATCAATTTTTCTTTCAATTATTTGCAGAGAATTTTTGAGAGAAAGAAGGAATAGAAATCGTGGAGAAGAGAAGAAGAAGAGATGAATAAGAGAAACGTCTTAGAATGAATGAGAGAGAAGACGTGAGAGGAAGAGAGAGATAGAGAAAAAGAACGTTAAAAAAAAATTTAACGTAATGAGCATAACGTAAAAAGGAGAGTCAAAACTCTTCATTAAGTCAGAAATTTTCTGACTAAGATTGAGACTAATTGCGTGGAGAATGGAGAGCAAAGAAGGAAAGTCAAACAAATCAACTCATCTTACCATATTTTGCCTTCTAAAAATAGGAAATCATATCAATCAACACCAATCAAAGAAAAGTCAATGATTTTATTTCCTTAAAAGAAGAAATTAATCCATAAATATGTCAATTAATCATAATAAACCACCCATTTAACATAATCATCTAAACCATACATTTGGAGAGATTTCTGCTGACTGCTCGTCGGCTGTCATCGGCCTGCCGACTGCACAGTTCAGCCTGCCGACTCCATGAAGTCCAGCCTGTTGATCCTTAACAGGCTATTCGGCCTGCCGAACTTGAAAGTCCAGCCTGCCGAACTGTCCTTAAAATGTAATATATCATAGCATTCATAAATAAACATACATTGCAACTAACATGAACATTTGAGCACATTGATTTTCATGCGATCATCACATGTCATAACATTTAGAATAAATAGTTAGTAACATTAAGATCATAAATCATAACATATAACATAGATTATTAATAAAATTTACTTAACATCGTTACTAACTTAACATGATCTGTTACATCAAAATTGGTGGGTGTTACACACGCACCCCTCGACCTCCCCCTTCTCGACCGTCCTCCGTCCACCCGCTACTTGTTGTTGACTCTGCCGTCATCGACCCCCCAAAATCAGTCGCCATCATTTGTTCTTCGAGCCCCAACTTTTTGCACTCACTCATCATGACCCGCCGCCAATCGAGGCCAATTCCTATTGTCGTGTTCCCTCTCTGCTGCTCCACCGCCGTTACTGGGAGTACCATTCGCCGTAGAATCATCCGCCCACCAAAACCTGGTGTCCCCGACTAGACAATGATGCCATAATCCCCCCACTCTTCGACGCCATCTCCTTTGTCTCTGTCGTTTAGCCTCTGCCCACTGCCGAAATCACCGCGGGGTAAGGGTGAAAGAAAGGGGTCATATGGGGTGACTGCAACACGAGGCCGGGACTGGCTGTCGCTACGTAAGGGTAAAGGTGAAGGCAAAAAAAGGGGGTCATTAGGGCGACGATAGCGCGAGGCCAGGACTGGCCATGGCAAGGTGAGGGTGAAGGCAAGGTAAGGGAGGTCGGGTGAGGGAACAGTGGCACAACGCAACTGATGGTCGCCGAGAGGGGGGTTCTTTGCTATGTTTGATTTGCAGTAAAGAGCAAAGGAGATGGGGAGAGAGAGTGAGAGAAAAGGGATAGAGAGAGAAAAGAAAAATTAGAAAAAATTGAAATAAAATCTTTTTTAATGTATTAATTATTTTGAAGGGATAGTTTGGTAATTTAATTAAAGAATGAAGAAGGACCAAATCGTACCTTTTTTTAATGGTTAGACAAAAAAAATAAAAAAAAAAGGTTAGGGACCAAATTGCAACATTTTAAAAAAATTAGGGACCAATCAAGCTATTTACCCTTAGTTTTAATTGCATTGTGAAATACATTTATAACATCAATCTCCTTATTCGGATGAGGCTTAGTGGCTTACTATATGTTTTTTGAGACATCTTCCCTATCTAGAATATAGTGGCTTCATTCATTCCGGTCAGACAAAGGGAGTGACTTAAAATGATATCTCTTTTTTGATTTGCGGGTGAACGAGTTCTCTTAAAATCTTTTATAGTTCCGAGGAGTAGAAGATACAGGGGCTATTTGAAGTCAATTATGAAGACTCCTTTGAATTTTTTATTTATTTATTTTTTGGTATTTAAAGCACCTCATGTGTCCTTCATATCTACTTAACTAATAAATCATATTTCTACACTTCCCAATGATCAAACTTGCAATCTAACCCCTTAACCTCCCCCCTTCCCACCGTTGGGCGAATCCCAGCGGTTGACTCCTTTGGCAGTAATTATTAGTTGAGCTGATCTTTTGATGGAGATTGACTAGATCTCTAGGAGTCACCTAGGAGGTGACTGAGGAGTCTCCAAGTAGTCTGCTATTGGAGGATTTCCCAAGAAGATGACTTCTCTAGCCGTAGTAAAGTACCATAAATAATCCTTTTGGAATCAATCTGATAGATCTGTGGAATAGTGGACAATCCTCCCATTCTAGAAATCTCCGTTCTAAATCAATCAGAGTTGCCTAATTGAAGATTTCCAGTCAATTCTAGTTGACTAACTAAAAGAGATCCATATAGCATCTATACAAGTTTGAGAGCACTTGGAGTGTTTCTAATATGGTGACAAATTATTGCGCTAGCATAAAATTTTAGTACTTGAGCAAGAAAACTACTTCTTATTAAAACGTTATTTTAGTGTTTAATTTCACATATGTTAAACTTAAGATGTCAGATTTTGTCATTTAATTGCTATTGCTTTATATATTAAGCTTTTCATTTAATCTAGGTATTTTTGAGTAAATTTAAAATTAAAAGTTTACCTTTAAAATTTCTAAAGTAGATATACCATTTGAAGTAGCACTATGTACTCAAACATAAATCAAAATAATGTATCAAATTTATCATTTTCACCTTTTTTTTTTCAAGAATATTATATTCTATGCCATGCTTTGAACTTATCTTTTTATTTATGCCATAGAAAGAAAACCTTTTGCCAGAAATTTGGATCTCTTTCAAAAATTAAAAAAAAAAAATTCCTCTCATTTATTTCCTCTCATGCCAAATTCCTTTCCCTCATCTGAACAAAAATTCCTCTCTAACCTGTCTCCTCCTCTCTCTCTTATCTCTCTTTCTTTCTAGCCATTGGAGATCGTGCCATGGATATCTCACTTTCCTCATCATCGAGTTGGACCTCACACTCGCCGAATCTTGAAACCAGACCTCGCGCTTGCCGGATCTCCAAGTCGAAGCTCGCTCTCGCTATAGACCTTGACCACATCAAACTCATATATATATATATATATATATATTTATTTATATGCATGTATGTATGTAGGTATATGTCTATATCTACACGTTTTCTTTCTTTTTCTCTCCCTCTCCCCAAAACAGCCCTTCCTCCTCTTCTTTGACTACCAGCTTTTGAGAGCATCCCACGCGAGCTATTCTCCGATTGTGATTGTAGATCTCTAAGTCGCCGATATGGAGATTGAGGAGCCGAAAAGTCACGAGTATTCATCTGCGTTGTAGACTCGCTCTAGTCACGGGCATGTGGCTGTGAGGAAGTCGGAGATTGAGTTTGGATCGTGAGATAGTGGCGTTTCAGATATTGATCTCGTCTCCCTAAGGTGTACTACTATTTCACCTGACTGGAGTGCGTAGATGTCCTGCTGTCTTCGTTTTGAAGAGAGAACTAGACTTTCTCATCTTGTTGATTTTGTTGGTTCTATCTTGTAATCTTTTTTTTTTTTGTTTTTTTTGGTGTTCTAGATATTATTTCAAGGACATTTAGTTGTTATATCACTTTGGCAATTTTGCTAGTCATTATACTTGATCACGTTTAATTTGAATTGTAAGACCTGATAGACAAAACAAACAGTGTTATGTATGTACAGAACAAATTAATGGTACCCTGTATAAACAACAATAAAATATAAATGTTGTGTAAATGAAAAGTGTGGAAATTAAAAATAAGAACATAGTGATATGATTTTTTAGCGTGACTAAAAACCCTTGCAGGAAAACTACTACAGGTACTACTCACACAAGAGATAAGAAAGATCCTATTATATGGAATTATGGTTACAAAATTTAAAATTAAAAAAATGCCTTAGAATCTACACTAACTCTGAAGCCTACAATATCTCCTTTTGCAACTCGTCCTCCTTTCAGACTTTTTCCAAGTCGAATTTGCTCGACTTTCGTCTAACTAACGTACTCTGAGCCTTTACTCTCAAACAGCTCCTTCTCAGACTTTCTTGATTGAAACAAATGCTTTAAGGCAAAATAGGGTTGAGAGCAATATGTTGTAGTCCAAAAACACTAAGGTTTTTACTTTGGTTTTCTCTCACTTGGAAGCTTTGTCTAGGAAGCCATAGGTCGACCTCCTTAAATAAGCAAAGCCTAGGCATGAAGAGTGTCTAGATACATCCAGTACATCGTAGGGTCAGATACTAACTAATCCAATTAAGTAGCTAAAAATATGCAAGAATTTTGCTGAACTGAAATTTTGAAACGGCCGTGCGAACAGTGTGCAATCTTCTTGGGTGTTGCCACATGGGCGATCTTCACGGACTATATCTATGCACTGTCGAAAAGCTACAATTTAAAATATTTAAAATTGCAGATGACATCTGTTAGTTTCTTCATTTAAATCTTAAATGAAATTTGATCTTATCAGGGAAAATTTTTGCAGAAACTCATAGATTAAGTTAAGCCAATTGATTAATGAACCTAAACTCATTTAAGAGCAAATTACCTCAACTAAAATTCAAATTAAAAAAGTACAAAAATATTTAGCTCTGATTCAAATTTAAATCTATAAAACCTCTAGCCAAATCATATAGATAATCCTCAAAATATTATAAGTTTAAATTAAACAATAAAATCTAAATTTATTTCAAAAATTAAACATGACTTGCCACACAAGCAACCAAACCAGATCAACACGAATTTGAACTTTAAACTCCTCAAATTTGGTTCATATGCTATACAACAATTTTGGATAAAGAATTTAAAATTCAAACACTATGGAATCCATAGAATATGCTTAGCCAGTAAGATAACACCCAACTGATATAGCATGATTGAAATTCAAACATAAAATTATCCAGATGAGGAACAAAATATGTAAGAAAATAAACGTGAGATCCCAAACAGTCAACTTAATACACGTGTAAAGTTGTACATGTGGCAGGGTTAAAACCCTAGCATGAATAATTTACTTTCAAATTTGATACATCCAAGTTTTTCTAGTCTTATATTTGATGTGATTAAGTAGGTTGGAGTTCTCTATTGTACCAATAAATGTTTGAGTGCTTTTAATTTTCTCAAGTAATTGACAGGTCAATGTTGCAGAGTGTGTAATCCTGCAAAGGATAAAATGTTTGAGAAATTAGATATACTATACATATGGTGATCAATTTTATTAGCAACTAATTATTAATTTGTATGGCAAATATACATTTCTGTTACTTGCTATTTTTGCTCATTTGAGATATATTTACAAGTTTCTTTGGTTCTTGCTGTCTAGAAGTTCCCTTTTCCTTTATTTGTATTGAAGTTTGAGTTCAAATTCTGAACTTAGAGCTCTGTTTGCTTGAAAAATTATGAGAACTGAAGATTACATTTTGAGAGTCCCTTGCAATACTGTAATGTTGAATTTGCAAAACTTTATCCTGAAATTTTACAAGATAAATATCATTGCTATGATATATTTGTGAGTTTTTAACTTGGTATTGCAGCAACTAGCGTCAGAAAATCTCCCTCAGGAAATTAATACTTTGATAGGTGACAGTGTTGGCAATGTTGCCTTGCCTTGTATCAGCCGGTTTCCTCACTTCAAGGAGATGCATAATTCAGTAAGTTTAATTTAAGGGTAAACTTCACCAATTTCTTCCAAACTATGTCACTTATGTAATATGTCCCTCGCACTTTGAAACGTTTATATTGTGTTCTCTGAAGTATATAATATTATCCTCCCCCTCCCCCAAACATTGAAACATTGTTTTTTGGTTAAAATTATTAAATTTTTGTTTCATTTAAGATCTAATATGATACTTAGGATCTAATATGATACTTAGGATCTAATATGAATGTCTTTTTCACTTTAAATGAACTAGTTGAGCATCAAACTTTTATATATTTAGTCTTTAAAATACCTACTCAAAAGTGAGAGTAATTCAAGTTGGTTCTTTAAGGGTTTTGAATAAACTAATGAATTTATCCTTTTAATGAGGATAACAAATATTATTTTATCTAAAAAAACAATACATTTCAAAGTTCAAGAGGTGAATACAAAGAAGTATTATAGCTTAGAGGGTATAATATATACGTTTTAAAGTTTGAGGGTTTTAAAATTTGGAGGGTATTTTAGCACAAATTATATATTTTAGGGGAAATTCATAAAACTTGTCCTAGTTTTAATATACGTAGTAGTTTTCTTATATGTTTCATAGTCGAGGGAATTCATGTAATATTTGTTCACGTACTACTAATACTTGTGAATGAAGCTTGAAGAAGCAAGTGGGTTTCTTGAAGTTGTATCAACAAAAACGATGAGCAACAACACCGCTCGGTGCTAGCCGGTGCTTCTCTTTTTGCCACGCCAATGGTGAAAATGCAGGATCTCCGTGAGCTTTGGCGCAAATCTGTATTTTTGCATCTACCAAGAGGGCTTTTTTTTTTTTTTTTTTGGCGCTGTAGTGGTCTATTTTTCTTGTATTCTTTTGTCTGACTTTTTTCATTGGCGTTGTACTAATTTATCCTAATATTATATTTTTCTTTTTGATTTTTTGAACTGTAATTTCAACATAAAATGTTCCACCATGATATGTTTTCCTAAAAATAAAGTTTTTTTCCTAGGTCACAGCACAATATCTTAGCAGCAAGGGACACAAAATGACCCACCTAATATGTTTATGATTTTTTTGATTTGGTGTATGAAACCTTTATAAAATTTGTATTTTATCTCTTTTAAGATTGTATTTTATTTCTTCTAGAGTTCCATAATTTTTTATTTGTCTTAACTTATTAGTTCAATTACAACTTGTTCCTGCCTATTTTATTGTTCCGTCTATATATATATATATATAAGTATATAATTTTGTCTGCCACCGTGGACAAGTTCTGCAATTTGTAAAAGGACTAGAGGCAGATTGTACCACAAAATTTAGCTCACGTATTATGACACTAATATTGTGTCTGTTGACATAGTCAATCTATTGATCTGTCCCCTTTAGTGCATCGAGTTAATTTGGGATCATAAAATGGGTCCACAGTGTTAGGGAGCACTTTCAATATTTTATATAAAGCACCAGGAAGTAATTCTTTCCGAGAAAATATGTGTTTATCATGTCTTCATATATAGCACAATCATAATGTATATATTATTGGGGAATTTTTTTTAAAAAAATAGTAATTGTATACCAAACTAAACACTAATTTAGACATGAAAGATCACGACGTATATAGCTACTCAACTCCGACCATGAACCTAAACTACACAGAGATTCAGTTGAAACATTCAAGGGGGTAAAATATGTGTGGAGTTTCAACAATAGAAAAACATATATATATTTTTATAGGCGTTGCACAACCCCAATTAAGTCAGATCAAAAGGCTATTAGAATCAAGGCCAAACACAACACCACAGAGCACAATATAACTCACGGACTAGACAAAAAGACAACGTCAGAAGGCATCTATATAAATGTTACATATGTATATCCATATGCGTGTATAGATATTACATGAGCACTTGCTGCACTATTGTACGCGTCACGACCCAAAACTGAGGGTAGTGACAAAATTGAAAGAAATATTTTCGAAGATCTAGAAAGTCAAAAATATTTAGAAACTATGATGGACCCATAAATTTATAAAAATAATTCAATATATGCAATTTATTTCCTAACCTGTAGTTGACTACATTCCAATAGAAATCTCCTTTTCCCAAAAATCGATAAGAGATCACTTTACAATGCATTTTACATCCCCTAATATATAATGCTTAAATCCACAACTTCAATCAAAGTTCATCCGTAACATATCATTATAACGACATACTAAAAGCTGCAAAATTGCATGATTAAATGCCAAAGCAAACCAAATAAGTAACGTCCTAATCAGATTGAAAACAATTTAGAAAGACCTTATCGTCGTCACCCAGTTAAGGTGGGTAAATTATTCAATCTTTTTGTAAACATATGCCCTATCACACGAGAGAGCACCTCATTCAAAAGATTTGAAGTTTAGAACTAATAATGTAGAGAAATATAAACTAAATAATTATCGATTGTTTTTCTAAGGTATTTTCTTATCCAAAATAACTAGGTTAACCATAATATACTTACTAATAATCCTATAACTTATAGCAGAGAAACAATCTAAAAAGGAATAAAACAAATCCTAACCATAATCCTCCAAACTAAAATGATATCTTCAAACCAAAATACTAACACAACAATGTATGTTGCATCAAGACCTAAAATTAAAAAATCCAAAACTTCACTCTATATACAATGCTTAAACTAAAACAAATCCCTTACATTGATCTTTCAGTTGATAACTAAGATTTAATTAGTCCTTAATACCCATGCTTCAATTTCATAATCAACAATCTATGATTATACATATAAACTCTTCTCACTCATCTTTCTATAATCCGATCCAAACCAACTCTTTCAAAAACCTATAGACCCATGGAGTGAAAGACTTGTTAAGGAAATTCTAAATATGTATCAATTGAACCCAATAACATCATACAAACCTACCAAATCTAAGTAAACCGAATCATAAGTGACAGGTCAATTTAGTCATACCGTCAATGACATCATGCCGCTCGTATTCATTTATTCCAATTAAAACTAAGATCTTCAGGTTTCTATAACTACTTCAAGGAATAATTTCAAAATTCATAACCAGCACCAAGATTTTCTTCGACGCTCATGTCATCCAATAGTATCCACAGATCTGATACTGCTCTAGTCCCAAAAGCTAAAAGTTCAAAATTTCATTCATTAAAAGACTAAAAAATATCTAACATCAAAAGCATGATTGTCAATTAAAGATTAAAAGATAGGTCTTTGAAGTATACATTTCAAGAACACCAGTATTCATCATTTCTCTTAAACCCAAAATAAAATGTTTTGTACTAATGAAAGGCTCTCAACTGCTTATTTGAAAAAAAAAAAAAAGTTTCAAGTTGTGTGACATAAAAAGGCAATGATCAGATCAAACAAAATCAAAATTGTGAATAAGTGGTGAACTCGAGAAACTACGACCTAGAAATTTCAACTTTTCTCAAATATGAATTAAAACCTGAGTAAATCAGAAGTCGAGGCAAATAAAAAATGCAACCTAACTTGTCATTTATCAATGAAACAATTGATATAGAGACACATTGGGAAAACACAATAAGTAAGAAATAAAATTCACGGCAAATCTCATTCAAATATACACTTGAAAGAAACATTAAAAGAAACTTTTTTAAATTAAATGACACTTTACACATATTTAACAAAGTGACTCAAGAGTGACGAATGCAATACTATCTTAAAACCAAGGTATAGAGTGGAACAAAATTTGAATCTTAATGGTGAAAACAAGAGAGAAACTTCAATAAAGACTTGAGAATCAAGACGATATACTTTAAACTCATTAGCTTGATAGAGTGGTGCATAGAGTTCACATTTTTATTAATACAGCTTCCCAGTAGTTGACTCAAACCTACCAAAACCTAATAGGATAAATTCCAAGAACCTTAAAACCATTGCTTTGATACCTTAATTGTCACGACCAAAACCAAGGGTAGTGACTAAATTAAAAGAAATATTTTTGAAGATCTAAAAAGTTAAAAAATATTTGAAAACTATAATGGGGCCCATAAATTTATAAAAAAAATAATTCAATATGCTCTGGAATCTTTAATATTAAATAAAAATAAAATACAAATGGAAAATTTAAAATAAAAACATACATACTTTAAATAAATGCTTATAAAATAAGTAAAACTTTCAACTGCATAGCTTTAGTCAAAATAATTAAAAATAAGTTCAAATAACAAACAAAACGAAGTTCATAAATGATCAATTATTAGTTGGGAGCGTTCATTTCATGTATCATCCATGCACCAATAAAAATATGGGGAGAAAATACCAATCAATCGGCGAGGAGCATCGACGACATTCCCAAACATCAAGTATCAATCAACTATCCCAAAAAAGAAAGCAGAGAGAATGAGCACATGGTGCGTAGTAGGAAATCTATTACCCACCTCTCGGTTTTTTCTCACTATTATTATATAAGATTCTTATAAAGTTAATAAACAAAATTTTCAAATCAAATATAAAAATTCATCGATTTCTCATTTTATCAAGCAAATCAATAATTCTAAAATTTGTAAATTGACACTCAAATTCTTTCACACACATCTCAGGTTGTTAGTGAAGGAAAGGAAAGAAAGAAATATTATAATAAGTTCCATCGTACCCCAAATGAGCACTTTGTGTCCTGTTGTGCCCCGAAGGAGCATCCCATGAGATTGGCCATATAGCATCGATAGTACCAAGATATGTATATCCATTGTGCCCAATAAATGAGCACCTCATGGGATATAACTTTGACATACATGTTGAATGGCCTTAAGAATTGTCCGACGGTACCTGCGTAAGGTCTCAACATTTATAGGATCTAGATATAACCTATCTGACTACTAAAAACCCATCCTAAATTATTATACCCATGTTAGCAAATTTTAACAAAATTTCGGCAGCATAACAGCTTAATTTTCTTAAAGCTAAAAATTTAAACATATAAGAAAACAAGTCATAAATATATTATGGTGCACCATAACTTCAAGACACACCACTCAATTGAGTCAAATAAGCAAATTCAATCCAACTATCAATTTTTTCCTGCAAGGCCAAGCTCAACATAATATAATTGATCTTAATCCCAAATCAGCATTAAATATATAAGTATTCAATACGTGTATAAAAACCAAGTTCCAGATCAAAATGTATTTAAAACCAATTTAATAACAAATTTTGGATAAAGCGGTAATAATAATAATAACAAAAATAGAAATAATAATATCAATGATAATAAGAATAATGACGATGACGATGACGACGACAACAACAACAACAACAATAACCTCAACATATCATTAGCAAAACCAATAACAACAATAATGAGAGAAACAACAACAATAATAATAACATATAGTTCAATAAACAATATATATTAGAATCCATATGATTTAAATTCAAGTTTCCAATTTATTGGCTAATTAAATGAAATATCACGAGAGATGAGTAAGAGAGTCCTTACTGACTTAGTCGACGACGTTAGGCAATAAAAAGATTTGAAACGCAGCCATCCATTAAAACTTTGAATCATCAATCTTAGCCTTTGGAATTTTGTCTTATAGATTTGACACCACAAACGCATTCAAAATGTTGAAAATAGGCCGAAATGACATCACTTTGGTGGTCGGGGTCAACCATTGACCGTTGTTGACCACAGTTGACCGGCATTGGCCAAGGTTGACCAGCGAGGCGATGGCAGAAATCAATAAGCTCTCGACGCAAGAATCATCATTCCAAAGTTGGTTTTCCAAAATGGAGCTCGGCTCGCCAGAAAATGGAGCAAAACCGGCAAGGAGGGTCTGCGGGTGGCCAGAGCTTTCTGATGACGACCAGACTCGTAGAGGAGTGGGTCTTGTTCCCCTTGATGAAAGGAACTTAGTGATACAGCTGGCCAGAAGAATGGGGCTAGACGGCGCTAGAATCCGATGCCAAAAGCCAAGGAGGTCAGCAGATCTTGGCTTGCTTCGGGCTGCAAGTGTCGAGTGGGGTGGCGACAGTCCGGTGGCTAGGACTTCGGGCTGTGAATGTCGCGACAGGCTAGAGCATGCAAGTAGGCAATGGCCGAAGGTGGACGGGCGAGAGAAGGCAGTGGCCTTTTTTTTTTTTTTTTTTTTTGAGGGGGGGGGCGCTACTCTGGAAGAAAGAAAAGAGAAGGAAAGAAAAAAAAAGGGAAAAAAAGAAAAAGAAATTGGGGAAGGGAGGGAGGATCTGATTTAATTAGGTCTTCTTTTTTTGAATTGAGAAAGAATCTTCATAAATAAATTCTTCTATCTCAAAGTTATTGAAAATTCCAAGTTGGCCCAAAACATTGAATTCGTTTTCAATTAAAACCATGGGTTTTATAGTACGTGAATTCTTTAAAAGTAAACTGTTACTGTACCCCTTAGAGGAAGTTAAAATTCAACAGTCCTAGCATATTTTTGTGCGCGATGAACTTATTAGTTGCACATATATTGCAAATTGATAGAGAGTGAACAAAGTGAAATAGCTAATAGTAATAGTTCGGCCCTTAGATATACATATGTGTGTGTCTAAATGATTGGTATGAATGATAGTTAAATAGGCCATAAAGATTTTTGTTTTAACTCACGTCTATACAAGCATGCTAAACAGAAGAACCCAAATCATCTAAATTCTAAATGAGCATTTTCTACTAAAGTTCGAAAATATAAGAGGTACTTCAGTCTATTTGAAAATTATACCTGCAACTCTTTCAACACATCTGATTATCAGAAATTAATATGACATTAGATTTATTAGGTGCTTCGAATTACATAAGTCTCCAAGAAAATCAAATATTCATATCTATCGCTATATTGTTGAATCAATCGTTTTCATGAATATAATGACGCGTCATATTCATGTATTGTTAGACTTTTGGGAATATTAAAAAAAAAAAAAAAAAAGAGTTTAGACGCACATCAAAAATAGGAGGGGTCTCAAGCCTGTATAATAAATAGCCTGGAACTTTGTTTCAAATTGCTCAAAAGCACTCTAAACATTGGATTCTGACTCTACTCAAATTTCTTTCTTGTTTTTCTTATTTTTAGAGCAAAAGCAAGTAATTAGTAGGTAGAGTGCCGGTGCATTGGGCTCATTGAGAGTGAGATCAGAATAAAGTCAGTGTGATTATAAAGTTTTTCACAAAGTAGATTTTATTTATTTACTTATTTTTTGCTCTCGAGGATCTTGGTTTTTCACTGTAATTTTTTTTCTCCCCTTTAAGAGTTTTTCACGTAAATTCTCATATTGCAGTGATTGTTGTTATTTTCTATTTTGCTGACACAGGTTCTTACGAGTAGATCAGGTATTGACTTTCCCCGAAATGTATACATGTATTCATGTCCTCTCCATATAATATAATACCGGTTTCTCTGATCAATTAGCTAGAGAATCACGTTAAGATTTCCTCAATAGATCTGGCCCAATCTAATTATACAAGTAAATACTCAACTAATGAAACTCTAACAGACACCCGGCCCCCACACACATACATATGCATGAGATCACAGAAAGCAAACCATTAGACGTAACTCCATGAATCACTTAATAGAAACGACAGCTACATATACATATACATTCATTATTCTATATATACATACATACATATATATATATATATATATAACCAATTCTTTATTTCCACACAACTCGTTCGTGGAGAGACAGCTGTCAAGCACTGAGACTTATTTAAATCATAGTAATAAGTATGTTGTGGTAGTGACAATCCTGTATATGAAGTGACAGAAGTTAGTTCATTGACCAAGCAGCCTACGGGTCCAACATGTATTAATTATAGTTAAATTAATAATTGCATTCTATTGATGGCCATGAAAGTTACATATATAGTACTATTCATGTAGAGCTATATTATTATTGATCATTGTAATCGTGAAGTATACATTAATAATAAGAGAAGAGTAAAGTTGTTGATACCCAGGTTGCCATTTAAGGTTCATTCTGTATCCAAAACAGGATATGCTGACGAATTCCATGCGCAATTTCAGCGCACTAATCGAATAGTTAATGCATTATCTGATGATGATTATTTTCTGAGCTAGCTTGGACATAAATATTTATGAGTGTATATACATACGTGCAAGAATTTAAATCATGGCGCATTTAGCATAACTTTTGTTTATGCTTTTAGTCAGTTAAAAAAAAAAAACAAAAAACAAAAACTATAACTTTTTGGTAAGTGTTTTGAACCTTATGTCAAAATGGTTTCTATTTTTTTTAAGTCACAAAAAATATTATATTTAAGCTTATAATGTGTTATTAGCACTTAGGTACAAGTTTTAAAGTTTATTTTAGAATTGCTTTTTTAAAAAGCCATATTTTATGGCTTTAAAATAAAACACTTAGAGAAAGGAAAAGCACTTCTGATAGATTATTCAAATATTTTTAGAAGCAACTTTTAGACTTACAAAATCAAAAATAGGCTTAACTCTCTTTTTCATGTCACAACAAAATATTCTTATATAGAAGACAAATAAATTAATTTAATGAGAAACAATGCAGGAAAAGAAAAGATGATATATGAATTAATGTAGCCCTCCGAAAACACTTGTGGATCCAAATCGAGGAAAACGAGATAGGTTTATTCGGTCGTGATAATTTTGTTAGTGGCTAATGATGACATAAGCCATATCAAAATTAGTATTATTTTACATGAGTGAAAAGTCATATATCCTAATGATTATCTCCTTTCTCCATGAGGTTTTTTAACTGATGGAGAAATTAGAAGTATGTAGTAAGGAACTGATCAATGGATCCAGATAGATTTTGAGGATCTTATAATTAGCCTATAAACTTTGAGAATTTATTGAAGAAGAAAGTAATACAGATTTTCATTGATAAGTGAATTCAAAGATAGAGAAGAAAAAGAAAACCATCAAAAGCACTATATATAAAGATAACTGTTGGTGATGGGTGAAAACAGTAGATATATATTGGAAGATAAATGAAATTAGGTTTCAATAGGAGCTGTGGAAGAAGAAAAATTGCTCCCCTTAGTTGGGGCACCATAGGCCCAACCAACTTGTTTCTACAATTGTGGTGTCTATAAGAGACTAAAAGAAGGTCATTGCCTGCCTCAAATATATACATATGCATGAAAAATTATATTGTTGAGGATAAAAAAAAAAAAGATTTTAGGGGTAAAACTACAAGACACCGGGTTTTAATGGAATTAAACAATGACGTTTTAAATAAATTAATCAAACCAAATATAAGAGGAGAAGAAGAAAATTACCACTTTTCAAATAAGTAAATTGTCTAGGTGCATTGAAGGCTCTAATGCAGAATGCATATACTATAAAAAAAAAATGGTCTTTTAGTTATACAATTTTTAACAAAACTTTTAGTTATGATATGCTTGTATGACTAATATGTATTTTGTATGAAACGTACATTATAATCACAACAAATTTTGTTGTGATTAAAAATTTTGTTAAAAATTATTGTGACTAAAAATTCACTTTTTATTGCGATAAATGGCTAAGATTAGTGCGTTTAAGGCTCAAGCGCAGAGCATATAAGTAGACCCTATAGTCAACACTTAAAGATACAACGAATAATTACCATGAGGAAGAATATAAATCACCTTGGCAAAACCAAAATTTAAGAGGTTTGAAAGCTTGACCATTGAGAATCAACAATAAGATCGGAGATTTACCAACATTTCCATACACTTTCAAGCCTAGATAGAGGTGAGTGCGAGGAAAAAGGTACACTTTTCTCAAAGTTCAATATTTACACTTATGGGGTGTTTTGGAGGCATTGATTTAATTCTTTTTGGTTAAAACAGCTGTAACAATATATAAGAACTTTATACTATTGTAAATTTTGATCGAAAATGAAAACGCCAAACACTTTATTATTCTCTTTGCTCTCTAAATTTTCTTCGACAAATTTTTGACTTGAGTGTCAGAGACTTTTCTTTACAAAAAATCCTATTCCCTTAATTTTGGAGCTTCAAATAAGATTATGGACAAGAATCAAGGGATTAAAAATTGTATAGGAGTCTCGTGTAGATTTTCACCCCAACAAAGTAATAGTGTGTTGGTGATAATTTCTAAATCATTGTTGATTTTTATTAGATTTTTTATAATTTATAAGGATAGGCCTTACCAGTAAATATAGTTTTTTAACCATTGAATAACATTTTAATCTTTGAAAGTTCGCATCAAAAAATTGACAAAGTGTGTCACATAATTACTTCTAATCGTATATTATATAGTTAAAAGTTTAATGTGACTGTTAAAATCGTCGTACCTTCTGGTAAGATAAAAATACATATTTTACCATAAGCTTTGCTTAATTTTTCGAATTCTCTGTGAATGCTGTGTTCATTATACCTTCGACTATGGAAGGGAGAAAGAGGGAGGGAGAGAGAGAGAGTTGATATTCCACATGAAATCAAATTTGCAAACGATCATGCTGACGTTTTTTAACTAACGAGTGGGATCTGACTCGTTTGCAGACTTTAATTTAGGTTCAATAAATTATAAACAATACCGTTTAGTTCTTTATGGACATGGCTGCAAATGATAAGCCATTATTTTCTCTCGTTTAACTTATTATTTCTTTTTTTTTTTTTGGGGTTTGTGGCATAAATGTTAAAAGAAACGAGGGCAACTTTTTAGCCGTGAAAAATGCAAACATATTTGTGGAGTATGCTTACGTAAGAAACCAATAAAATCAGTGAGATTTTAATGTTCAGTTGATGTAATTGATAAGTCGGTGCATTTGAAAGAATACGTGCAATTGCATCTCATGCTCATAAGTTAGGTATTTGAAAATGAACCGTATCATTGTTGTGGATATAATATATATATATATATATATATATATATATATATATATATATAATTTCTCAAAATGCATGGAAACTTTAACCCACCGACAAAACTTGCCTCTTATTCGCTAAATATATATATATATATATATATATATATATATTACGATTAATTGATTTGATTTATATTTTAAAGCGCCAAATATGTTTAAAGAAAACATTTGGCATCGCATGGTATAGTTTAACAAAATAAAATAACCTTTCCATAGTCAGATTAGAATTGACATTTGGAGTCTTATGTTATAACCCTCCATACATATATCAATGCCAGTAATATCCCACAAATTTAAGTTGTCTTTTGTTCTACCTTTTTCCCTTTTATTATTATTTTTTTTAATTTATGCTTTCTAGGAGAAAGACATATATATATATAATATATGTTAGGTCATGCTTGACAGTTGTATATTATTCCTTTTGGTGATATTTTGCATTTAAATGGTATACGATTGAGACTTTATGAGATGTTTAATAAGTTAAAGAAAACAATGAAATTATGGAAACATGCATGTGTGGATATGAAAAAGCAGTTTTTCTTGTTTGTCATTATAAGTTTCATGTAGACTTGGTGACTTTCACTTTCAACCATGTTGTTGTAAGGTCCAAAAATTCTGTGCATTTGGATAAAGTTTTTGTGATTTGAGAAACCATTAAGTTTGCTATAATTTGATAAGTTGGTTCTTTTTGCCAGGGTCTTATATTTAGTAAGTTGATTTGTAGTTTCTTTTTTTCTGAACAAAGAAAAAAAAAATTGGAATGAGGTCAAAAAAATTTATATATGATGTGTCTTTATTCTATGACTCCTTGTGTATTTATATATATATATATATAAAGCTCCTTTAATTAAATCATTTAACTAGCTTGGAATTATTTTATTTTATTTTTCTTAATTTAAGATTTCAAATTTAAAATTCAAACTCTATACCTCAAGCTAAAGTCGAGTTGAAAAGTACTTTTATACTATGTCTACAATCATATTACTTGAATTACGGATAGATAAGAAGATTATTTAAATCTAATTGAACGTGTGAGACACATATAAGAAAACATTGTAAGAGTTCATATATATATATATATATATATATACACCAAAAAATATTGGTTTATTACTATCACAAAGTATTAAACGAAGTCCACTGAAAAAAGTACTTTACGATGTACATAGAATTTTGTTTTGTGTGTGTGTGTATATATATACACACACAGAGATATATATGTATGATATATATATATAAACAGACTAAATTTACAGACAGGCAGATAGATATATACACGTGTGTGTGTGTATATATACAGACTATATTTACAGACAGACAGATAGATAAATACACGAGTGCATTTTAGCCCGAAAACGGGGTGAAAAAGAAAAAAGAAGGAAAAGGGTATTTGGTAGAAACCGGCACTGGTGGAAAAGTGTAAAAAAATAAATATTAACTTAAAACTGTTATTACAATAGTTCAAGAGTCCTTCTAGTTAAATAGAGGACGCATAAAACACTATACAGAAATGATTATTATCCTAAAATTGACATTACAATAGTACAAGCGTCCTTTTTAATTTGGCACCGCAAAATATTAACAAAAATACAAAATGAAGAAAAGGGCACACCTTTTTTTTTTTTTTCAGGAAAACAAATACATACACAGAGGGCTGTTCAAATTCTTCTTCATTTTTTATTTCTTGCATCAATAATGAAAATATGCTGAAATTGTAATAATTAAAAGAGTTCAATTAAGTACATAGAAGATTCTGAAGATCTAATTAATTAGTGGAAGCCAGTACTCACGAACCGCTTTTGTCCCTTTTCTCAACTTTTCATTTCTTTTTTTTTATTTTTTATTTTTAGGGTTGGCTACATATGTACTTTAGCAAATTTAATTTATTAACGATTACACTTTTTTTTTTATCATAATCATTGTTAATATTATAATTTCTACATACGGAGGACCAGATGTACTAAGAAGAGAAAACAAAATAAATTTTTTTATATATGTTTCATGTATGTTACACGTGAAGCTAGGTCCAAAATTAATATACAAGAAAATATATTCTAATATTAAGTGCATTAAAGAGTATACAATGTTTTAAAGTTTTTAAGAGAGTAAATATTCCTATGGTTGTGTAGGAAAAAAAAATCCTAGCTGAAAGCTAATGATAATAAACTTAATTAATTTAAACATGTGATTGATGTGTGTATAAGAAAGGGAAAGTAATTATTGTATATGTGTGTGTGTGTGTATAATGAGAAATAAATTACAAATGGAAAAGGAAAAATAGAAGATCATCAAACTTTTAGAGAGAGATAAGGAGTCTACCACGTTGTTTGCCGATGAACATTACATGATATAAAAAACATGATAATATCAAATCTTATTAAAATGTTCATGACAATCACATGTACTTTTAATTAACAAATACATAGAGAGTGCTAAACTTATGATGATCAGAGTTTGGAGAGAAACAAGGTCATAAACCTATAATGATTATAGTTTAGTTTATAATATCTTCTGTAGGTATTATATTTTAAATGGGTTTGTAACACATATTCTATCAAAGAAAAGAAGAGTAATAGTATCACAACTAAGAAAATTCTAAACTAAGAAGAATTATTAATTGCTATTGACGAACAATTTAAAATTGTTCGGACAATAATGTGGAGTGTGGACAATCAATGTATCATATTTGGAGTTATATATATTAATTCTAATGCGGTTATTATATTTTATCAATGTTTATATATATATAAAAAATTCTGGGCCTACTCGAAATGCTAGTGCTCATCAATGCCGTTAAGCTATATAGAGAGAGCATTTAATTTGTCCTAATAAAAAAAGGTCCTAAAAAAATGGATTTCTTCAAACTTAAATCGCACGAGATGTAGACCTAAATTTTGTCCATAATAGTAATAACTATAATTATAATAATAACATTATTATCGTAAATAATATAGTAATAATAATACAGTATTTTTCCACGAAAATTCAATATTTTTTGAAACACATCTTACACAAGACACACGATTGCCAAATAGCATTTCCCGACATGGCCTTTTTTTTTTTTTTTTTAAAGAGAGAGGGAGAGAGAAAGGGAAACCAAAACTAGCCTTTAACCTCACAAAGAGAATAATGAGCGTAAAAGATCCTTTAGTTTGAAAGATCTTGAATCCCAAATTCTTCCTATTAGTGGGAAGGGAAAAGAATAAAAGGCAAAAGATGCTAATCACCGTCCAAAAAAAAAAAGTTTTCTTTTTCATTTTGTTTCTAACTTGTTCTGTAATTATATTTTTATAGAACAACCTCATTAAGTTGAGAAAATTAGAAAGTATGCCCCTTTTGCAACTCATCTTTTTAGTTTTGCACCATTCTCTTAGAATTATGTTAGTCTTAAGTTAAATTTATAAAGAGCATAATAGATATAGAATTTTATATATAGAATTTAAAAAAGAGTGTACATGTATAATATTTATTATCTATCTCTCACTAGAGAGGTATTCTTTAAGATTTTTTTCACAAATTTATTTCTGAAAATAGAGAACAGTGGAAAATATATGCAACTTAATTTTTTGTCTTTATCTTAAATTATTATAATCTCTATATTCAAAATATTAGTTTTTTCTTTTCAAAAAAATATTTAATTTTTTTTATTGGTGCATACCAACTTGAAAATTACAAACTTAATGATGAGAAATTTGTATCAATATGGTTTTTTTTTTGTTTCAATTTCCAACTTCTGTCACACCCCAATTTTCTGCAAATTACCTCTAAATATATATATATATATTGTTTAAGGTTTTAAATATATAGTATTCATGAAGAATAACGCATACAGAATTATAAAAGTACATGCACATAATACATAAGCAAGGTCATATCTAATATAATATGTGTATGGTCATAATCACACATATGCAAGTTCTCAAATAATATAGCATGATAAGTGTGTGAGCATATTTTCTTGGTTTATTTCTTGGTTGCTCAAGTATTTATAAGAAAATGGACAAAACGTGAAGAGTTGGAAAAAGACAAATATTAGATCATGCTGAAATAAATACTAAAATAAAGGGTCTTCTTATCATTAGCAAAAATAAGAAATACAGTGTAACACACCCAACACATATAAAAAGCAGATATATATATACACACATATATATATCGAGTTGTTTTTAATGGTTATATGAGGACTTAATTAGTCAAGAACGAGTAGAGACTGACCAACAAATAAACTTTTGTGATTATATAAAAATAATAAAAAAGAAAAGAGATAGGATAAGTAAATAAGCAATCCTATTTAACCCATAGAGATACAAACCTGTTACTTATAATATAGTAAGATCTAGTCAAAAAAGTACACGATATTTTAAATTGGGGCCTATAGTTTTATGAATAACGAAGTTATAACCCATGAATAAAAAAGATTTTTCTAAGTAAATCAATTCCTAGAAAATGCTACAATTGATCCTAATGGTGCTCTGCACTATTGTTGATGTTTCACAGGCAACAGAAAACATTGAGGCCCACAATTGGGAAGTACTGTTGAGAGATCCTTATATTCTGTACAAGGCATGTTTCTTCCTCAAAGTAAGATTATGGAGGGGCAATTGACTGCATTTTCCCTCTCTTCCACTGATTCTCTCCTGAAATTCTTGAGATGTATGACTTGCCACCTTTAATAGCCGGGAAAATTTTGAGGAAAAAAAGGACAAGGAATGAAATTCTCTGGAATACTAATTATAATTCCCCAGCTCATATTGGGTTTTTTTAATGAGGAAAAATATCAAACCATACAAAGTCTGGCATGCACTCATTTTCCTGTAATGTGAAATGGTTATGGATGTACAGTGCTAGGAATAAATAGAGAACAAAATTTTGTAACTTTTTTTTTTTTGGTAAGGAAAGCGAATTATAGCTAGCACTTTTTAAGTGGAAAAAATCAAAAGCTTCAAACAATTTCTATGATGATTTTATGGTACCCTTTTTTGCTATAGTTTCTAAATTTTTGTTTATGAAATTTTCTTGGCTAGGATGTCACACCTTAATGCATAGAATAATCCCAGACAAAGTATGCATGCGTTTAATTATGTGAATAATGAAAAAAGTAAGAGCATATGAGAATGTGTTTGAGAATGTCCGTTCCACTTGAGGCATAAACCATAAAGTGTACGAATACATGTTAATTATTTGTGTATAGAATTAAACAGTCACTTAAAAAGAAGATCTTCATATATGCCTAAGCCCAATCCAGAGCCGAAAAGACTGCATATGTTTATTTCTTCTGAATCACAACTAAATAATGGAGCACGTATATAATTAAGGAATCATATCTTTTCTGTAATAATTGAGCTGCAAAGTTAAAACGTCTGTTTGGATAACTTTAGTTACAACATATCTATTACAACTAAACAGTATAAAGCTCTCAACATCTATAATAAAAAGTAAAAAATTGCTACATAATAAAGCTCTTACATGCTACAATTTTTAAACTTAAAATGTCAATTACAACTTAAGTTCTCAATGGCCTAGTAATCTCATTTAATATGGTATGTTTGATCAGAAAAGCAGACTAAGTTTAATTTCATTTATTTTATATAACTCTCATTTTTACCATATGTAGAGAATCATACATATCCAAGCTGTAGACTAAGTGTAATCTCATAATTCCATATGATTACTCTCATTTTTACCATATACAAAATCACCTTCATATATATCCAAACTGTACGCCACCAGCCACCAGCCACCAGCCACCAGGCAAACTGCAACCAACGATAATGCCACGTTTACGTTTTTTTTTTTTATTATTTCTATATGTTTTATGGAGTGTGGACATTCCAAAAGGAACGTAGACAAAACTGTATATATATATGTGTGTGTGTGTGAACGGTTTTCTTTTTAATAATATATATATATATATATATATATATGAGAGTACGGTCCTTCCTAAAAGACTGTAGACAAGTCTTATGTATATGTATGTGTATATATGTATATTTATATTTATGTGTGAGAAAGAGTTATCGCATGAGCTGCAATAGTCGTATATGATCATGTAATAAGCTTGGATTCATATCAATGTAATTATTAAAAAGAAAATTAGTATATAAGTGTAGGTTTTTTTTATTGCATAATAATATGAGCCACACATTGTCACTAATATATATGATCAGTTGGATAATACAATTGACAATAACATAAAAATAGTTGTTTCTCTTTTTTCTCATGTCCAAGACAATTCCCAGTTATTTTTTATTTCTTTTTATAGTATTTTGGTTGATCATCATCAACATGCAAGGCGTGAGAAATATTTTGCGAAATTAATAAAGTTGCTATGATACTAGCTAGCTAAGCTTAGTTACCTTTCGTTATCCTAAATATTTCTAGGCTCACTATCCTCAGTACTAACGCTAGACGTGATTAATTATCAGCAAATTAGCTAGGAAAATTGTTACCAACAGCCAGAACTAGGAGTCAATTTTGGGCCAAAAAGACTCAGAACTTTATAGAAAATTCCATACACAAGGGATTTTGTCAAATCTGTGCGTATCAAAACATCACCCAATGAGTGACAATTCAGATATTAGAGCACGACCCCACTTTTATAAGTTTTCAGGCAATTCACTAACATAATCCAAAATTCCAGCAAAAAAAAAATTAAAAATTAAAAAATAAACCCAAAAATAAAAATAAAAAATAAACTCCCCACTCCTCCCATCTCTTTCTCAGTCCAAACAAATTGCACATTGCACAAACTTGGGTCATGATTTAGCCATGTGGGTGTCCCCACCCTACCTCAAACCACCCCCCCCCCCCCGCACCCAACCCTAACGCGCCCAACCTCCCCCCCCCCCCACAATAAACCTCAGCCGTCCATTCCACCCTCCCTGCCTCTATATATACACCACTTCCTTCCTTTCTTTCCCCAAGTTTCTCTCTTATTCCTTTTGGCAAACAAATAACCACTTATACAAATTTTCCCTCATCAAATATTTTCTCCCCATCTTCACCACTCATCAATGGCTAATTGCTTAACTATGTCCAA